>QEPC01012679.1:12107645-12155679 GCA_003113815.1 Sphenodon punctatus | reverse complement strand
GGGGGGGGGGGGGGGGGGGGGGGAGAGACAGTCTATTGGCCCCAGAAGTCTGAGCTGGTCGATGGTAGAGAATTGCGTTTGGGAATGCTTTTTCCTGGATATTCCCCATCCCTGCCCCATCTCCTCCATCTGTTGTTGGATTTCTTGTACGTTTTGTCTGAACCTTTATTTCTGCCAACTCCCCCAGAGAACCGACTCAAATCTCCTTTAGGAAAGGAAATGCAGAGAATCCAATTCAGAAGCACTGGCAACGTGGTCTTAGTAAACTAACAACGCTGAATGTTTGTTTGCTTTAAAATATGGAATAACATAACTAATCCTTTCGTTTAGAAATGGAAACATTTTTCCAAAGTTTTTCATCATTCCCAAAGGATGAACAAGGGTTATATTGCTGAAAACAAAAATACATATGAGGGGAAAAAACTGGGGGAAAACCCTGACGAAAATGAAATGTTTTCACTCAATCCAAAAAATGTGTAAGGTTTTGGGTTTGGACTAGATTATAATGAAAATCAATTTAGGAAATTCTATTCCTGTCTATCGACAATGGTGCAGATGAAGGAGAGGATCCCTAGGGTTCAGAGACTCTCCATGTGTTTTGAATGTTAGCTGAGCCCTGCACTAGGGGACAGCGTAGCATTCTCTTGGTTCAGTGTCGGATACGAGCCAGGGCACGATGGGTGACCGCCTTGAGGTCAAACGGCAGCCTAGTTGCAACAGGGCTGCTGTTCCCAGTAGTAGGAATGGATCCACTTCTTCTCTGTACGTTGTTCCATCTTGCAGTGAAAGGTGACAATAATAGGCTCCTTGCTGGAGTAGGGAGGTGGGAACAGTTGGTGCATTTCCCTTCTCCAAGCTTTTTGAAAGTCAGCTACTCCTTCAAATGTATCAGTGTTTGCCAGACAGTCTCTTTGTTTGGCCTCTAGCAGCTCGAAGTTCATGACCCTGCAAAGTTCTGTTACGAGAAAATAATCTCTCTCAGAATATCCAAATAGTAACGACACTCATTATTTATTTAATGTGTAAATGTGCAAAGTGCTTTGAAGTGTGTTGAATTAAACTCCTGCAAATTTGAAAAAGAAGTCAGCATTTTCCAGATGAAGTTGATCCCTTGTGAATTGGGCAAGAGTACAGTCTAGGACTTCTTATTCACTCTCCCCTAGAGTATGAAACGAATAGCTAAAATGCTACTTGCAAGAAATTCCATGATTTCAAGAAATAAGATTAATTTCTCCACTGTTTCTCGACTCCAGTGAGATGTCTTGATACTCAAATACCACAAAATACTGTCCCAGTTTACTTAGTGCCTACCTTTTATTGTTACATTTACCATTAATGTACTGGTTACCACATTACCAATCATACCACATTCCTTCCTGAGAAAACGAGCCTGCTGGCCACCCAGCCATCTGCCACCCCCAAACACAGCGAGAAATATAGTGAACGATCCAGGGAAAAGGAGCAGAGAACCCCAAACTGGGGTGTAGCGTTGCTCTGAGGCCAGGATGCCTGACGATTGCGAATCAGACAACCCAATCCATGCCATGCCACCCAAGCATGTGCAATCCCCAAATTCTGACTGCCCCAGCTAGAGAGAAAAGAGGGAAAGATTGGAGAAGGAGGATTGCACACACTTACCCTTAGCAGCCACTGAAAAGTCACCAGCAAAAGAGGGGAGAAATGGCACTGCCCTGACCTTTGACCCCTGGAAACCAATCAGAATTGTCCTAAGTCCTGCAATTCTGAATTGGCCCCTGGCAAACAGAATTGGTTGCCTTGCTAATCGGAATTGTCCCTCCAGATTGTTGGCTAAAAAAGAAAGAATAGAGTGCAGTGAAAATTGCTATCTGTATTATTATTATTATTTTATTATTAGCATTTATATAGCGCCAGCGATGTACCTGGTGCTTTACAAAGAGTAAGATAGACACGGTCCCTGCCCGAGAGCTTATTATGACAGAATTAGAACTTTACAGCAAGGCTGTAAATGGTACGACGGAATTACGGTAAGCAAATTATCAGTAATATGAGAATTGAAAACTTGATGGAGACATTCCCAAGTACCAGGAAGTTCTCAATTTGTTTGAGCCAGTCTCGAGAACCAGGATTTCAATGAGATTACTTGCATTTTCAAAATCTCATTTCAGCCCTACATCCAGTTTAAACCTGGGGGTGGGCTGGGGGGGAGGTGGCATGGAACCCTTCAGCTTATACTCTCCTACTGTTCAATTTGAGAGACCAAAATTGATATACTTCATGCCACCCCTAATCTGAATAAATTATGCATCTGTTTATGAAAATTTGTAATCGGTCGCTGGTTAACTTTGGGGCTAAACTGGAAAAAGAGATGTCTGTGTGATAGGTTTGTACGCGCAGGGCTGATGGTTCAAGTTCAAGTTACAACTTGGCCTGTTAAAAAGTCAAAATTCACAGCTGTTTCTCCAGGTGGATTCATTTGACTACTTCACGCTTCCCCCAGGTGGATTAATGAGGTACTAACGACCCCCTTTGTCTGCTGAACCTTTATGCTGCTGGGAAGGTGGTACAAAACCACAAAACCTGTTACTGTATCAGCCATAAAGTTTCTGTTGGAGGGTATGGACTCTACAAACCAGAACCAGTAATTCTTAGCTCCCAGCTGTTTCCATATACCTATGTAGCGCTCCTCCCTCCCTCCCCTGTCTTCCCAGGGTTGTGATCACGCTACCTCCATTTCACTTTAAGTTAACTCTTCCAAAGACAACGTCTTGAGGTGAAATTCACAGCTGTTCACAGCAGGATCTTTTGCAGTCGCTATTTTGTTCTTTAGATAAATTGTAGACTCAGGGCTGGAAGGGATCCCACAGATTATCCAGCTCAGCCCCTACCATTAAATAAGAACTACTATATCAAAGACAGAGTCTAGACCAGGAGTGGTAAACCCTTTCCTGTACAAGCTCTGTGGGCCAGATGGGAGTCAGGGGTGAGGTGTTTGAAGTGTGTACTGAGGACAGGGGAGGGAAGGGAGGGTCTAGATGATGGATCTAGGCCAAGGATGATCCAGCCACTGTCAGGGAGCGCATATCCTCATCTCCACTCACTTCTTAAGAACTTGAGGCCAAATAAAAATCAGCTGCAGACCAGAGTTGGCCCACATGCTATTGGTTTTCCACGCTTGATGTAAACAAAGGGTATTTTCAGACATTACGAGATCACGCTCAACCACAGACAATCCCCTGTGGTGGGGAATGGTCCTGTAACGTCTGTTTGATGCCAGCCAGATGTTCAGCACAGTGAACCTCCAGCAGGAATAAAAATAACCACGCTTTTGAGGATGGTCCAGGGACCATCTCCGAAAGTGTGGTCAAAGTGATTCCCGCCAGAGGTGAACACCCAGCGGGAATCACTTTGTACCCCCAACAGACGTGACGTTACCACACTCAACCACGGCGGGATTCACCGTGGTTGAGCGTGGTAAAGTCTCGTCTGGCCTCTGACCATGGCTCGGAATCGGCAGCCATGCTACCACGGATTCCAGGCCATGGTCAATACTCCGGGGGCGGGCGGGCGGGCGGGCGGGTGCCGCGGCCAGATTGGCTGCTGCACCCGCTGTCTCCCGGAGGGAGGGCGGTCGGTCTCAGGAGCGTGGGGGTGGCGGGGCTGTACGGCCGCACGTTGCGCCCTGAAGCCTCCCCTTCCCCCAGATTCCCTGCTGGGATCGGCCGGCACGTCTGCTGGTCGTGACAGGTCGATTCCGACGGGGAATCAAAAGGGTGATTCCGTGACGGGGCCAAAGCCGCCCCGTCACGTCTGAAATCACCCAAAGACATGTCTCTTTGAAAGGAGAGCCACAGCATGTCCGCCATGAAGGGGTCTTTATGTCTTTGTGCATGCGCTAGTTTGATGTAGCCTGTAGAGCCAGGTGCAAGCTGTCATTCCCTTCTCCTTTGTGTCCTTGGGTGGCAGGGAGAGGTCTGGCCTCCCCAAAGCAGCAGACAGCTTGGATGCGGACTGATAGCTCTTGCTTCACAGTTTGTAAGAGCTAGCCAACACTCGGTCTCCATGACCCATGGGAAGTTTTGCTTGGCCTCTTCCTTAGAGGTACACGGTTTGATGTAAAAACCATGAGTACATCCTTAATAGTTAATGCAGGATTCATTGCAAATGCTTGCAAGTGCTGCACGCTGTAACTATAAAACCTGCCAGCAATCCCTATTGGAAGGTTGTGCCACCATGACAACTTCTACCATTTTGTTCCTAAAGCTTCCTCCTTCCTGGTGCTGCCTGTTTGATATGTCCAGTTCTCGGCACAAGCAGCCTGTGTGAGAGTGTCAGATTTCAGCTCAGGGACACATGGTTGAGTTCGACTGAAATTCTGCTCTCCTGACATTCGCCATCTCCCCTGGGAAAGGGGTTTCCATCCCCACTGCAGGCACAACTAGCCCATCTCGGGAATATTTGTCTTTGCACACTGTCCATGCATCCCTACTTGGCCATCTCCAAGAGGAGAATTTTTCTTTACTTGTCCCTCCCAACGCTAGCAAAAGAGGAAGTGAAAGAATCTGACTAGTTTTCTGCAGAGGCTCCTCCTAGCTTAGCACTGCATTCATTTCAGTAATAAAGTGTTTCCTCCTGCCAGAGCCATAATTGTTCACAGATGACTTGTTTTGGCAGCAGGAACAAAACTAGAGAAAAGTCCCGTTTCCAGAGTCTTTGAAATGTACGAGATGCCGGGGAAAGATGTTCACGCTTGATATTTATACCATATGTTGTTTCCAAATTTCATTACAGAGCCTTTGCATTTCAAAAGAAACTCCAGTCCTGTCCTGGGGATGATTTAGAAAGGAATAGATGGCCAGAGCTGTGAGCATGTCTGCTAAACTAAAACAAAGGGTGAAGTTAAACAGACATAACGTTAACTCCACTTTAACATTTCTTAGGCATGTTGCAGGACTGCATTGATGCTCTATGCAGCCCTACAACATGCATAAGAAATGTTTATTTATTTATTTATTTATATTTATTCAGAATTCTTCTGAATTCACAGAGCACCTCGGGGTGGCTCACAACAAAACAATCATTATAAAATCAACAATTAAATTCAACTCCAAATTTAAAATTCATTAACATTTACCAACAGAGTGCAACCAGACACCCCCACTCCTCGCCTAACCCACCCCACCCTACCCATCTCCCTCTCCAAGGCCTGGCAGAACAGCCAGGTTTTACACGGTCTTCAGAAAGAGGGGAGGTCTGGGGCCAGGCAGGCCTCCGTCAGGAGGGAATTCCACAGCCTGGGAGTGGCCACCAATAAACTCTCAACCCCCCCCCCCCCACAATTGTGGCCATGCAGGAAACCCGGGGGACTTTGAGTCAGGCAGCCCCAGCCGACCGCAGGGACTGCAGCATGGCCCGGGGCCTGAGGCGGTCTCGCAGGTAAGTGGGGCCCAGGCCGTTGAGGGCTTTATAGGTCATTACCGACACCTTGGATTGGGCCCGGAAGACAATAGGCAGCCAATGCAGAGAACAGAGCACTGGTGCAATGTGCTTGCGGCAACCCGTCCCTGTTAGGAGAGAGGCCACCGCATTCTGCACCAGCTGCAACCTCCGGACCGTCCCCAAGGGTAGCCCCATGTAGAGTGCGTTGCAGTAGTCCAATCTAGAGGTAATAAAGGCATGGATGCTGGTGGCCAGGTCAGAGTCCCAGACATACGGCTGCAGCCGTCACACCAGATGTAACTGGTGAAAAGCGCTTCCTGCCACAGCCGCCACCTGAAAATCCAGGCGGAGCTGCAAGTCGAGAAGCACCTCTAGACTACAGACCTGAGTGGCTAAAGGGGGGCAAACCCCATCAATGACAGGAGCCACCGCCCCCCCAGCCCTATCCACCAATATCACCTCCATCTTGTCAGGATTCAACCTCAAACGGCTCACTCTCATCCAATCCCACACAGCTGGCAAACACCAGGTAAGCACCGAGGTGCTGGGTCTAGGTCTGCAGAAAAATAGAGGTAAAGTTGTGTATCGTCGGCGTACTGATGACAACGTACATCATACCCTCCCACGACCTCACCCAAAGGCTACATATACCCATTGAACAAGAGGGGGGACAGAATGGAACCTTGCAGGACTCCACATGTGAGGTCCCGGGTAGATGATGTATACTCCCCAAGAACCACCCACTGAGTTCTCCCAGCCAGGAATGTGCGGAACCATTCAGGAACAATTCAGCTCATCCTGGCCCGGTCCCGCAGACGGGCCACCAAAATCTCGTGGTCAATGGTATCAAATGCTGCCAACAGATCTAATAAAATTAAAAGAGACAATCTGCCCTGATCTAATTCATGGCACAGGTCGTCAGCCAAAGCCACAAGCGCAGTCTCAGGGCCAAACCCAGGACAAAAGTCAGACTCTGAGGGATCAAGAAAACTGACCCACTCCAGATGCCCCTGAAGCTGCTGAGCCACCACCTGTTCAATAACCTTCCCTAAAAAGGGAAGTGTTAAAGTGGAGTTAGCGTTATGTCTGTTTTCACCCGAAGATTGCACGTGGCCCCTTCTCATGTGTGCCGCTCTCGTGCATTAGCCGGGTAGGAGGTTGGCCTGCGGGGGACCTGCAGGCACTGTCCTCTCCTCTGATGTTGGAACTTGCATGTTGCCTGAAATGATGCAGACTCGCAGATGTGGTTTTAATTGAAGCCAAGTTAAACTTCCGTATATTACTACAAGCTGTTTTGAAATCCTGTCTAAATAGCTGTGGATATTTGCACTGTAATGAAATAAGATGAACATGCAGAGCACCCTCTTCTTGCAGCGAGTGGTGACCTGCTTGGCGGTAGCTTTGTTTGCGCAGACAAAGGTTTCCGTGACAATAACTCCTTGCTGGCAGTTTCATCTGAGCAGTCAGAGAATTGATTGGCTATGCTACATGCCTGAGGAAGGGCCCCGTGTGGCCCGAATGCTGCTTATTTTCTTGTCCAATCAAAGAGACCATTCGAACCACTTTGTGTCCTGGGACCTGAGCTCTTGCTCCCCCCACCCCAAGAGAGTATCTCTCAGGCAGAAATGAGACATGCTGGGGGGGGGGGGGGGGAGGATTCCTGTGCTGCGCTGCTCTATAGACTGGGCGTTGGTGTTGTGACAATGACATCTGTCCGCTAGGCCATGAAGCTAATTGAATAGAAGCCACTGGGCAGCTTTCCATGAGTGTGTCACTGGGTGCCTTTAGACGCAACCGAAATGGGTGCCTGGATGGCTGTTGACACCATTGTTTAGCCACATCTATGTCACTGTGTTTGCTGCGTTGCAGTACTGACACAATTACATCTACCAGTGCGGTCAGCAGTGACGCGCAGCCCCCCACAGCTTCTCCGGATGATATCCCATCATGCACTGCTCCCTCCCCTCAGTAAAAAGCATGATATCCCAATATGCACAGCTCCCTTGCTGTACAGCACTGTCACTTTGAAATCCCCTCCCCTCACTAATGGTGAATCTTAGAGAGAGAGAGAAGGTTGCTTCTTGGTAACCAAGGTTCGTCAAGATGGCTCCGTACATTCTCACAAAGGGTGTGGATCCACGAGAAAGACACATAGACAGAGTGCATTGACAGGGGCCAGGGTGAAATGATGGGGAGTGGGGAACTCTAAATGAGTGCACACGGGGACAGAGTCAGTGTCCAAGGGGGCTGGGTGCAGGCAGTGCTTCCCAGCTTCTCCTGACTAGGGAGCACAACTGAGGCTGTTTGCACCTTCTGGGCAGCTGCAGAGTGGGGAACGGGGGACTGGGCAGCAGCAAAAACCTTACTCCTCTCTATCCCTCTCAGTCAGGATTCTTCGCCGACCTGGTGAGGGAGATGGTTGCTGACCCCCTGCTTAGAAGCAAGACAAAAGCACCTTCAGTTTTGCAGAAAGTTGCAAGACAAACCCAAGGCACTCTGTGTTGAACTCTATGATTGTTCACTGGAAGTAACAGCCAACACACTAACACACCACCCGATATCGTTAGACACATTGCCGGACACATGTTTTTTTCAGCCACGATACTGCCTGGCAGCAAATATGGACTTAATGTGGACTGTCAGGGGGGGTTAAAAAAAGCTTACATGCAGTGCTCAGACACATGGCAAACGCCGTGAGCACCCATTCCCCGTAGTGTCCAAAGGGGCCCCGCTAACTACCTCCTGTCAGGAAGAAATGGGTTAGGCCTTCATTTTCTGCTAGTGTGTTTCTTACATGTCCTTGGGAATCTGTGTCGTCCGCTGCTAGACACATGATATTGGAGGAGATGGATCATTGATTCTCAGGTTCTTTAACTACTGTTGTAACTGGAATGAAATTTGTGACCTAGAAGTGGAAGGGTTTGTATTTCACTGCTAATCCCCTCTAGTGGTGTAGAGAAAGTCAGCTTGCTGTGTTGGTCCCAAAGAGAGGTGGTCAGTAGAGACAAAGTAGCCCAGTGATCTCTTTGATTGGAACCATTCCAGTTGGAGGAGCTGGGATGCAAGATTTCAGACCCCACAGGGGCTTTCATCCTTCTACCAACTCTAGGTGGTCCAATAAAAGAGCTCATTGACTGCTAATCCCTAGTGAAGCCGGTGAGAGAGTGCACTACCCGGCTGTTCAGTCTCTTTTAACTCTTTGCTGTAGCACTTCCTCTGCTAGTTCTAAGTTCCTCACATACATTTCATTTGGGCATCAGTGCTGCATTGAGGGCAGGCAGTGGCTTGTATTCTATACGAATCCAGATGCATGTGGCGGTTATTGTGCTCCGTCTTCCACTGACTTAGTTAATAAAAAATAGCAGTGCAAGCTCCCGCTTAAATCATTTAAAATTGACAGCACTTTGCTAAAGGGTGGTCATGTGATTTTAACAGAGCAAAATATTCACCAACATTAAATACCAACCATTTCATATTGGTGTATTATAGCCTGAACGAATAAGTTGTGCAAATCATATGAACAGTGGTCAAATTCAGAGAGTCACAGGAGGGCACTTTAATGAGAAAGGAGAACTGATCAGGTTGGTTGGGGGAGAAATAGCTATTAAGATGAATAGCTCCCTCCCTTTGGAGGCCCACTTGGCCCCTGACGTCCCCTCTTTCTGAAGACAGTGTAAGACCTGGCTATTCAGCCAGGCCTTTGGAGAGGGAGACAGGTAGGGAAGGGGGGGAGGTCTGCCCTTTTCATTAGCATTTTAATGAATTTTAAATTGTACATTATGTTTGTTTTGTTATTATTGTTGCTTAATTCCTCCCAGTGTACTTTGATGCTAAATAGGATCATTGGTTCGCCAAGTTGACATGTGGAAGCTATGCGTACCAGGGTTATTTCTGCTGTATGCATGTTTTTGGTATTATGTTTTTATGTTGGCCATGGCGAAAGCCTGTGCCTAAATAAATAAATAGATTTATGTTTTGTGAGCCGACCCGAGCTGCTCTGTGAGTAGGAGGGTGCGGGATAGAAAAATAGTGAAATAAATAAATAATAGGAGGAAGGAAGACATTGCTTCTGCGTATCTGCAACAAAGTGAGAATTGTCAGCCTGCAGAATAGTTTCCCTAGGAAAGCAGGGCGGTTCTGTTTGTTTGGGGTCGACAAAGCACCATAGAGCACAACATAGGCCAGGCATAAGCTGATGTCATTTTCCTTCACTTTCTAACTTCCAAGGTTTGAGGGCCAAGGCCTGTACAATAAGCATACAGCTGGTGCTTGCAGTGGAAGCACCTAGAGCAGCTGCATTTAAACTGCTCCTGGTCTACTTAAAATTATTATTATTATTATTATTATTATTAACAAACATTTATATAGCGCCAGCAGTGTACATGGCACTTTACAAAGTAATAAAATAGACAGGGTCCCTGCCCCTAGGGCTTACAATCTGAGAGACAGGAGCTGGGGGAGAGACTTAGGAAGGGGAACAGAGGGAGAGACAAGGGGTCTAACATTCATGAAGATGCGAGGTATCAAGTGCACGTGCTTGGCTTGGTTACGATGAGAATGACAGCAGGCAGGTCCATGTTGCAAGGAAAAGGGTAAAAAGATCGTAGGTATAGGAATAGTGGCTCAGCAGGATAAAGAGTCAGACAGAGCAGAGCGGAAGAGGTGAGTTTTAAGGAGAGATTTGAAGGTATGAAGGGTGGGGGCAAGGCGGATGTGGACAGGGAGGGAGTTCCAGGCATGGGGGGCAGCAAGTGAGAAGGGACGAAGGCGCTTAGGGGAGCAGGGAAGGCGTGGAAGGGTGAGAGAAGGGACAGAGGAGGAGCGAAGTGCACGGGCTGGAGTATGGAGGGCGATAAGTGCAGAGAGGTAGGGGGGAGCGAGGTTGTGAAGAGCTTTATAGGTGAAGACTAGGAGCTTGTGCAGGATTCGTTCAGGAAGGGGAAGCCAGTGAAGCGAAGAGAGGAGGGGCTGCACATGGTCGAAGCGACGGGCGAGGTAGATGACCCTGGCAGCAGAGTTTTGGACAGAGATGAGGGGAGAAAGGGGAGACCGGGGAAGGCCAGTGAGAAGGAGGTTACAGTAATCGAGGCGAGAGATGACCAGAGCATGAACAAGAGTTTTGGCAGACGAGACAGAGAGAAAAGGGCGAATCTTAGCAATGTTAATTGCTAAGATTAAAGCCGTTGATTAGGGCAAAACACTGTGCTGGCCCCAGGGAATGTAAGTGAAGCTTGATGACATGATCAGTTTTTTCTTTTTCTCATTGCTTGGACTATATTGAGACAGTGGTAGCTAGTGCCATCCAGGTATCCCAAATAAAGCCCCACCCTTTGTAAATGTGCGGTTTTGAGAAGAGCTTTGAGTAGGCGGTGGCGAGTTATAGGGACTGTTATCAGGGGTGTAGCTACCCCGGGGCGACAGGAGGGGCATTTGTCCCAGGGCTCAATGGGGGGTTGAGGCACAAAGGCTGTCGTGCTGCGGCGCGGCTGGCAAAGACAGCTGAGCAGAAGCGGAAGTGCCCGCAGTGTGCGGCGCATGTGGGACCCACTTGAAAAGCAGCAGACGGCGGCACCAGGCAGGCAGCGCAGCCTCCAGGGCTCAGGTGCAGCAAGCAGAGGTGCTGGGGCAATGGGGTGGGACAAGGGAGAGGATGGTGACGGGACGGGGGAGGAGTCAATTTCTTTCATGTGGACCCATTCCAACCTAGATACGTCCTGTACAGAACAGCAAGAAGAGGCTTGTGAAGGCTTTTTAGTTTGGAGAAGAGACGACTGAGAGGAAATAGGATAAAAGTTTACAAAATCAGGTGTAGGAGGAGGAATCATTTGGCGGGTCGCTGTTGAATTCCCAGAAGAAAGGTTTATGTCTCCACAAACAGGTGCCACTGATTGCCCCCCACCCCCTTGCTGATTAGTCAGGGATGCTGAAGCTTTTCCTTTCTTCAGCCTTCCACCCCCTCTACCTCCTGCAGGCCATGTCTGCGTCTTCCCTGGCATGGTAGCAGAGACAGTGAAGGGAGCTGAGGGTTTTGCAAGAAGGATTGCTCTTGAGGTTGCCTAAGGAAGGCCAGTTCCGGTGAAGAGCAGTTTCCCCCCAAGCTCCTCAGAACAGTAAATGGCTGATTAGATTCATTGGAGAGCAGAGTCTTCTGTCTGCGGTTGGGGCCAGAGCCCCCAGGTTACTGCATGCTGCTCTTGCTTCCCGAGAAAACAAGCCAGGGTTTGTATCTCACAGCCAGTATCTGCAGGTCCTGTAAATGCTTGAAGAGAATTAAATAAATCTGAGTTCTGTAAAGCTAAATAGGAAACAAATGGACAAAACGTAGGCAGCAAGCATCTTAGGGTGCAGGGGCTCATTTTCCTCTAACATACTGTTCGCACGTTGTTCTCTTAGTGGAGGGGCACAGCCAGTTTAGGGGGCAAGGAAGCCCAAACCCTCTTCACATGACACCTCCCCCCAGTGGGGGAAGCCACTATGCACTGTCTCACTCTGCTGGGGGAACTGTGAAATGAGCCCAGGGTTTCCCAGTGGATAGCCACCAAGACTGGACACAAAGGCTGTTCTGTCATCTCCATTCCCATTATATACATTACCACTTGGCCCATTGAGTCGCTTTCTCTGGGTCAGACTGAATGGCAGTTGCTGCCCACACTGTTTGGGGGCATCGTTCTGCCTCTAGCTACTTAGCTGCAAATGACTTTGACTCCAAAGAATGATTGTTAGGGATTGGCTTACAGAGTGGAGAAAAGCCAATTGTTTTGGTGTTATTAGAAAGGTCCAGAACAATCTAGGTAATTCTCAGACGAGTAATTCATTTGTTACATGCTCCTATTGAGTGAGCATTGATCTGGATATAATGCCTTTCAGACTCTCATGAGAGATGGAAGGAACTCGCACTCTGTGGATAGTCCCACTACATTTTGAGCAGTGCTTGAGTAACAGCAATCCGTGAGTTTGGTTCCTGCACACTAGGGGGAGGGCAGGCAGTTCCTGACTAGGGTCAGTTGCTGTTAAGGAAGATGCACACCCATGGGTGGCATGTATTGGGGAGCCAGTGTGGAGGCTGGTAGCCACTCGGTGGGCTGGCTCCGATCCAGCCAGCCCTGCAAATAAGATTGAGCAGACAGGGTTCCAGATCTGACATGGGGTTGGATTTTAAGTTCCTGTAACTTAGAGAAGCAGGATTTGGCATCAGCCTGGGAGCAATCGAACACTGATTGACTTGAGTCATCTTGTCAGGCCAGGAACATTGCAAGAGCCAAAGCACGCTAGGAATTGTGCCCAACTGATGAACTTACTTGAATAGATGTGTAAGGTCTGGTTTTGAATCAGGGGCTGCAAAGTAGAGAGCCAATAAAGTAGTGTCACTCCCTTGTCAGGATAATTTATAGCCCCTCTAACCATTTCTGTTTTACAGTCTTGTGTCCGAATGTTTCTGAAGGGACTAGGCAAGGGAAAACCCCTAAATGTGTAGCAGCAGATGCTTCAGTACGGTTGGCTGAAGGCCTGCTGAACCATCAGCCCACACCTCTAGATCATTCCCAGCTGCTCCTAGGGGTTATAATGCAAGGTCCCCAGGGGTTCCCACCTTGCTCTTTCCCAGGTGGCTTGGGAATGAGTCAGAGGTTTCTCCTTAACCAGCTACAGATTCTCAAAACCTCTGGATTTAGGTAAACTTTGACAATCTCCTAAATGTTTGTGCCTCTTCACCACTCCTTCAGTGTTTCTGACACTAGCCAAACCCTGTAGTTTGAGTGCTGTGGGAAATCCTTACCTGATGATGGCTTGGTCTCTGCTTCCCATTGTAAAGGAGCTGGAAGGCGTGCGCACATGGCTCTGCGGGCACTGTCTCCACTTTCTGCAGTGCAGGAAGCAAGTACAGCGCATGGGGTGAGCTGGTTTCCTGCATGGGAAGGTGTGGGTGTGCAGCATTGTGAGAAAAGGACAAAAGGTATGTGGCACAAACAAACCCCTTTCACGTCGCATATCCTCATCCCTCCTGGGGAAACTGGCGCAGGCTGTGCTTTGTGTGTGTGTGAGCGTGAGGGGGGGCATTGTTAACTCAGAGCAAGCTTTATTCCCCAATAATATTTTTCTATTTGCCAATTCTTACCTTTGAGGTAGCCTACACAAATAATATAGCCCCAGTGTACATGGGTTGTGTATTGGATGTACCCATATACAAAATCATAGGAATGGATGTGTGCATTGTGTGTGTCTGTATACACAAACACAGGAATTGCTGTGTGCCTTGTGTGTGTGTATATGCAAACATAGGAATGGTTGTGTGCCATGTGTGCGTGTGTATACACCAACGCAGGCTGCTCACTGAGGTTCCCTTCTCTCCTGTAACTAAGCTAAGTACATTGTGACCCTGTGACTGTAATTCCATCTCTCCCACATCTCCCCTCCCTTGTCTTTCCTACACTGTAAGCCCCTTGGGGCAGGAACCCAACCCTAGTTTTTGAACAGTGCCAGACAATGTTGCTGCTGAGGCGATATAAATACGAGTAACAGTGTGAACATGTTGATACACGACAAGGGATAAGAGCTGGAGGAAATCCAAGAGGGAGGGTGTCATGTGAATGAGGCCTTTCTTCCAATTGAATAGGTGCTGAGCGCCACTTTTGATTAGAGACGTGGCAGGCAAGCGCAAGGCCTGGGGGAAACGTTTAAAAAGATTTGAATCCCTCTGCATTGCAAGAGATCTTGTCTCTCTTTGGCAGAAAATACTGGTGAGGCCCCTGATTTGCTCAGTGGTGGGAGGCTGTGGGATGATGCCCTGAATTTCTGCCTTTCAGTAAGATGCAAGGGGCGTCCTCTGTCGACCAGCTGTGAACTTGCCCAGTTGACCTGAGCTTGCCGTTGGCATGCTGATTGGTTTGTTCCTGCACTGCTGGGAAGCTAGTGTAGAATTCCTTGCGTGTATCCTCAAAACCAGACATGGACTCCAGCAAAGGCTTAGAATTTCTTTTCTTGAGGACTTGGGTGAATGACCTTCCAAGTAAAAGAAATAAAGTCTTTATGTGCTGCTAAATATTTAGATAGGATGTGATTTACGAAATATCTACATTTTCTGATATCCAGTTTGACCACAGAGGTTTAAAAACCTAACCAAGGTGGGTGGTGCCCAATTTATTAAGTAACCTATTTCCTGGTGAAAGGGTTGGCGAATGCAGGGCCTCAGCAGCTGACAGGTACAGCTTGGTGGAAGCAGAGAGAGAGAGAGCTCAGCTGCTACAGGGCACGCTTCCCCCCCTTCTCTTTTTCTCAGTCTTCATGTCCTTTCAGTCCTTGACTTCCCCACGGTGCTGCCAACAAGTTAATTTAGCACCGACAGAAAGGCTGTTAAAGACACCAACAGGAGGCACGTGAAAGTCCCCTCCAGCAGCCATGACCCTGCTAGATCTCGGGGCTTTCTACGCTCTCTGGTCCCCAACCATTCCATCTCTCTTCCTGCTCTGTCCTCATAGGGGCATTTCATGGCCTGGCAAGGACTTCTCTGCCTCTCTCTGAGTGCCTGGATGAAAGGCTCTAGATAACTCTCAGCAGGGGCTTGGGGAATACAGCTGACTGGTTCTATTCTCGCTCTATCATTTTCTCTGGTTTATGGGGTTTAACCCTGACCATCCCAATGTAATTTTAGTTAGTAATATGAGCTGTAGAAAGTGCAGCCAAAATCATCCATCTTGTCCGTCACTTTGACCCCGTTCAACCCCTCCTCTCCGCCCTGCACTGGCTCCCTCTACAGAAACGCATTCAGCACAAGCTCCTGGTCTTCCCCTTCAAGGCTCTTCATGGCCTTGCTCCCCCATCTCTCTCCGCTCTTGTATCCCGCCGTGCTCCTGCCCGGAAGCTTCACTCCTCCTCTGGTTCCACCCTCGCCTGCTCGTGACCCCCCTGCTCCTCTAAACGTCTTTGCTCCTTCTCCTTTGCTGCCCCTCATGCCTGGAGCTCCCTCCCTGGAGACATTCGCTCTGCTCTCTCCCTCCCAACTTTCAAATCCCTCCTGAAAACCCACCTCTTCCCTCAGGCCTTCCCTGGCTTGTCATGAGTGATACGGCATTGTGAGCCGGTTAGGGGAACGGACCTGTCGATAACTATTGATTGTGCAGCACCAGGTACATCGCTGGCGCTATATAAATAATAATAGTAACCCAAATGGTAAACGGCCTTTTCTGTAATTTGTGTGATGAACCCAAATTGGGTTTGAATGTGGAAGGAATCAAGGCCCCTGTTCATTCACATTCTAATTAAAAGTTTGTCCTCTTCAGTTTCACTTTATTTTATGGGTCTTTAGCTCCATGATGATTAAGACGGGCGTTCTTGCACTATTCCATATTCACAAAGGCACCTGGTGTTCTCTAGAGTCAAGGCTGAGCCAGGCCGGGAAGCGCTTTCTCTGCTTGATCCCTGGGATGGATTGATCGGGCACTGTTGTCCTGTGGAGACAATCCAGTCCAGGATTTCTTCCAGCCTTTTCTTCACATTTTGAGAGTCCAGGCCAGCTCTGACTTCCTTTTCCAACTCTGACAGGTTTATCTTTGGGGTAGGGGGCAATGATTGTTAGTGCAGGCTGTCTCTCTTGCCGAGTGTGAGTTTTGCCTCCAGTCAGACATGTGCTCCGCTTGGGGTGTCTGCCTTTTTCCCTTCCCTCCCCACTCCTGGTAACTAAGCGCTGGGAGCGAGAGAGAGACTGTGTGTGGTATTTGCTTGTGTATGTGTAAAAAAGATACAGAAATGTCAGTGAACAGCCGGAAAAGTTCTGGGAGACCATCGTACTACTACCGACTGCTCCGGAGGTCACGACTTCAGAGACATCGGAGCCGATCCCGGAGCCGCAGCAGAGCACACGGCAGCAGGGGTAATGCAACCAACATTTCGTTGAGCTGAGAGTGTTGATGCCAACTGCCAGTCACTGGGCAGATGGTCTGTTCCTAGTTGGGCATTCTTGTGTAATGCTGTGGTATGCTGGCTGGGTTTAAGTGCATGGGACCGGGAGGCCAGGACTTCAGTGGGATATCAAGCACTCTGGGCCTCCACTTCCCCTCTCTAAACCCAGTCACCGTTTCTGAGCGCTATGGGATTTCCCCGGGCCTGGTTCATACTGATAAATTTATTTATTTATTTAAAATTTATATCCCGCCCAAAGTGCCATGGCGCCCAATTCTAGCGTGTTCCTTCCTCCCAGCCCACCGAGGAGGAGATGGTAGCAATCTGTGGCCTCCTAGCTGCCGCCTGGCGCTGAGGGCAGTAGGGAGGCATGTTTCAAGTTTGAAATGGACTCATTCAGCCAGTCCATTCATTTTACTCCAGGCAGCTACTGACCCATTTGCGTTTTTAAAAATAAGCTACTGGGGTTTTTATCTTCCAGTGTAAGATAAGCATTTATTGCTGCTTATGCACAAAGTTAAAGCATGTAAAGCAAAATAAATGGGTCCTGTTTAACAGTGGGTTTGCTTCTGACATGGCCTTTTTGTCTGGCAGGCAGTGGGAATGGCTGTGTGTGGTGTCCTTTCTGCTACAAAAGTAACACTGCAGTGTCTGGAGGTGCTTGGGTGCATGTCTCAAAGGCACTGCACTAAAAGAGGGTTGTGTGAATAGAATGATATGTCCGACACCCGCAAGTGTTTGATGTCACGTACACTTCTGTCACTCAGGATTTCTGTGGTATCTGCTGGAGACACTCTAAACCTGCCTCAGCATATCTGGCAGCAAAGAAAAACGGATGCCCCAGTAGTTAGAGCACACGCTTGGCACGAGGAAGATCAGGGTTCAGTTTCCTGCCCTTCCATGTCTGACATTGGGAATGTAGCTTAATCTCTCTGGGACTCGGTTCCGCCTCCTGCAGGAGTGGTGCATTCTACATCGGAAGGAGCTCCGATACTCATTTTGGTAATGGGGAACATACGTATTTCAAACAGAATCTGGTCCTACAAATTCCAGGGTTTGGGGGTTGTTTTCTTTCTTTCTATTTCAATGGCAGGAAGTTGTGTAGTAAAACTCCTTCTAGTGTTTTAAATCTCACAGTAAGGAAGCTAAATTTGTCTTGAAGTTTCAGTTTTTCCTGGAAGTTGGTTGACTACTTTTTATGTGTTTTCCCACAGCTGCTTCTGTTTTATTGACAATGGAAAGTGCTTATTTGCAGACTTGATGTGGCATTTTGTTGTGTATCATTCACAACACAAATGTGTTGCTGTAACAGGGCAGAGTCCCGTCAGGCCACTGGCCCTTTAAGAGTGCAGCTACTGCAAGGGCTAGCAGGGCTGCAGGCGCTACCAGAAGCAAGGGATTGCGCCTTAATTGGGAGCAGAGTGTGAGCATGGCAGGAGTCCAGGGAGATCAGCAGAAATGAGGCAGCTGCTGGAGAGAAGGGAGCTGGTGCCTGGGTGGCAGAAGGGTTTGCCTGGCCCAGACCACAGTAACTAGAAGCCAGAGGGTGGTACCTGGCTTCTGAGAACTGAGACGCTGAGAGAGAGAGGTTGATTGCGCTGATCCCCTGTTTAGAGTGACGACTGTGTTGGGGCAGATCTTGCCAAGACTTACCTGGGACAAGCCCGGCCCTGCCACGCTTTCTATGACAGAAGAGATGTGCTTGATACAAAATGGTCCAGTTTGAATTTTGCATCATCGTTTGCTTGGCATCCAGACTGAACTATTGACTAGGGATGTGTGGAAATAGAAATCAACCCTAATGAGGCCATTAGAGCCTCCCTCCGAGCTCACGGAAACCTCCTCCCTTGGCACCTACTGAAACATGGGGATAACACATAGTACATTTCATCTGTAAGCCTCAAGCTATGTTCCAGAGGGGGACCAGCGTCATGATCATTTAATCCACGGTAAACTGCGTAACAGAGAGAGGTGAGGTGACCCGACGGCTTCCTGCTGCTGCCATCCCTGGGATGGGAACAGAATTCCCATATCCTATTCCAGCCCTTGATGCGTTGCAGAATCACACTGCTGTCTTGGGATGGATTTCATCCCGAGCTGTCAGCCTCTGGGATTGACTTCCAGTCTGGCAGAGCTGCTGGATATTTGGGGGCTCACCCACCCGCTTGGGAAACATTAATGATGGGGACAATTGCCTCATTCAAATGACAAAGTTCAGTGGAATTTCTGCTGAATTTTCCCACTTTAAAGTTTTAGAGTTATTCTGCGGCATGTAAAACCATGGGATTCAGCACAGGTTGCGCAGGTCTATGAGTGTGGCAGCAGCGGACCATGTTTTCTCTGCTTCCCCTACCCCAGAATCAACCTTCGATGACCTGGTGGATCTGGGACTAATGGGTGTTGACCAAAAAGTAGGATGTTGCCGGGGCTGGAGAGGATGACTATAGTCGTTCTTAGGCAGGGAGGAGCAAGTCTGCACAACCAGCTCTGTGTGTTTGTACTGTACAGCAGGCGAGAGCAGTGGCTTCTTCCGGGGGGGCATTGCTCCTGCAGAGTGGTGTGCTTTGGGGGCACTTGCGCTCCATTCCCTAGGGAAAGACAGCTCTCTTCTGGCCCAGGAATGGGCCATGCTTCCTGAATTCCTTGTGCTCTGGCAGGATGGCCCAGGGGACGGTGGCAGGAGGGAAACAATATTTCCCTTTCCTTCTTGCATCAGCTTCTATTGGGCAAACTTTGGATCCCCTATTGCTCAGGAGGCAAATACTAGGTTTCTGCCTGCCTCCCCATTCCATGTCTAAAGCCCCTGCCCCGGCACATGCCTGGGACTTCAACAAGGGCAGGGAAGGACGTGGGTCAGGTAGGTCAGGCAGGGCAGGGCATTCAGCAGTGGAAAAAAAGAATCCGTGCATTTTCCGGTGAGGCAAAGAGCCTAGGCAGTGGACTAATTTCCAAAGGGTCCGCTATGCTGCTTACAAGACACGGAGCAGACTTGTGCTGGCTGGGGTGGGTTACGGCCCGGATACTTACATATCTTACTCTCTGCCTAGAACTCCCTCCACCAAGCACAGCCATTTTGCTCCCTCTCTAAGCTAAGCCGAACCAATAAATATATATTGTTCCTGCCTCTCCCTGGCCGCTGGGGGCTTAGCTCAACCTTGTATCTGGCAGAGGCCTCAATGACTCTCTTGGGCACCCCCAGCCCAGCTGCCTTCACTCAGCTACTTGACCTACAATGGCTTCCACACCTGGAGGCGCGTACCCTTTCCTAGGCAGCTACCAAAGACGCGATCCTCTAGCCAGTCGCAGCGCCTACTCTCCAGGCTGCTGCCGCTACTATAACGCTGATGTCACAGTTACATTGGCCTCTGTGCACCTCACACTAACAGCCTGTGAAATTCAGGCCTGAGTGTCGTTTGTGTCTTTGAAAACTTATCCGTAGATTTCATTTACCCCATGCGGTTGCAGATTAAACGTCACCACCTTGTGAATGGAAGGATGCGCTTTCTTCGAGATAGGATTTGTGGATTCCGCAGGAGCTGTGTGCACTTGCTGGCTTCTCTCAAGTGCCCCTTGCGCACCCATCGCGTCACTTTTTTCTGAACATGAAAGCTGCTTGCGACAAGCAGTGCTGATCAGCTAGGATCTGCATCCCAGCATCAAGACTGGAGTTCCCAGCTTTGTGTGTCCATACGGGTCTCGTGTCCTTGAACTAAGAAGTGCAGTGTCTGCTCCTGAGAGGCTCAGCACTGAATGGGTATTGGGAGAAGCAGGCAATGAACTGGGGAAGAAGGCCTGCTGTTCAATTGCAGATACATCCCAAAGCCCCTGTAGTAGTAACCTGTGATCGAGGGATGCTGGTGTTTGTGCTCGGTGCCAGCCAGACAACTGCTTGCTTCGTTTTCTCCATTTAAAAATCCCCTCCGACTCCTTGAGTGGTCTGTTCTACTCGGAAACCTGTGTCAGTGGGCGAGGATTCAGGATGGAGGGAGGGTTGTAGCCAGATGATGCGATCTCTTTGTCGTTGGGGAGTGGGAGGTAAAACTCCTGCAGTCAGAGCAGCCCCTGGCTTTGTTTCCTGGCATCTGCTTTTATTTAATTGCGGTTCATAAGTGTCGGCTTGGAAATACTCTGCAAAGATGCAGACCCATCAGCTTCTATGCAAAACTTTAGTCGGGTGACGGACTGTGCCCTACTGCCCTCTGCTGGATGAATTCCGAATGTTCAGCTGTGTCCTAGCTCTTGGCCTGTGGTTTTGGAGCTGGAAGGAAGCACTGAGTTCTCGGCTCTGCTTGCTGTTTATGTGCATTTCTGGTGTGTCTGGTGTACAGTGGAGCAATGGTGAGCCATGGAGGTGTCAAAACATCAGGAGTGTGCGAGCAGCTGCCCTCTTTCACTCCCATTGCAGGAGAATCAGCTTTTCACACCTCATTCTACTTGATCACTCACAAACCTTTTCCAACATGAGAAACTTTATCTCCATATTATGTGCTGTGGGCAGATAGAGGAAGCTCTTCTTGACATCAGTATGCTTTCAGACCTACAGGAAAGAGAGGAGACAGGTTCTGGATGAGTGGAGGGCCTCACAAGAGTATAGGGCATCAAGCAGGAGTTGGACTTTGGTGCAGCCGATATTCAGCTGAATGGAAATGGAAATGCGAGAGGTCTCAGATAGTATGTACTAGTTTACTTGCCTATGTGAGAGCTCTGGGGCTTGTGGCAGAGTCTCGACTGGAACTAGAATGGTCCAGGGGAGATGGAGACCAAGAAGTTCAGATTATATTCTCTTGGTGAGAGTGGGCAGCTTCAGAAACCCTGAAGGGACATTGTCTCAACAAGTTAGTGTTTTATAGCATCTCAGTCCCCTAAATAAAGTCCCATGTCCATACGGTAACGATCATAAGCTCCTTCCCATCCTTATAGGAAACCCTGTGCGTAGTTTGGGATGAGCGTGCTATATGGAACAACATGCAATACAGAGTTGTTCAAAAACTAATTCTCCATAGGAGTTCAACCCTCCCAGGATGCAACGTGGCTCTGATATTTGTTTATTTACTTAGGAGAGGGGAGACCCTTGTTCTCAGATTCCTAGCTTGCAGAATTTGGAAGACAATGCACTCTACTTATCAGCTGATCCTTCCCTACAAACGAGTTGCTTCCAGTGAAGTACTGCACAGTATCGATTCTCGGTGTAACAAAGTACTGTCAGTTAGTACTCAACTTGGATTGCTTTTACTGCCTGAAGCAGCATGACAGCCTCAATGGTTCCGTTTCCCAACACTTTGAGGGTGGGGTGAGGGTAGGGAAACAAAGGGGGTTATTTGGCCAAAACAGCACTTAAACAAGCAGGACCAAAACTGTGCTCAAAATAGGATCCTGTTGGCAATTTGTCAGGGGCCGAAGAGGCAAGCATGTGGAGGCAGATTGGAATCTGGTTCATCTCTGATTGAAAGGGGTGGAGAGCCAGCCCTATCTACCCCTTTCCCACACAATGCAGTTACCCTGTGGAACTCATAGCTGTGCCACATTGTGAAAGCTACTGGTACAACTGGGTTCAGAAAAGACTTGAATACATTCACGTAGGATAGGTCCACCAGTGGCTATGAGGCAAGGCCGTCGGGGGTTGCTTCGTCACCCTCAGGATAGCCCTGAGACTCTGGCTGCTGGAAGTGAATGGCAGGGGGTGGGGGGTCACTCACTATGCCTGCCCAGGTCATGTACTTACTTGGTTCACATCCTCTGAAGCGTCTGCTGCTGATCACTGCTGGGGTCTACAATACTGGGCTAGATGGACCGTAGGACTGATCTTGTGTCTTCCCAATTGGCTCACTCGAGGTTAAACAACTTTTCACCTGGGAGTAAAAACCAGCAGCTTCTACTTAGAATCAGACAACTGTAGCGCTGGAAGATCATCTAGTCCAGCCTGCTGCCCTGAGGCAAAAGACCGTATGCCTGAAGCATCCAGAACCTCTAGAGAAGGTAGACAGCTTGTTTCACTGCTGAACTGCTCTAACAGCTAGGAAATATTTCACTCAAACCTACCTCTGTACCTACCCACCACTTACTGCACTTGAATTTTCTTTCATCTAGTGTGCAAACATAGTTTTAAAAAGCGTTGAATAAGCAAGCTGTAAGGATTTGTTTAGGTGGGAAAACATCAAGATCGAGGGCTTTAAATATTAGCAATATGTTTTTCTTCTGAGGGTGGTGTCTTTAAATATCAGGAAAAGGAGACCTTCCTGCTCAGCACATTTTAATACTTAGAGTGAATGATTTTTTGTCTCTCTTTCTCCCCCCCCCGCCCACTCAATGTGACACTTTCCTCCTGAACACTTCCTTTCTTGTTTCATTTGGGCTAGTTAACAGAGCCTCCCCAAAATGAGATATTTTTCAAGATAGAACGTTCTCAGGAAATGTCCAGTGGCAGATCTGTTATTTTTAGATAGTGTTCAAGCAGAGACTTTGCAGCATTTGTTCAGTACTTAATTATCTAATAAAAGTTGGCACTTGTGTGAATAATTTAGGAAGCACCACATACTGGCAGCCTTTTTGCCATGGCTTGCTTTAATATGAAAAAATAGTGCAGAAATCTCATTAACCCTTTCAAAAACACAAGCTCCGAGAGAATCTAGTGTCCCTGAAAGAAGGGAATGACAGATTGATACTTGCTATAACATCCCAGGGAAACATCTTGTTGGCTTCCTTTGTCCCTCTCATGAGTGAGCTGTAGAACACACTACTCACATAACTGCCCTTGCAATCCTAGCGTCACCTGGACATCTTTCTCACCCTAATAAAATTTTATTTATTTATTTATTTAATAAATTTGTACCCCGCCCTTCCTGCAAAGCAGCCCGGGGCGGCTTCCAACAAGTAAAATACAATAAAAACAATTTTAAAAATTTCATAATAATATTAAAATATTAAAACAGGGCTAAATATCATAAATAATATATAAGAAATAAGAAATCAGGTGGGGGAGCTAAAAAAAAACCTCACCCTACCCTCCCATCCTCCGCAAAGGCCTGGGCGAACAGCCAGGTTTTCAACTTCGCCGGAATGTCAACAGGCTGGGGGCCAGGCAAGCTTCCTCCAGAAGGGAGTTCCAAAGGCGCGGCACGGCCACCGAGAATGCCCTCTCCATTGTGGCCCCCCGCTNTTTATTTATTTATTTATTTAATAAATTTGTACCCCGCCCTTCCTGCAAAGCAGCCCGGGGCGGCTTCCAACAAGTAAAATACAATAAAAACAATTTAAAACATTTCATAATAATATTAAAATATTAAAACAGGGCTAAATATCATAAATAATATATAAGAAATAAGAAATCAGGTGGGGGAGCTAAAAAAAACCTCACCCTACCCTCCCATCCTCCGCAAAGGCCTGGGCGAACAGCCAGGTTTTCAACTTCGCCGGAATGTCAACAGGCTTGGGGCCAGGCGAGCTTCCTCCGGGAGGGAGTTCCAAAGGCGCGTCCCAGCCACCGAGAATTCCCTCTCCATTGTGGCCCCCCGCTCAACACGGGAGACCTCCAAGAAGGCACCCCCAGCAGACCGAAGGAGCCGCTCTGGGGTGTGGAGGGCGAGGCAGTTCCTGAGATACGAGGGGCCCAGACCGTATAGGACTTTATAGATCAACACCAAAACCTTGAACCTGGCTCGGCACGCTATCGGCAACCAGTACAGAGCTCGGAGCACAGGTGTAATATGCTCCCGACAGCCCATCCCCGTAAGGAGACGAGCCACCGTGTTCTGCACTTGCCCAGATTCAGAAAGAAAGCAAATGTATTATTTGGCTTGGATACTACGGGGAGAGGCAGCATCACCATTTGGAGCTCCTACAAGTGTTGCTGGATACAACCTCGTTTGTGCTAGCCATTGCTGCCCTCCTCCGTGTTGCTCGTTTTGTTTTCCTTTAGGCATCTGTGAGCCTTTCCATAATTCTCTTTGTCCATCTGATGATTCTTCATAGTCAGAGGCTAACGTACCTCCATTCCGGGTGTTTATCATGTGTCATCTTGCACTGCTCTGTGAGGCATTCATTTGTTTTTCTGTCACTCTGTTGAAATCCAAGCATCAGTCTGTCATGCTTCATTGACTAGATGCTAATAGATCTTCTGTCACCAGGTTTCTGAAATACGTGTCCTTTGGGGAAATATTACAGGTCTTTATGGGCCTGCCCTTGGCAACCTTTCACCAAAGAGCTATGTTTTAGAGCAGGGGCGGGGAACCTCGTCCCTCACAAGGCCCACTTTGAAAATGACCAAAGGTTCCAAGAGACCTGTGAAAGTTAGGGGTGGGGGAGCTTAAGGGATGTGCACAGGGGAGAGGGATCCCAGTTCATGGTTCTGTGCCATAGATCTCTCTTGTATCCATGTGTGTGTTCCCTCATCTCTGCTCCCTTCCCCAAAGCTCACTCTTGCAGTGCTTGCAGTCGGAACTGGATCCAAGGGCCAGATCCAGGAACTAGAAAGGGGCTAAATAAAAACTAGCTCTGGGGCTGGATTTGGCCCCTGGGCCTGAGGTTCCCGTTCCCTGTTTTAGAGAAGTAGAATCATCCAAACCCCAACCTCTGAGTAGAGGCACCAGAGACAAGCCTGATCCTTTGTAGGTTGGAATCTACCCTGAAGCTGCAACAAGGCGGATCTAGCTGCAGAACATGGGACTCTGGCTGGGCTACAGGCAGAGTTAGGGGTGGGGGGGTTGCCAGTGGTGTTTACCTCTTTGATGGTTTGTTTTTATTGTATTTGTGAGCCGCCCCGAGCTGCCGTTGGGCAGTTAATAATAACTGTATTACCCATAGGGTGTTATTAACTGTACAGTGCCAGAGACACAGCTGATGCTAGATAAATAGTAAATAAATAAATAATAATAATAATCATTCATAATAGATGATGGGACTTAGTCCTTCACTCATCATAACCTACTTTGCATCTTTCCAGGCAGCCTAGCCATGCTTTCTGACACCACCACTAGGGCCTGAAGAGTACGGGTGGAGTTGCTGGGCACCTGAGCCAGTGCGCCAGGGGGCGATGGTGCCCAAACTGCTCAAATCACTTGTGCACCTGGTGTGGCTGCACCCTATACATTTTCAGGAGAGGAGGAAGCAGGAGGTCCCCAACACAGGGAGAAGCCCTCACAGCAGCCACCATGCGTGGCCAACACTGCTGAGAGGAGGTTAAGCAAGTCTGCTGCTGTGCCGTTATGTGGCTGAGCTGTGTCATTAGCAGCTCCAACATCAAAGCACTCTAGAACTCACAGTAAACAGGCCCAGTTTCCCAATAAAGAGCCTCCTGTTCCTCACCCTAATTCTGAGTTTGGTGGGTCAAAATGGGTTCCTCCTCCTTCTTTATCACCAGCTCCAAACCCAATGATCCTGCAAGGAAGACCTGAGCCCATTCCAGCTGCTGTCCATCTTCTGTCCCACTGTACGACAACCGCACTTGCACCCTGCACAACAGCAGCAAGGAGGCGATGGAATCACAGCGGCGTTTCGCCCTGCCCTGTAAGGCTGATTGACTTCATACTGTTGAGTGCCCTCTCCCACAGCTGGGCTGGGTCTGCAGTAGAGATAGGAAATAGTTACTCTCTCACCAGTCCCTAAATAAAACTCTGAAAACATAGGAAGATGCCAATTTTAGAGAGTTTTTTCAAGGAGAACTATTCTTCAAGCAATAATGATCCTGTTTTCAAGCAAACGGCCTTCGTGGCAGCAGAAAACAAGAAGAAAAACCATATCTGCGCCATGCATCCAATACAAATATGTCTAAACAAAATGCTTCCCAGGAGGCATCATTAGTGATATGCAAAAAATGGTTATTGCATGAGGCTTGATTAAAAACAACATTTGCTGGCCCAGTTACCTGCCCTGCCCAAGCCACAGTAGGTTTGCATATGTGCACAAGGAGACAGCATAGTATTGTAGCCGTAGAGGGATTTAGTACTCCCAAGACCAATTTATCTTTCATCAGCATGGTACCACTAGTGTTAGAGATGGAGGAGACTTTTCTCTGTAGTACATATATACTCCACTGCTTGGTTCATTGTGGTTTAGATGACTAAAACAAATGGGAAATCATTCACTTTATAATATCCCTGCCTTTATTTTTCATCCCGAAGGATTTTATACACTAGAAAGATTTCCACTTTCTTCCTAGAAAGATCATCACATTCACCACAGAAATGCAGCAGCCTCTGGGGTGAAGCATGGTCAATGTTTAATAGCACACAGCAAAACCTTGAGGAAGTGAGGAATACGCTTCCCTTTGTGGGATTATGCCACACCCAAAGATCTCCCTGTTAAAAATTGGGTCCTGACTAAATCCAACTAGATTGTCCCAGAAGAACAAGTATTATTGTAATTGACCACACAGAATACCACTTTAGCAACAGCCAGATCAAGGCACCCTCCCAGGTGAAGGTTTTGTCTAGCAGCATAAAGTAAATAAATTGTGACCTTCAATTGCTGAAAATGCACAGAGTAAGAAATCTGTTGCATTTAAAACTACTAGCTTGGTTACCATGGACACTGCCTAATCGGGAAGGATGAATGTTACTTGTTACTACAGCAACCCAGAGGTCTTGGGAGCATCCTGTAATTTCAAGCCAGACACTGAATTTTACAGGAGTCAATCTATTGCTTCTTCATTTGGATACTTCAGAGCAAGTCTGGGCTTAGCCTCCGATGTGAAGAGAAACACATTGATGTACAAATACTATCATAAATCAGAGCAGATTGATTTCTAGAAGAAACAAAGTACTTTGGAAAGAGTTAAAGTCTGACCTACTTTTCTCAACTCTTCTTTTTTCAAAGACGACACAGGACCGGTTTTTAACAAAATAAATACTTCTGCACTTGTGCAATAATAGTTAAGCAGCCTGGTCAGGTGGCTAGAGGAAACCCTTCTGCAAATACAGCAGTGGCTAGGGTTTGAATCCCAGTTTCCTGTGTCTGATGGCTCTGTGGGTACTTTCACACTGAAGCCCCCTTTCAGTGTGAAAGTACCCACAGAGCCATCAGACACAGGAAACTGAGATTCAAACCCTAGCACATCCCTGCTTGCCACCACACCTGGCCCCAGTGGCTGCTGGGGTTCACAGACTGCCTGCACATTGTCCCTCTCCCACACAGTGCATTGTCCACAATGCAGATTGCCCACAATGCTATGGCATTGTCGGGGAAACCCCCAGCTGAGAGCGGGGCTAGTAGACAGATAGCAGCCCAGTCTCCAGCTACTGCCCTGGGGTGCCCGCTAAATGGGGGTGAGCTGGGGCAGAAGTGGGACAGGTCCGTGTCCGTGTGACAATACCCAGTAGAGGGAAGCTAAGCAAGCTATTTTGTGAGCACTGGGCCAATGTCATTTTCAGATTGCATCCTGCTTCTGCTCTTCAGGGGCAGTCTCTCTCTCATACTCTGGAGATGAAGAGTTTAGGTATTTCATGAGAAACTGACTGGGGGACATAGTTATCTATTTCTGCCCATCATGCAGCAAATTTACCATTTATAAAGTGGTGGCAACAGTATGTATATTTTGATTGTGAAAGGGGCATGGGACTGGGGTGAGCATTCAAGTTCTGCAGTACAAGGAGGTGCATGCACAGGAAAGACTTTATTATGCAAGATGCAAATGAAGGTTTAGGTATAAGCTTTTTTCTGCAGTGCTGGAGAGCCAATCCAACATTCCCGCTGTAGAGCCCAAGAACCAGAAACGGGAAACTGACTAGGAACAAAAGGTAAAGTATTAAGTCTGGAGCATAAATTAAAGGGTTATCAAATCCCAGACAAAGGTTTTTGAGAGAAATGTAAATGGCTGCCATTTCAGAAGATGCTTGTAGCCTGTGGTGGGGAAACAAGCTTCCTCTAACTGATGACAGGTCATTAGAGAGTTGCTGACATCTCACTGCTCCTTTCCCAGACTCCCTGTATTTCTCACCTCCTTTCCTGTTCAGTCACAAGGGCTAAAACCAGATGTGACAGTGGCCCGTGTTGGTCTGCGTGGGCCTGGGACTCCCCCGCACATCTGTGTCACGCCGCATCGAGAGAGGTGGGCGCTACAAAGGGCGACTTGGGTTGCTAGGCAACCTGCAGAGACAGCAGAACATCTGCGGGGCCTACGTGACCCGAACAGCCTCCCCCAGCGGGTCCGACATGAAGGCTCCGCCCAGACGCAGCGCACGTCTGGCGGAGCGACGCAAGATGTAGGAGGGGTCGGGGCCCTGCATCATGGCGTCCAGAGTAGACAAGCCTAGGTATAAAAGGACCAGCGGGGCAGTTAAACCCCGCCGGTAATCATTTTCAGAGGCTCACCCCCCACNGGACCAGCGGGGCAGTTAAACCCCGCCGGTAATCATTTTCAGAGGCTCACCCCCCACCCCCCCACCCTGAGAGAGTTGTCTAGAGCGTGTTGGTCCTGTCTTATTGTGTGTGTAGTGTTGTCCTTTCTGATTCTGTGTGAGTTGTTACTGCCCCCTCCTCTTCTTTTGCCTTCTGCCCCCCCTTGTGCGTGTTGCTGTGTGAGTCTCTGCCCCCCCCCCCCGCCTTGCCAATACCTCTTACCGCCTACGTGTTCCTGTACTTCCAAGAAGGAAAGCCCTCTCCCTCACCTCTCCTCCTTTCCCTTCCCCCTCTTCACCCCTCTGGGACCCCTTCCTCCATTTCCCCACTTACTGGAGCATAATGTCCTGGACCCCAGAAGACTGTAAGTACGATTGTTACCTGTACGTGTTCCTCCCCACCCCCCAGTTCTTCCTTGGCTACTCTCCTTCCTGGTGATGAATCGGGTTGCCCCCCATATTGGAGGGAAGGCCCAAATACGACCCTGAAGGAATTACTGAAACCCATGTTGCACCTACCAGGAGAGGCACCGCCGCCACTTGGCTCCGGTCTTGTCTTCCCATCCTGCACCCGCTCTTTTCCCCCATACCCCGTAACAGTCTGTTCCCATGCCGACAGATGTTGTACCAGCCGGGACTGCCCCGGAGCAGGTAGGCGACTGGCCTGGGAAAATCTCTGAAGCCCATCCTGGGTGAAGGGCCATCCAGGTTTGGCCTCACCTATTCCTGCCACGGGTTAGGGGCTGCCATGGCATGTCTGTCTGTCTGTCTGTCTGTCATGGCAGGGTGCTGGGGGCAGGGTCCGCCACACACAGCTCTCTTGCAATACCCAGGGCGTGGGGGTGGTAGGACGGCTCTCTGGCAACCAGGGATCGCAGGCATGTTCTCTTCTGTGCCGCTGGTTCACCCGGGGAGTCACCCACCGCATCGCCAGCGTGTCTGGTTTTACCTGTTGGTCCAATAAAATAAGTGGGTGTTGTGTGTGCCACTGCCCCCCACCCCAGCGCTGTGAATGCCAAACCTAATACACAAACAGGACTTTGTCCCCTCTCACTCGGACACTTTCACAACTAAAGAAGTGAGCCCCATTTTGAGGCAGAGAAGGAGAGGTGAGGGTAGTCAGGAATGCTGCAAAGCGAGAGAGGGACATATCTCCCAAATCGAATACGAGCTGAGTTGCCAGTCAATTCACCCCCAAGCTACACTAACCCTGCTCGAGTCCAGCCACTCACTTCCTGTCACAGCAATAATAGCTTTATCCCGTCACTGACCCCTCCCCAAACACACACCAATGCCACTGTGACCTAATTGACAGCGTGCCAGCAAGTAGGTACGCATTAGCCAGCATTAGCCCACACAGCGGGTGGGTGAGTGTGGGTTGCTCCTGACCATCTAATAGACAACCATGAAAACACCCACTCGTAGAGGGCTATTGTGTTGGTTATTAACACCCAGAGAAATTCCGCTCTCTCTTGGAAGGTGGCATGAATATCTGTACATGAGGGTACAGTGTTGCCCTCTAGATGCAAACACACAAAGTAGAGAAGGGGCCTGTTATTAGCTCAAGTGGTAGAGAGAGTATGTTCTTGAGAAGCTGGGCCCAGGATTCAAATCCCACTTCCTTGTGTCTATGGAGTCTGTTTGGAGCAGGTGGTTTCTATTCAAAGCCACAAATGCTTTGCTTTGCAAGGGGTCCTCCTCTCTCTAGGGTTGCCACCTCCCATGGTTGGATTGGAGACTCCCCTAGGCCACCCCCTCCTCTGTAACCTCTGCCTGGATATCGTTATTATCACTGCTTGAACCTACTGTAATTGGGTGGCAAATGGGATGGAGATTTCAAGAAGGAAATGCAACACAAAGGAAACCACTTTTCTGTTTGTACTAAAAATTCCCAATAATTAAGTGTGTGTGTGTGAGAGAGAGAGACAGACAGGCAGACAGTGTGTGTGTGTGTGAGAGAGAGAGAGAGAGAGACAGGCAGACAGTGTGTGTGTGTGACAACTGCTCCTGAAGTGAATCTTGTTCAGTTTTCCATGTGGTGCTAAGAGACCCGAAAAGCTCTTCAGGGAAAAAGAGATGTTTTGTACCCTCTCTCCAGACTGGAGCTAATTGAAAAGATTCCTTTGCCTGGTATTTTTGCTTATAATTATCTGCATGCAATTCTGTTTTTCCATGGCAAGAATTTGAGGCTGTGCCTCAGAAGCACCAATGTCTCATTTGTGAGCTCTCTGTCCATTGTAGTTTGTTTAAATAGTTTAATATTTTTGTTTAATAACTAGAATTAAGGCTGTGAGTGCATCTGGGAAGATATTTCTTCAACAGAATTCCAACTTGCAGGCCATGTCTGGGATGGCAGAGCTGGTGTGGGTATTCTCTGCAACCTCTGGCTTCCTTTGGCCTGTAAGTCACGGTAAACTACCATGTAGGTCATTAAAGCTGCAGAACATTTATCACAGGAAGGGAGAGAGAGTTGCCTGCAGGAGGGTGGTTTTTTCCCCTTTGTGACTCTGCTCTCAGAAGTGGGAAAGCCGAGTAAAAGCTGTTCAGAGTCCATGAGAGCTGGCTTAGCCATCCAGCTATGTATACATCTACAGAACCCCATCCGCAAATATATGTGCACGCAGGATTTCCCTTGTACACATTGGAGAGGACCAGTGCGTAATTTCCACTGTACAGGAGAATCTTCCAATGGCCACATAGCCACACCCTTGTACGTCTGGCATAGGGAGAGACAGCTTCCTAAGCACCTGGGAATTAATTACAACGGCTTTTATTCCAAGACATCCCAGAATGCTTGAGAAACTCTCTGATTCTGCTCAGTCACACTAGCCTGTTACCAGAATAACCCCACTGTGAGAAGAGGGCACAGACCTAGATTGTTGTAGAAATCCACTCCTACTTTTCTGCACCAGATATTATTTGCCCCTGTGCGCGCACACTGCACTGGCTTCGCATTGTCTATGGGTGTGCCGCGCACGCACTGCACCGACGGCGAGTTTGGCATTGTCTATCTGTGTGCAGTTGTCGGATATTAATGTTTGATCTGTTAGATAGATATGAACAGAGATATGGATATGACCTAATTAATGAATTACTGTCAGTAGAACATCTGTTCCTTTGCAGTAGAAAAGCAAATCTCTAATGAATTGTGTTTATAAATTAGAGCTTTATTCCCCCCCCCACCCCGCTTGTGAGCACAGACCTACTGTAGCAGTAGTGCATGACAGTGAAAAATGGGCCCTTAATTAAACCATGCAAACGTTCATGTCTGAATCTGCTAGGACACCAAGTCCAGAGCAAGCAGCCCTGAACCTCTGGGTAGCTAACCTCTAACCTGAGCTGACTGTTCGTATTGAAGGGAGAGATAACAGGAGTCTGTTTACGACATCTCCAATCTTGTTCACATTTCCAGGGCAGCAGCTGCCCTCACCGGCTGGATCAATTAGAAAATGAGATTTTTAACCCTGAATACAAGTATCACACAAGCCGCCTCCTATTAGTGCTCTGTGCACTTAACGTTCCAATAAGAGAGGGAGCAGCAGGTTTTCGCATTCTCTGAAAGCTAGAGGGAACGGAAATTAGAGTCAGTGTCAACCTGCACCAGAAAATCAGTATAGAAACCCTGACCCGATTGGAAAGACTGGATGAATTCTCCCCTGCCTGTTCCCCTGATGTCTCACCTGCTGCTGTATGTGCTGGTGCTGCTGCTGTATGTGCTGGTACAGCTGAGACTGGAAGGACTCAGACAAGTACACTGGTCTTGTGCAATTTCAGTGTTGGTTTTGCAACCCCAAGAGTTTGAGGAAATTAGCAGGAACTCATGATCGCAGAGAGCTGCCACCGTTCCAGTCCCCAGCCAGTTGTCTCTCATCTACAGATATGCATCAAGGCACAGGCATGAGGGAGGCTATGGAATTCAGCTGGCTGACCTCTCTTTCCTTCCCGCGGTGGCTTACGGCCCTGGGCTCCGTAGTCATAACTCTTTTCCCAAAGAGCCAACTATTCAGGCATTTGAATACATTAAATTTGAACATTTATTTACATGGAATTATATTATTTATTTATTTAATCAAATTTCTACCCCACCCCTCCTAAAACAGCTCGGGGCGGCTTACAAACCAGAAAAAAACAAACAAATATAAAATACATCTAAAAACAATTAAAACATTCAAAAAATACTACAATTAAAACAGGACCAGGACATCACAATAAAACAATAAATAAGTGTACGGGGACATAAAAACCCACTAACCCCCCCTCCCCAAAGGCCTGGGCGAACAGCCAGGTTTTACAAGCCCACCGGAATGTCAAAAGGCTCGGGCCCTGGCGAGCTTCCTCCAGGAGGAAATTCCAAAGACGCGGCCCGGCTACCGAGAATGCCCTTTCCATTGTGGCCCCCCGCTTAACACGAGGGACCTCCAAGAAGGCACCCCAGGCAGACCGAAGGAGCCGCTCTGGGGTGCAGAGGGCGAGGCGGTCCCTGAGGTACGAGGGGCCCAGACGGTAAAGGGCCTTATAGATCAACACCAATACCTTGAACCTGGCTTGGTTCGCTATCGGCAACCAGTGCAGAGTCCTGATCACAGGTGTTATTTGCTCCCGACGGCCCGTCCCCGAAAGGAGCCAGGCCGCCGCATTCTGCACTATCTGCAGCCTCCAAACCAGGAACAAGGGAAGCCCCACGTAGAGCGCGTTGCACTAGTCCAGCCTCGTGGTGACGAAGGCATGGATGAGGGAGGCCAGGTTCTGGCTGGAGACGTACGGACGCAGCCTCCACACCAGATGCAACTGGCGGAAAGCAGCCTTTGCAACTGCCTCCACCTGCCGCTCCAGGCGGAGTTCCGCATCCAATATCACCCCCAGACTCCGAACCTGCTGAGCTATAGGAGGGCGAACCCCCCCGATCAGGGGGGCCAACACCTCCCTCGCTCCCTAATTAACAAGTAGTTAATTAACCATTAACTACTTGTTTTACTGCTTTAGTAACTATCAACTGGTAACTAGTTGCCTTATATTTACTGTACATACCAATATTAATTATTATTATTATTATTATTATTATTATTATAAGCACTTATATAGCACCAGCGATGTACCTGGTGCTTTACAAAAAATAAGATGGACACGGTCCCTGCCCAAGAGCTTACAATCTAAAGACAGGGGGAGGGGAGACAGGGAAGGAGGAACAGAGGGCGAGACAAGGGAAGCGACATTCATGGGGATGCGAGAACTCGGGTGCATTTTTTTGGCTTGGTTACAGTAAATTGGGAGTTGACGTTAAATCAACAGGACCACTATCAAGAATACACGCTCTACCTCTTTAACTATAGTTTTAATTACTATTCTGCTAATAATTAGTGTCACATTATGGATGCCATAACTGTAGATAATATACAAAGTTCCAGAATTAACATTTAACACAGGTTTAAGGAAGGGAGCACACACTTACAGTGTTCTCCCATATAATAATTTCTAACTAGCACATCCCGTTTGCTTAGGAGTCAGGCACCCAATCCCTGAACAATACTGCCTCCCTGTCTAATCACTAGAACGGGGGGCGTGGCAGGGGTGGGCTTGCCTGGAATGAGTTCTGGCAGAATTAGGGCCTTAGCACAGTCACGGTTTCTTGGAGAATCAGCTTCCGGTCCTTTATGAAGTCTCTGTTCAGTCTCTCTCAGTATCTTGTTCTCAACGCTAACAGTCTCCGTATCAGTCCAGTTTCCCAAGCCGGGCACCACCCTCTGGTGGCAGTGGCTGCTACTCCGAGGCACACTCCCTTGGGCTTCTCAGCCAGGCACTCTCCTCTGCAGCAACCCAGCTCCCTGGCTCAGGTAACCCCCTCCTGCCCAGCTCCCCGGCCTCCTTTCTCCAGCCCCCGGACCCTTATATTAATGAGCTGTAACTCAGGCCGTAGCCTCTTGGGCTGGCTGCTGCCACGCCCAGACCCGGCTGCTTCAGTGAACAGACTGTCCTTCGCTTTGCCCAGTTTTATTCTCTGTCCCTTTCCAAATAATTCCTAATATTTGGCTTAATTTTTTGATGGCCGCCGCCACACCGAGCCGAGGATTTCAGTGCATTGTCCACAATGACTGCAAGGTCCTTTTCCTGAGTGGTAACTCCTCGTTTAGAACCCAGCCTTGTGTGCAGAGAGTTTGGGTTGTTTTTCCCACTTTGCATTTGTCCACATTCAGTTACATTTGCCATTTAGGCCTTTTTACACGGGCGGCACGCATGTAAATCCTGCGGCAGGTGTGTGTGTGTGCATGACTGGCTGGCTAGAACTCACCTCACTTTATAGAAATCTGTGGTTTCTGTCAGGAATCTTTACACCGCCCGTAAATACTTTTCCCCACCCAAACGCCACAAAGGCAGGAGCACTGACTGGAATGGGAGACTGTCACGAGTTTGGGGTCCACTACCCCACTTTTCTGGGTTGGGTGACTCAATTTCCCTCACTTGCAGCCCACCTGAACCAGTTCTCCCTCTGGCTGATTCAGTCCTGCAAAGGGGATAATCCTTCTGTCTCCCAACCTCCCAGAGACTCCCGTTCATAGACTCTTTCTCTCTCTGGATTCGCAAGAGCTTGGGGACACAAGATCCTCAGACTGTGTTCCCCAATGTATAACAGCAAGCACTTCTTAGTAAAGAAGAAAGTTTATAGATTACATAAGCAAAGATAGTTTGAACACAGAGTGGCAATTAAAACCAAAAGTGAATAACGCATTCCTAGTCTGAACTGCGTGCATCCCTAGTTAAATCTTACCCTACGAAATAGTCCGTACACTTGCGTTCGTTCTCAGCCAGCGGTGGAAGGCTAGCTGGGTTCCAATCTTAGAGAGTTTCCAAGAAAGTCTTTACTTCATAGTTCGCTTGGCACAGCCTTCCCTGGCTGCAGGATGTAGATGAAGCTCTCGGCTCCAAGAGATAGCAGGAACTTCCCTTTGTGTTGTCTCTCAGTTTAAATAGCTTTCAGAGCCCTTTGACTTTCCTGCTCGGTGAGTGTCTGTGCCTCTAGTCACGTCCGCAAGCAAACTTCATTTGCAACTCAGAGGTGTATGTCTGGCTCTTGTAGAGGTGTCAGATATCTTGAATACACATTGGCATATCTTTGTCTCTCTCCATTTCCTGAAGTGAGTTTCCAGTTCTCAGTTTTACATTACATGATTACATGAAGTGAGTTTCCAGTTCTCAGCTCTTACATTACATACATGTTTAACCTTTAGTTTTACAAATTTGTTAGACCTGTAGTACAGTATCTCTTTGTGACAGCTCCCCCCTTTAGAGATCATGTGGAGTGGGCACGACAGTGTCCCGTACCATGATTGGACTGGAGTGTCGCTGTGTGATAGTGCATCTGCTACCACATTCTGTTTACCTTTTATGTGTTTGTTAGATCTGTGTAGTCTACATGTAGGCCATTATTTCCTTGCGACAGCTCCCCCATTCAAAATCATGTGGAGGATGCAGAATCCAACCTGTATCCGGAACATGTTGAAGTGGTTGGTGTGTTGTGTTGGTGGGAATCAGGATATGCCACACACACACAACCCCCTCATTTCTCTTTCCTTGATTCATGTTCCAGTTATACATGTGGTGCTTGAAACACTCTGTTAGCATCGTGGGGCTATTATGTTCCCTTGTTTTCAACCCTTGCCCAGTGGAGTGATCGTCGGGATTCTCTCTCTGGGTTCACTGTCTTGTAAGGTATCCACTGGGATGTCTATGTCCCTCCGACCCATGTTGCATGTGGGGTTCCCCTTGCACATAACCTTTGAGGTACATCAGTCTGGCTGATGGGGTTCTTAGGACTTTACCCAAGAATGTGGTAGCATGTTTCTCATTGACCTTATGTTGACCTTATGTCTTTTCATCATGTCACAACTTCTTTGTTTGATCTGCCTGGACCATCTAGACTGCAGATGGTCAGTAGGAAACAAAAGAGAGTGTATTGAGTAAATGCTCAACCTTTTGCATTGCCTAGTAGCCCCATCATGTTGTCTGTGTTACTTCGCATTTTAAAAACCTTTTCACCTGGAGAATTGTTGGTCAGGAGAGACTTGTTCTCCAGTCTTTGCATTGCCCCTGTGTCTGCAATGCTATTTGCATTCAAATCTATCACCAGCCCCAAAACTGCTTCTCTCAAGGGGCTATTGTCACCAGAATGTCCTGTGCCCTGCCCCCAAATTGTGTTTGTTCCCCCAGGATCCACTGGGTCTGTACAACCGTGTATCTCTCCTTCTTTGGAGTCTGACTTTATGAACTGGGTGTGAGAACCCCCAAGTTTTATTTCAGACACCCCTCTATGAAACTCTTGAGGATTCAGTTTACCAAGCTCAGTAATGTGATCCTGGGCCCTATTAACTGTTTCCTCTCCTCCATTCTCTACAAGCCAGACCTGCGCTGTAGGACATGCCAGCCCAGCTCTGTGTCTGAGCTGCGTTCCCCCTGACCATTCTTATCAGGAAGCTGTTTTACCTTTTGTGTCTCGGGAGCAACACAATTCCCCTGAGGGTCTTGCACTGTCCCCTCAATTCTTTCAGCTTTAGCATAAACTTCAATGTCTCCCTTAGAATCATGCTCCTGCCTCTTTAGAACTACAGGCTGGGTTTCTGACCCCATTTGCTGCATTTCTATCTCTGGGAAAGAGACACCCTTTCCTCCCCCATCCATACCAGGCAAGGTTTCATGCTTAGCTAGTTCTGACCTGAAATCTGCTTGTGTTTCAGTCAGCACCTTCCCACCTTCTCTTAAGGTACAGTCCCCAACCTCCTGGCCTGCCTGTAACCCCCTGGGTTCAGTAGGGGCTTCCCCAGCCTCTAACTCTCTCCCCGTGGTGACTACCTGGCTTGATTCTGCAGACGTTGGGCCCTTCCATTCAAGGTCGGGGTTCAACGTTTGGGTCTCAGAATCAGTTTGGCCATTTGGCTTCACTCCCTTTAGTTTCCTCTGACAGGAGTCACACGCCTGGCAGAATACTCTTAACGTCTCCTTTTATGTCTGGCCAGTCAAAGTTTAATGTAGCCTTTGCAGCATTCTCTTAACCCCTAGGTGTCCAGCAAAGGGAGAGGAATGTGCCAAGTTAAGCAAGTCCTCTCTAAACTTTTTTGGTACCACCAGTTTCCTGAACTGATCCTGCCCCTTCCCATCACTTCCCTAGGGTAGGATCTTATAAAGCAACCCACGTTCCCATGAGTATCTCGCCCCGTGTGATGCAATTGGGTCTCCCTTCTCGACTGCTTCCCTGATTCCCTGTAAAGTCATATCCTTTGTCAGTTCTGCTCTGAAATCCGTTTGTGCTGCAGTCAAGTTTTTACTTGCGAATTCTAACCTTGAGTCTGTGTCAAAACTCCCCAGGTCCCCTTCTGGTCCTGTCCTGGCCACATCTGCTAGCTGGGCTTGGGATTCAGTTTGGTCCTGGTCCCCAGTGGGGTTCAGGGGTTGAGGTGCGACCTGTTTGGGACTCTCAGAGCCTTGCTGTCCCTCTTCCTCCTTTTCCGGGTTGCTCTCCGCCTCTCCATGTTGTGATGGGTCAGATGGAGTCTCCAGATGGTTGGTGGGTTTAGAACCCTTTTCCATGAGGGAACAGCAGGGAAATAGCAGGAAGTATTTGGATAGGAAGCAAAGAGCAGGACGCAAAGTAAGAGTAAGAAGCAAAGAGTGCTCCCCACGTACAGAACAACCTCCAAAAAACAGTGTTTGCTCCGTGCGGGTTGATGGGTGGAAGTGGGTGTAGATCGGTGTGCACCCGTCTACACCCTCCCCACCCACCCACCGCACACGGATCGCAGTGCACCACGGCCTGTGTAAAAAGGGTGTCAGATGCCCAGTCTCACAAGATCCCCCTGCAATTCTTCACTGTCCGCTTGGGTTTTAACTGCCTTGAATAACTTTGTGTCCTTTGCAGATTTGATCACCTGATTCTTTTCTCCCTTTTCCAGATCATTAATTAATACATTAAACAGCACCGATCCCAGTACAGATCCCTGAGGCGCACCACTAGTTACTTCTCTCCGTTGTGAAAACTGACTATTTACTCCTGCTCTTGGCTTCCTATGCAGATACTTTCTGCTGTTTCCCTGCTGTTCCCTCATGGAAAAGGGTTCCAGGTCCCCTCAGCTGGAGACTCCATCTGACCCATCACTGTTACCCCCATTCCAGTCAGTGCTCCTGCCTCTGTGGCGCTTGGGTGGGGAAATGTATTTACGGGCTGTTTAAAGATTCCTGACAGAAACCACAGATTTCTATCAAGCGAGGTGAGTTCTAGCCAACCAGCCACGCGGGCGGCAGCAACAGCAGCATCTCTGCGGGGTTTATAGAGCAATGGCAGAATAAATTCAGTGTAACCAGTTACACCGCAGCTACTCCCACTGCCTCTGTGGCGTTTTGGCGGGAAACGTTCCCGCACTGTCCAGGGATTTGTGAGGGGAGAAGCCTGGGTTCCACTAACCCAAAGTGGCTCTTAATCAGGCAGAAAGACAGAAGCGGCGTTGATCAGGAATGACAGCTGTGTAGGTAAAAGTCTGGAAAGGAGCTCAGCCATATAGCTTTCTGAGTGGTGCATCCCTTGCAAGGACACCGGCCGCCCGCCCGCCACAACACGCTGTGTCAGCTGGAGAGAGGCCTGTGTCCTCAGAGCGCAAATGGCTGTGGTGTCCGTAGGCTCCCAGGCCGTTGACTAGCTAGGGAGGAGTGGTGCCAAAGAGCCAGTCTTCCCGCTTCCGGTGGATTCTGTAAATGCTTTTCAACGCTTCTTTCCATTCTGCTCTAGAGCGTATTTGCTAAAGAGCAACGGAAGGTGCTTTTGTGAGCCATGCTCTCTGGGCTACTCTTCCAAAGGAAGCTACTCTCTGATGGGATCAGCACTACTCACCCTTTCTGTTTGCTGCTCTCTTTCCCACACAAGCACCCCCTCTGGGCTCTCTTGTCGTTTCTTGTTGTGTTCTTCATCTAGCAATTTCACAGGATTGTGTTTTGTTGTTGTTTTTACTTAGTTTTCAAAGAAGCATTAGCTCCTTCTTGTGAAGCAGCTGAATACTGCTGCACCATAAAACAGCCTTGTGGATCATCTTTAAATCACATGCTTTAGTGGTTGGGGGTCTTTGCGCAACGAGCCAGAAAAGGGTGTGCTGCCAGACACACACAGCACAAAGTCCAGCAAAAGGGAAGAAACAGGCTATTTTGCAAGTTTTCTTTCTTCTCTTGCTGAGGCAATGAATTAATTAAGTAACTGGCAGAATATGTTGAAGAGAGCTCTCTTGCTTGGTGACTTTAGAGGGGAAAGGTGGTCCAGTTGTTAGAGCAGGTGTGGGGAACCCTCAACCTTTGGGCCAAATCCAGCTGGATCTGGCCAATGGATCCAGCTTCTCCCCTCAGGAGAAGTGACCTGAGATGAGGGCATGCACCCAATGATAGGATTTGGAGTTGAACCCTCTCCGTCCTTGCTAAGCCCCAACTCCTGTCCAACCGACACACCGAGCTTTCACTCATTTTCAAGGGAAACAGTCAGCTCCCGATTTCTGGATTAGAACATTACAGCTAGATCAGTAGCTGCTAGGGAAGACAGCAACAGAGTGGAGCTGTGATCACCCTCGTATAGTGTTTCTTTCTGAAGAAATAATGTTAGGGTTAGAACGTTGTGTGTGTGTAGGAAGGAGTGAGCACCAGTAACCCCATATGCACTAAACGAATCCTCCTATTTCGGCCGCATGCAGACTATCTAGACCTATACAAGCATCCACCCCTTTCCAGGATACCATGAGGATGGGGCTAGATCTGTTGTTCTGCCACTCAGTGCAGAAGGTAACATTATTGAAATCCACTCCTTACCCATAAAAAGGTCTATTTTCCCCTCAGGGGACCCGGTGGCCTGTTGTGACAGGGTTGAATTTTTTTCAGTGCCCTTCCTTTTGATGGAAAATAATCATGTCAGGTTTCTTCTTTTTTGTTTTTAAATTTCTCACCCAACTAAATAAGGAACTTCATTCCCCCGGTTTACAGGACCCCACCCCCCAGCAGCTGGTGACTGGGTAAGATTCTCAAGCTTGGGCAGAATCGGGCACTATTAATTAAAAAAAGGCACTGTGCGGCCTTGGTTGCTCTCCCAATCCTTCCCAAACAGGATCAAGAACTGAACTTGGCTGCTGTACTGACTGTACAGAGTACTAATCACTAAGCAACTTAGCTAGTCATTACCTTTTTATTATTAGCAAATTCTTTTACATTAGAGAGTAACCTGGAAGCATTGTGAATCTTCATAATAATGGAGGTGTCATGGGCAATGGCCCTAATCCATTCTGGATTTCTGGTCTCATTGGGTATTTGAAAGTTGTAATTTTTTAAAAGGTGTCATTCTGCAAAATGCATCATTAATTGTTTGAAAATGTAGCAAAAGGAAGACCATTCAAAGGATGAGATTTTCTCTTGGAGCATTAAATAGACTGGAAATCAAACCTCACCTGAGGGGCAGTATAGATTCACAGGGTTATACATAGTCAACTCATTGTGCCTTCTTGAAAGGATGTTCCATCCAGGTATTCCAAGGGAAGGAGAGAAATAACTCATTCTAATGTAAAAAGTAACAGTGATCTTTCTAAAGAGGCTTTTGTTATCCCTGGATATCTCCCTTCAGGTGTTATCTGGAATCAATGTTAGCAAAGTCTGGCTTTCTCTTAACTGGGCTAGAGTTGTGTTTCTCTGTCACTTCATGTGAAAGTCAATTTTACTGCTAAATCAACGGTTCTGTCTTGTTTGCTTGAGAGGGGTTCTAGTGGAATATGCTAAAACAATGGTTTTCCATCTTCTTGATTCTATGGGCCACTGTAGAAAAGTACGAGGAGTATCAGGCCACCATTTGTTAAAGTATATAATTTTAATATTTGTTAATAGCTTGCCAGGTTTCCATAAACAATTGAATCTAAAATATTGTTATTGATTTTTATTTACTTTATTAATTAAATTGATAACCTACCCTTTCTCTAGAAGTCAATGATGTATTTCAGTGTTAACACAGAGTTGTCATGGTCTAATGAAATCAGTATTGTGTGAAAGGTAATTACTAGCAAAAGTCTATAATCTTCTGCTGCGACGCCACACAGAGCCAGAATCCTTTGGAGTACGCACAAAGGCATTTGGTTTCTTGCAGGCTGAAAAGACTGTTTAGTGGTGTTCCATTAATTGATTGATAATTGGGCTAAAGGAGAAAAGATTGCTGCCTGTTTCAGTTGGTCAGGTTTTCTTTGACGGTGCTGGTGGACACTGCACATGGATTCTTTCCTTGACGGTGCTGGCGGACACTGCACATGGATTCTTTCCTTGACGGTGCTGGCGGATACTGCACGTGGGTTCTTTCCTTGACGGTGCTGGCGGACACTGCACGTGGGTTCTTTCCTTGACGGTGCTGGCGGACACTGCACGTGGGTTCTTTCCTTGACGGTGCTGGCGGACACTGCACGTGGGTTCTTTCCTTGACGGTGCTGGCGGACACTGCACGTGGATTCTTTCCTTGACGGTGCTGGCGGACACTGCACGTGGATTCTTTCCTTGACGATGCTGGCGGACACTGCACGTGGATTCTTTCCTTGACGGTGCTGGTGGACACTGCACATCGATTCTTTTGATAAAGGAGCAAAGCAGCATCATGCACTCTTTTAAGGCAAACAGTTGGCACACCAGGTGTTGGAAATAAAGCGGAAACCTGTGGTTTTTTGGTAGCTCTGGGGGTACCCATCTCCTATCCACAATGGAAAAGGGGGTACCCTTATACTTGTATTTAGCTTTAAAAGAAGGGGTGGGGTGTAAGAATAAATGCCTGCTTAGTTTATAAGCCAGCTGTCAAAACAGGGGCTTGGGCAGCAGACAGAAGAGAGGACTAGAGTCTAGGATCCTGGGCACAACTGCCCCAGAGCAGAGCCATGCTGAGAGGGCCTTTTTAAGGCTCTAACCTGCTCTCTTTATGCAGTGTCCTTCTCCATGACTTAAGCAGAAAGGAGGGACCAGCAATTGCTCGGGTAGCTCTGGTGTGTAAAACTTTATGGAAGAAGGTTGGGGGTTCAAGGCTGCTTTAGACAAAGAAACAGTACATAAACATCAGAGAACATACCACAAAGGATAAAAGGCCCTGTGTTGTTGTTGTTGTTGTTGTTGTTATTATTGGTCCCCTTCGTTCAGTTCTACCACCAAAGCACCAGGAGCAAGGGCTGGCTGCCGCCCCCAGGGGACGGACTCTGCAAGCTAGTGCCCAATAAGCTAGAGAGCTGTTCCCAATATGGTGTTGCCCTGTGTCATTATCTTTCTTTGCTTTCTTTAAACAATGAAGGATTAGCTTCTAGTTCACACTCAGGTTGCAATCCTCCATCCATTATGCTCAGTGGGAGCAGAGACTTTTTAAAAAAGATAACAGAAAACAATGATTCAGGGCAAATTGGTGGGCACCATGGTAGAGAATAGAATTATTTGGCATATTGACAAGCCTGACATGATGGGGAAACATCAAGATGACTTTTGCAAAGGGAAGTAATGCCCCACTATCTACTGGAAGTTTTTGAAGGTGTCAACAGCATGTGAATAAGGATGATCCAGTCAATATAGTGTATCTTGATTTTCAGATCGTATTGGACAAGGTCCCTCAAAAGAGAGTCATGGGGTAAGAGTTCTGTCAGAGAGCTGTCACTGGTTAGAGAATAGGAAACAAAGGGTACGACTAAATAGTCAGTTTTCACAGTGGAGACAAGTAAACAGCAGGGTTCCCCAAGGTTTGCCATTGGGACTAGTATTTAATGTTTTAAGTAATGATCTAGAAAAAGGGGTAAAGGGCAAGGTGACTAGATCTGCAGATCATACAAAGTTATACAAGATAAGACCAAGGTAAACTACGAGGAATTATAGGAGACCTTGTACGACTGGCTGACGGAATTCAATTTTGACAAGTGCAAAGTGATGCACAAGGGGAAAAATACTCCTAATTATATACACAATGGGGCTGATCCCATGCCCTGCAGACCCTGCGTACACCCCGTGCATTTTCCGCGTGGCACAACAATGTGCTGGCAATGGAGGTGCGTGGATCCACGGTGCATGGGATCGACCCCACCGCTAGGTTGTAAATTAGGTGTTACTCAGGCAAAGAATCTTGGAATTTTTGTTGATGGTTCCTGGAAAACATCATCTCAGTATGTAGTCAAGAAGGCAAGCAAGATGGATTGATTTCTATACTGGCCTTCTCCCAAAAGACTCAGTTCACAATATATTAAAACTCACCCAAGATGATTACAAAGTAAACCCCTCAAAATAACTCCTAAAATCCCATAGAAATTCCCACCCCAACCCCTATCCCTGCTTGCCATTTCTCTTTAAACCAATTAATAGACATCAGTGAAAATAAATCACCGCCCGACAATACAAATACACCACTACTCCCTCCCTTAAATCCCATTCTCTCCCCCCTCTTCCTTCTGCTCTAAACCACTTGTTCCCTATCTTCCAAAACCAGCTCCAGTCTTCCAGCCACAAACCACATCCAAGCAGCCAGAGGGCTGGGGGGCAGGGAGGCCTCAGCTGGAAACTTTCCAGCCGGGTATGCCGTGCAGCATCAGCCTTGCGCCGGGGGCCGGGGAGGTGGCCTAGCTATGATTTTTAAAGAGACGTGGTTAGCTAGGAGGTATCCAGTTCCAGATATTCCTGGGATTGAGGCCCTCCGCATGGTGTTTGAATGTAACAACTATGCCCTTGTCGTGGATGGATCATTACCTCCTTATGACTAGTCTCTTAGTACGTCACCCCAGAAGGGGAAGGTACGAGTTAGGATGATCTGCCCTCGGAGGCTGATGGAACCTCAACGGTTCCAGGCTGCCCTGGGGGAGTTAACCCTGAACTCTGCCAGCCGCTCTGTGGATGAACTCATCCAGGCTTGAAACATCTTGCTTGGGGAGGCCATTGACAGGGTGGCTCCAAGACGTCCCCTGTCTCGACACCGCAGGGCCTCTTGGTTTACTGAGGGGCTGCGAGGTATGAAGCAGGAAGGCAGGCGACTAGAGCGACGGTGGTGTCAGACTCACTCTGAATCCGACCGACTTCTCCGTGGGTCCATTTGCGGTCCTATGTTGAGGCTGTGAGGGTGGCAAAGAAAGAATTCTTTGCCACCCTCATAGTGTCTGCAAAGTCGTGTCCAGTGGAGCTGTTCCGGGTGGTGCGAGGGCTGTTCAGTCCGGCCTCCCTCCGCCTGGACGGGGACTTGTCCCAGGCCCGCTGTGAGGAGTTTGCCATCTACTTTGCAGACAAGATCGCTTGGATCCAGAGCAACTTTGACACTGGATTAGAGGCAGTAGGAATAGAGCATGAGGTGATGGAGGCCGTCTGGTCCATCTTTCTGGGATGAGTTTCAGGAAGTGACGCCAGCCGATGCTGTGGATCAGTGAGGGCCACTAGTTGTGAATTAGATCCTTGCTTGTCCTGGTTGGTGAAAGCCTCCAGGGAGATACTGGGGTTGGTGCTGGCGGCGCGTCCCTTCGGCAGGGGAGTTTGCCCTCCGGTCTCAAGGAGGTGGTGGTGCACCCCCTGTTGAAGAAGCCATCTTTAGATGTGGACGCACTCGCCAGTTACTGACCCGTCTCTAATCTTCCCTTTTTAGGGAAGGCTATTGAACGTGCAGTGGCCCTGCAGCCCCAGGCTCACCTGGACAGCATCGGTTTTCTCGACCCCTTTCAATCAGGGTTTCACCCCGGCCATGGTACGGAGACGGCGTTGGTGGCCTTGGTAGATGATCTCCGCTGGGAGATGGACGCATGACGTTCGACATTACTGGTCCTGCTAGATCTCTCGGCCTCGTTTGATACAGTGGACCATGGGCTGCTGTTGAGACGGTTGCGTGACCTGGGGGGTCTGGATGGGACCACCCCTGGTTGGTTCCAGCCATTCCTCTCGGGGAGGACCCAGCAGGTTGTCTTGGGAGCAGAAACATCTAGCCCCCGGGCCCTGGACTGTGGCGTTCCGCAAAGTTCAATCTTGTCTCCTTTATTATTTAATGTATATATGCAGTCCCTGGGGGAGATCGTGAGAGGGTTTGGTGTACGTTGCCACTAATACGCTGAAGATACCCAGCTTTACCTCTCTTTTTCAGCTGACCCAGGCCCTGTCGTCTCTATGCTATCTCAGTGTTTGGAGGCCGTGGCGAGTTGGCTATGGCAGAGCAGACTGAGGCTCAATCCCGATAAGTTGAAGGTGATGGTGGTAGGCCGAGCGGGGGAGGTGGTGCCCCCTCTTGTGGAGGGGGTGTGCTCCTCCATGGCTCAGCAGGTTCAGAGTCTGGGGGTATTATTAGTCGCGGGTCTCCGTCTAGATCAGCAGGTGGTTGTGGTGGCGAAGGCGGCTTTCCGCCAGCTGTATCTGGTGCGGAGGCTGCGCCCGTATATCTCCAGACCTGACCACTTCGATCCATGCCTTCATCACCTCGAGGCTGAACTACTGTAACGCGCTCTACGTGGGGCTTTCCTTGATGCTGGCCCGGAGACTGCAGCTAGTGCAGAATGTGGCGGCCCATCTCCTAACAGGGACAGGCTGACGAGAGCACATAACACCGGTGCTCCGTGCACTGCACTGGCTGCCTGTAATGTGCCGAGCCAGGTTCAAGGTGTTGACGTTGATTTATAAGGCCTTGTACGGTCTTGGACCTGGATACCTGAGGGACTGCCTCACCCTCCGTGACTCAGGACGGACTCTCTGGTCCACCGGGGACACCTTCTTGGAGGTCCCCCGTGTAAAGTGGGGGGCTACAATGGAGAGGGCATCCTCGGTGGCTGGGCCCCGGCTGTGGAACTCCCTCCCAGAGGAAGCACAACTGGCCCCGAGTCTGCTGGCCTTCCGTCAGGCCTGCAAGACATGGCTGTTCTCCCAGGCCTTCAGAGGCATGGAGGGAAGGGTGGGCTAAATTTTTGTATGCGGGTATTTTAAAATTGTTTTAAATATCTGTGTAGATTTTTATATTTATATATTGTGATAAATGGTTTGTTTTATGTTGGAAATCGCCCCGAGATGCCGTAGGCATAGGGGGTGGCATATAAATGGAATAAAATAAAATAAATAAACAAACCTCGGTCCCTTCAGGTCCAGCTGCTCCTTGTCAAGGGGGGGTGTTGTGGGGGGGGGCAGGGGGAAGTTGGGGTGGAGAGGGGTTGAAGGGTGGTGTAGGATTGTGGGGTATTATGTTTTTCTATTTTCTATTTTAATATTGTAATCTGCCCTGACCCACTGTTGGCAGGAAGAGCGAGGCCAAAATGAAAATAATAAATAAATAAGAATTAAGTCTAAGGGACAGAGAATAAACCCGAAAATATAATGCTGTTCTGTAAATCTATGGTGCCACCCCAACTGGAACATTATGGGCTCTTCAGTTTGGAGAAGAGATGACCCAGGGCAGAATATGATAGAAGCTTACAAAATCATGCGTGGCGAGAAAAAAAGCAAAGAGGGGAGCTGTTATTTCCCCTCCCAAATAATACGGGATCGGGGCCCTGGTACTCACGGCTGCCAGGCTCGTGGTCAAAGTCCAGGCCAGAGGTCGAAGCCAAGAAGTCCGTCCATCCATCCATCTGTAGGGAGGGAAGTTTGCTGGGCTGACTAGTAGGGCAGGAGCTCCAGAGGCACCAATCTCTGAGACAGATTGCTCAGACAAGGAGGAAGGGGAGCCAATGAGCAGCAGCCTCGTGCTCACCTGACCACCTCCAGCTGTGACCTCATTGATGTAGTTCCCTTGTCTGGTCTCAGGTTGTGGAGGCGCAGGTGGGACGCTGAAACTCAGAGAGGCCTTAGGTTTAGAACTCGGGCACCTGACGGAAACTAACTGATGGCAGATTTAAACAAATAAAAGGAACTCCTTTTTTCACTGAATGTACAATGAACTTGTGGAAGTTGCTGCCAGAGGATGTTAATGCCAGTAGCATGACTAGGGTTAAAATGGATTGGATAAATTCTTAGAAGGTAGGTCCATAAATGGTTGTTTGCCACGTTGGTTGGGGGATGTAAATCTCTGACAGTTGGGAGCTGGGAGTGAATAGTAGGGAGTGGGTCACTCCGTTATGACCTGTTGGGTATTTCTCTAAAGTGACTAAATGGGTGTCTTCACACGGACAGCTGCCCCGCCTTTGTCCCGCCTCACCCCTGGGCAGGCTGTTGCAGGCAGCCCCCCCCAATGTGCAGGTGGAACAGAGACAAGTCAGGCTGTCCCTGCTATAAGGCAGCCCTCCCGCCTGCGGTGTACCGGAATATCCAGGAACACTGCCGGCAGAGCATGGCAGCAGTCCTCCCACCAGCAGAGCACCGCCCTTCCCTCTCCACACCTCACCTTGCCCTTGCCTTTCCACACCTCGCCTCGCTCCTGCCTCTCCATGCCTTGTCTCACCCTT
>QEPC01012679.1:12077089-12098240 GCA_003113815.1 Sphenodon punctatus | reverse complement strand
ATTATTTCTAGTCTTACCCTCAGGAGCAAGAGAGAACAAGTCTTTGACATCCTCTCTGTGACAGCCCTTCCGGTGACTGCTATCAAGTCTCCCTTAGTCTTCTCTTGTCTAGACTAAACATACCCAGTTCCTTCAACCTTTCCTCATAGGACTTTGTTTCCAGACCCCCTGACCATCTTTGTCACCCTCCTCTGAACCTCAATTTCCCTCTTAAAGTGCATTGCCCAGAATTGGACACAGGACTCCAGATGAAGTCTGACCAGTACAGAATAGAGTGGAACTGTTACTTCTTGTGACTTGGAAACAATGCTTCTGTTAATTCAGCTTAAAATTGCATTCGCCTTTTTTGCAGCTACATCACGCTGCTGACTCATTCCGTTTGTGATCAACTACAGTTCCCAGATCCTTTTCACATGGACTGCTGCCAAGCCATGTATCTTCCATCCTGTATTTGTACATTTGATTTTTCTTACCGAAATGCATAACTTCACATTGATCTCTGTTGAATTTCATTTTGTTAGTTTCGGCCCAGCTTTCCATCCTGTCAAGATCAATTTGAATCTTGTTTCTCTCATCTGTGTTAGCAGTCCCTCCCAGTTTTGTGTCATTTTCAAGTTTGATAAGCATCCCCTCCACTCCTTCATCCAAGTAATTAATAAAGATGTCGAACAGTACAGGGCCCAAGACTGAACCGTGAGGCAGCCCACTTGATACCTCCCTCCAGATTGATGGGGAGCCATTGATGAGCACTCTTTGGGTACGGTTCTTCAACCAGCTGTGAATCCACCTAAATGGTATTATCATCTAGCCATGGCATACATTACGTCCATGACATTCCCATGATCCACTAAACTAGTAACTCGATCAAATAAGGTGATAAGATTAGTCTGGCATGAGTTATACTTGACAAATCCATGCTGGTTCTAGTAATCACTGTATTGTTTTCTAGATGCTGACAGATGGACTGCTTTATAATCTGTTCTACTATCTTTCCAGGTATCTATGTCAGACTGATCAGTCTCTAGTTTCCCGGATCCTCCTTTCCCTACTTTTTGAATATAGGGGCATTTGCCCGTCTCCAGTCTTCTGGCACCTCACCTGTTCTCAAAGATGATAGACAGAGGTTCTGAGAGGACATCAGCAAGTTTCTTCAGTGCCCTGGGATGTAATTCATCCGGCCCTGAAGACTTGAACTCATGTAGAGTAGCTAAGTATTCTCTGACCAACGCTTTATCTAGCCTGGGCTGTAATCCTTTCCCCTCACCGTTCATGCTACTTTTGCCAGATTGGACACAGTTTCCCTTTTGGGAGAAGATGGAGGCAAAATAGAGTTGAATAGTTCGGTCTCCTCTTTATCATCTGTTGACATTTCACCATCTCGCTTCCTCTTATTTCTAACATACCTGAAAAATCCCTTTTTGTTGGGGGTTTTCAGAAACCACAACTAAAGGCAAGGGAAACCAGGGGAACTGAACATGAGGAATCAAGGACTCTAGAACATAAGAGGGAGGAAGGGAACCGAGAGACAAGATTAGATACATGGGAGCTAAGGCATGAAGTGTGAGGGAGCAAGCTGCATGGAGGGAGTAGGAGTTGCCCTGCCCCACTCCTTGCTGGGACCAGCATGCCTTTTATGCTGGGAGGCAGTGGGGCTGGAGTAGAGGGGAAGCACCTGGGAAGGGTGTGGTTCAGACAAGGGCTGGGGGAACACTGAAGGAAGGAACCATTGGGAGGACAAACAGGGCGGAGGCCAGGCCTGGGCAGCGGCACCGGAGGCTGAGGCAGAACCCGGGGGGCGGAGGCCAGGCCTGGGCAGCGGCACCGGAGGCTGAGGCAGAACCCGGGGGGCGGAGGCCAGGCCTGGGCAGCGGCACCGGAGGCTGAGGCAGAACCCGGGGGGCGGAGGCCAGGCCTGGGCAGCGGCACCGGAGGCTGAGGCAGAACCCGGGGGGCGGAGGCCAGGCCTGGGCAGCGGCACCGGAGGCTGAGGCAGAACCCGGGGGGCGGAGGCCAGGCCTGGGCAGCGGCACCGGAGGCTGAGGCAGAACCCGGGGGGCGGAGGCCAGGCCTGGGCAGCGGCACCGGAGGCTGAGGCAGAACCCGGGGGGCGGAGGCCAGGCCTGGGCAGCGGCACCGGAGGCTGAGGCAGAACCCGGGGGGCGGAGGCCAGGCCTGGGCAGCGGCACCGGAGGCTGAGGCAGAACCCGGGGGGCGGAGGCCAGGCCTGGGCAGCGGCACCGGAGGCTGAGGCAGAACCCGGGGGGCGGAGGCCAGGCCTGGGCAGCGGCACCGGAGGCTGAGGCAGAACCCGGGGGGCGGAGGCCAGGCCTGGGCAGCGGCACCGGAGGCTGAGGCAGAACCCGGGGGGCGGAGGCCAGGCCTGGGCAGTGGCACCGGAGGCTGAGGCAGAACCCGAGGGGCGGAGGCCAGGCCTGGGCAGCGGCACCAGGGGCTGAGGCAGAACCCTGGGGGCCCATGTTTCAAGACCCCTGAAACCTTGCAGCTCCTTCCTTTCGGTTCTCTGTTATCATCCATGTCCTTGGCCATGTAACTAGGACTAGCCTGAAGCTGGCAGGAGCTTGTAGACATAACTTCTATTTTCTCTTTACCCATCTGCAGAAAAGGAAGCGTAAGAATCAAGACATGTATCTGTTGCATGGTGTTGCTCTGAAGTGCAAGAGATAATTCACCTTAAATTAATTCGATAAAAGCTTCTCTCTGAACATGAATGAGTAGTGCATGCTGAGAGGTCTTACTGCTTAGCTATACACTGGTTAAATGGGGCCGTGGCAGTGCCGTGGGGGTTTCAGTTCAACTACAAGCCTATCGAGATGCCTGAGGCAGGAGGGGGCGGCATATCAATTTTAATATAAATAAATATATAAAAATATCTCCCAAGAAAATGCTCCCCATGTGTGGTCTGCTTGTGTCTGCGTGACTCTTGCTGTGTCTCTGTTTTTAATTGTTCTTTATCATCTGTGTCATTTGCAGAGTCTCCCCCGGAGAGGCCCGTGCAGAGGCGCAGTATGCCCAGTGGGGTGTCGGAGAATCCCAGCATGGAACCGACTGCCATGACACCATTTCGTGTCACGGTAAGTGTCTCTCACTGCTGCCACCTGCGCAACATTCATGGGGTTTGTTGTTGTTCATGCTTAGAGAGGAGACGGCTGCGTAGTGACATACAGGTGGAATAGTTAGCAAATGCTGTTGACAGCTGTGGAAATAAGAATGGATTCATTCTTGGTAATCTTAGAGTATAAGATGTTGAGCTGTTGTGATGTCACTGCACATTCAGAATCATTCCAACTACTGGGAGTAGGGGCCAATGGTCCCTGCGTTTTCCACACGAGCAGCAATGGAGAAAACCCAGTGAAGAAGCTTCCTGACTTGGAGACAAGGGGAAAAGTCGCACTTGGGTCACAGAAGGTTTGAAATCACTCCTGCTGCTGTGAGGGAAGGAAGGGAAACATCACTCACATCGTGGAGTTTATCATGCGTGTATGTGACTCTGTGTTTGGCCTTTCAGTAATCATTGTGTTCCGCTGCCCATTACAGAGAGTTCACATTTCACACGCTGCAAACTACCAACCAGATTTGTATCCCTAGATGACTAATCTCACTAGATTTTTAATGTTAAGCATTAAAGCTGGGACTGACTTTCAGTTTGCACTTTCTGTTTTCCTTGTGAGTTTCCTCAGTGACTTCTTAGAAAGTCCATTATGTCGGCAAAGGCCTGTTTTTGTCTTGCACTGAGCAGGGGCCTCTGTTCTAGTCGTGCCCTTGCAGTATAATCCCAGAAGGAGACATGGACGAGAGAAGGGATCTCCTCCTGATTTTACCATCTGAAGTAGTTATAAGCCAAGCTATAAAGGGTGTGCACTAAGTACCCTTCAAAGGTCTTTCCCTCCCTCCTCCTGGGTATCTACCTTAGGTATTGTGGCAGGGATGGGCTTGCCTGAGTTGAGTCTTTACAGGATTAGCCCCACGATAGGATGCTCACATTCTTGGGGAATTTACACTCAAAGTCTCTCTTATTTATTCCCAATCTCAGTAATCCCCATCCATAGTGTAGAGCTTCCATCAATATCTCAGTCTCGTATACTCACAGTCTCTAGTATCTACTTTTGACTTCCAGTGTCTCTTTTATTATTATGAATTATTATTATAAGCATTTATATAGCACCAGCAATGTACCTGGCGCTTTACAGAGGATAAGATAGACACAGTCCCTGCCTGAGAGCTCACAATCTAAACACAGGGGGAGGGGAGACAGGGAAGGTGGAACAGAGGGAGAGACAAGGGATGCAACATTCAGGAGGATGCGAGAACTAAGGCTGGCTTCTCTCAGTCCCTTTTGGGCCAGGCACAAGCCTCTGGCTTCTTGGTTTTGAACAGAGCTCGACTCCTGCTCTTACCCAGCTAACAGTCCCTTTTGGTTCAAGCCCAGCCCAGCATCAGCGCTCCTGGCTGGTTACTGACAGTATTATCAGGCTCTTGCTGCAGAGCTTCTAGCCAGTTTCTGCTTGCTCCAAGGACCTCTTCCCTCTGGGCTGTTTTCAGGGCCCTGTTGCTGCTTCTGCCACGCCCTTTGGCAGCTGAACCTAATTAGCCCTCTGGCTGGCTTGGCCATTCCCTTTCTACTGAGTCGCTATTCCCAACGTCCTTCTGCGCCTAGTAGCACAGACCTCTTGCCAGCGCTAGCTAAGTCTCTTAAAGGGGTCGTAGCTCACAGGGTCTTTCTTGACCCTGCTTTGGGCTCCCATTACCACAATGCCAGAGCACATCCGTGTTTAGCTTCACCTCATTGGGGCCGATCCCATGCTCTGCAGATGCCACGCACAGTCGCACGCAAACCACGCGGATCTCTTGCAGGCACATGGTGCTACACGGAAACCGTGCACGCACAGGATCCACAGAGCATGGGATCAGCCTCATAGCTGCTGTTCCTATTACACAGTAAGGCTCAAGGAGATGAAGTGATTTGCCTGAAAACTTGCCTGGAGTCTGTGGTGGAAGAAGGCACTGAGCCTCGCAGGGTCAGGGTCTCTCTCCTAACGCCCAGGCTAGCTCCATAACAACAGAACCAACCCTCCTCTCCCTAACTTACATTTCTTTGTGGCAGCTACGCTGATAACTTACCAAGAGACAGAGGACAGTTTAACAAAGTAGTTAAAACACTAACAGACTGTGAAGAACTGCAACAGGATCTTACGAGACTGGGTGCCTGGGCATCTAAATGGCAAATGAGATTTGATGTGGACAAGTGCAAAGCGATGTACCTAGGGAAAAATATTCCAAACTATGCGTACACAATGCTGGGTACTAAACTAGGAGTTACCACCAAGAAAAGGATCTGGGGGTGATTGTGGACAATACACTGAAATCCTCAGTGCAGTGCGCAGCAGCAGTCAAAAAAGCAAACAGAATGTTAAGAGTTATTCACAAAGGGATAGAGAATAAAACGGAGGATGTCATAATGCCTGTATACAAATCAATGGTGTGACCACACCTCGAATATTGCAGGCAGTTCTGGTCGCCCCATTTCCAAAAAGACATAGTGGAACTAGAAAAGGTACAGAGAAGGGCAATGAGAATGATAAAGGGTATGAAACGGCTTCCATACAAAGAGAGGCTTGACAAGCTGGGTCTCTTCAGCTTAGAGAAGACTGTGAGAGGGGACATGATAGAGGTTTATAAAATCTTGAGTGGTGTGGAACGAGTAGATAGTTGTTGATTATTAAACGGCTCTAGCGTTTGCTATGACCAAACACACAAATACAAATGAACAAAGGAAGTAACATCACATACTGTGTTGCATGAATCACCAAAGGTCTGCAAAGAAATATAACATTAATTATTCAAAGTACAAAATAAAACGGCTGGCCCTATTCCCACTTTCAGTGGGCAAACAGGAAAAAAAAGGTTAAAGCTAACTCAGTACTTTTCATTTAAATAATCCCCTTGCTCTTTAATGGGGGGGGGGCAGCGTTTGACCCCTGATTATCTTTAGACGGAGAGATATATTTCTCTCTTTTATGCATCGATGCAAGCCTCACTGGATGACTCTACATGTTAGTTAGATTAATTATTCCTTTATTGTACTGGCCTAATTGGCCTTGATAATCAGTGCAATAGACAGAAAGAAATTAAAATCATAAATCAAACACCATAAACCATATATACATAAAATAAAAATATTTAAATCTTAAATTTAATATATTTAAACAAAAAACAGCTTAATAGATCTATCATGTCCCCTACTTCACCAGGAGTTATTGTCATTGTCAATTCAACGGTCAAACAGCAAACGTGAAAAAAATTCCTACTAAATAGCAGGATATTATCCATAACACAATAATAAATCATAGACAGAAATCATGCTGTATTGCACACACAAAGACTATTGCCTCTCAGTTTAGATGCCATAGCAGCAAATTGAGCAGTTGCTTCAGTTACCTCATTGTTCTCATTATTTAACAGGTAAATAATGTCTGCTGAGTTGTCTAATACTCCCCCATTTTAACCTTCCTCATCAGTTCATTTCTGGGTTTTAAATACAAGGAACAAAAAACGAGTAGATAGGGAACGGTTATTGACCCTCTCAAATAGTACTAGAACTAGGGGACATTCCATGAAACTAGCTGCTGGCAGATTTAAAACAAATAAAAGGAAGTACTTTTTCACTCAACGCATAATTAATTTACAGAAGTTGTTACCAGAGGACGTTGTCAGGGCCAGTAGTATAGCTGGGTTTATAAAAGGCCTGGATAAGTTCTTGGAGAGTAGGTCCATTAATGGCTATTAACCAAGTAGCTTACGGGATGAACTTCTTGCTCTCGGGAGCTGGGAGAGAACAACAGGGAATGGATTGCCCATTGTGACTGTTCGTTCTTCTCCCGTGGGATCGAGATTGGCCACTGTCGGAGACAGGATGCTGGACTTCATGGACCATTGGTCTGACTCAGTCTGGCATTTCTTATGTTCTTAACAAAATGAATTATGTGGGCAGCAGTCCTCTTCATCCTTTACACAGGTGATGTTATCTACCGAGGCTGTAGCCCTGGTTGCTTGGGGGATGGAATACAGCATGCTGGGAAATGAGGTTTCTGTGAGAGACACTTTCTGTGATGGCAGGCATGGTAGGTCTGTGAGATGTGCCTGAACCTTGGCCACTCACCATTAGTACAGAGGCCTCTCTGAAGAGGCTTTGATTAGTAGAAGCTTCTCTCGTGTCCAAAGGGAAGGCAGTCTCTGCCTCTCATCTGTAGTGGCTTGAAGAATTGGCAGGAAACGAGCCATTTCACTAACCGGGTGAAGTACTGCTCTGGAGCTAGCCCCTTGCAGCCATATTGCTGGAGCGGGCATGCTCATCCTGCTTACAAACCTCACTCTTCACTGGAGTTCGTTTCCCTGGGGTGAACTGTTGTGCGTTGCTTCCGAGCTACATTTGTGAGCTAGAACATGTCATAATAAGCACCCTCATGGCATTGTCCTGAGAATCCACTCGGAGCTTTACCTCACAACTGTCTTTGTTTCCTCTTCAATGTAGAATTTGCATGGGAGTGTATGTTACATGAGTCTCCCTCACGGACCCCTACCACACTGTAACATCTTATAGGTTCTAGATAGGCTTCCCAACTGCATTGCATTCTTTTATTTCTACAGGATCAGTTTTCTTGTAAAACAATGTGAGAGATCAGTAATTACTCTGGTCAGGTATGTGGTACAAGAGTGGGAGGAAAATAAACTGTTTTTAAACTAGGCAATAAAGATACAACCAAGAGAAGCCATCAGCCTGCCTCTCTGTAGTTAATGAAATGGAGTGTATGTGCTTTGGAAAATGCAGAATTCATTATCGACAGAGGGAGTCGACTTCAATAGCAATAATTTATGACTGGGAGAAAAATCTCTTTAGCACTATAGAAATTATAGGCTTTAAGGTGCCTATAATTAGAAATTGATAGACCCAATCCAGGTTCTGTCAAGGAAGCTGTAGGCCACAATTTTTGAGGGTAGGATATACATCGTGCACAAACAGTAAAGCTCCATGCAGGAACACGCCGCTGCTGTATATGTTTATGGTCTTGGCTGGAGGCTACAGAGTCTATGCAGACCCAGATTCTGCTGGTCCCTGGCTTGTGTGGAGAGGGGCAGAGTAAGGGCGAATTCACACATGCAGCAATTATCTGGATTTTTTAAAACTGGTTCTCAATAGTTCGCTGTTAACAAGTCCTGTTGCATTCACATGCATGCCATACCGATTTTAAGTACAGCGAAATAATGCATTCAGACCTTCTTGTAGTGCGTGCTTACCCGGCTGCTCAGTACGGTTCAGTTACAGGAAGTGGCCTGTGGGGAGCCAGAAGGTTGCTACTTTGTAGCAAAGTACAACTTTGCTACAACCTTTGCTGCAACTTTGCAAACTTTGCAACAACCTTTGCTACAACCTTTGTAGCAAAGGTTGCTACTTTGTAGAATCAGGGAGTAAAGAGGGAGAGCCTGAGGCTGCTGGAAAGAAGCCCCTCGCATAGTGAGGCGCGCTGCTTCTCTCCCTGGTTTCTTTCCGGTATCCCGCTGCTGCTACTGCTGCAGCACTACGGTAGAGGCAGAGGCAGATGATTGAAAGTCCCTTGGAGGGAAGAACTTTTTTGGGGAGAAGCATGGAGGGGAAACATGGAGGGGAAGAACTTTTTTGGGGAGAAGCTGGCTGCAGCCTGCACCCAGCGAGGCAACTACAGGGCTCCAGCTGGTCTCACTGCTTCCGGTAGGGGCAGGAGTAAAACAGCGCACTTGGAAGCACGGTTGCATTCACATCAGAAAAGATTTCACACCAGTTAAAACCAGTACGATGTTGCTTTCACACTGCTGTTAAGTGCGGATTTATTGAAAACGGACAGCAAAAAGGTAGGTTTGAGTAGCTTTGAAAGTCGGATTTCTTTAGTGCGATATTGACCGCATTTAATAGAATTTATGTGTTCAGACATGCATGAAACATTCGTTTTTAAAAAAAATTTGCAAAAATCAGAACGTCTGAATCCCCCCTAATTCTTAATAGGGCAGCGCCAGACTTTCAAAGGGAGCACGGTGGGTGAGGAGGATACGCAGTCACCCTGTAAAACTCCAGACCAATGCATGTACCACACTGGTAGCTGTACATGTAAATCTAGTTTTGTGAATGAGCATGTTGCTGTCGGACTGCCCCATGAACTTTCCACATGATGTGTTTAGCATCTCTGCAAGTACAGAACTAACCAAGGCTAGGGTGTGTTTGTCTTGACTGTACTAGTGTTCACCCAGTAATTTTTAAATTGAGTCAATGTTGCACAAAGAGCAGTTATTGGAGTTTGAGACACATGGATTCTGTTTCAGACATTGCGATTGTCCTTGTTTGTAATAGAGACCTGGCTGGATGAGGCATCTGGGCTTGTATTGGCCCAAGTAGTGCCAGCTGGGTACTCCGCTCAGCACCAGCCTCGGATCGGAGAATGGCAGTAATCTGGCCTGTTGGAGGTATCCAGTGCCTAACTTGCCCAGTATAGACTGTGTCCACCTTGAGTTTGAGGTCTGGGATAGATTGGGGATTCTGTTGGCATACTGACCACCCCGCTACACAAGAGGCTTCCTGACCAAGTTGGTCAAGTTGGTCTCAGAGGTCGTGTTGAGGATACTCAGACATATCGGGCACTTGCACATGTTACCTGAGGGTGGGGGATAAGTCCATAAGGGCAATCACATCTATGTTGTCACAGGAATTAGCACATGTGACAACAAGTGAAAACACTCGGGAGTGTAAGAGCTACATCCAAGGACTTGGTCATGTGCGAGTGTTGTCATGGGAGAAAAGTAGAATAGCACATTTCTACGTGCACTAATTCCTGTGACAACAGAGATGTGATTGCTCTCATGGAGGTCCCCCCTCCCAGGTAACATGGGCAAGTGTCCATTGTCTTGGGTGACTTCAACATGAATGCTGAGGCCACCAGAGTGGGACTTCATGGTCTCCATGACAACCATAGGACTATCCCAGATAATATCTCAACCAATGCATGAGGCAGGACACACACTGGACTTAATATTCTGCATCCGTCTGGAAACTGGGCTTCTGATTATAGGCGGTGGTGTTACGACACAGTTGTCATGGTGGAACCATTACCTGCTGAAGACCCAGGTCTCTGTCCTTCTTTTTCCCCAGTTAGACTGGTCCACCCCAGAGATTAATGGATTCCAGAACTCTCTGTGGAATATGCTCACTGACCTTAACGGCTTCTCTGTTGATGGCCTGGTTGAATTGTAGAATAGCACTCTGACCTTGGCCATCAGCATGGTCACACCCAGGAATCCACTTACTCCACTTTGACACCATAGAATCTTTTGGTATACGCAGCATTTGAGACAGCTGAAGCGGGGGCTGTCCTTGGTGACTGTTCAGAAGCTGGAGCTGGTGCAGAATGAGGCAGCCGGCTTCCTTTTGGGGGTGGGTTGCCGTGAACATGAGTCTGCATTGGTTTCCGATAGCTTTCTGGGCACAATTTAAGGTGCTGGTTTTTGGGCCCTACCTAACTGAGAGACTACCTCTTCCATTATGTCCCATCACAATCCTTGCAGTCATCTGGAAGTGCCCTTTTACAAGCACCACCTCCCAGCCAGGTTCAGACGATAAGGGCCCACAGCGAAATGTTCTCAGCTGCTGCCCAGTGTTGAGGAACTCTGTTCCCCTGCAGCTTTGTTTAAGCCCGAGTACCTTTTGGAGGCAGCGTAAGACCTTTCTTTGTGGCCAAGTGTTTGGCAGGTGGGACTAGGGATTGGGTTGAGAGGGGCTTTGCGGACTTTTGTATTTTCTGTATTTTTATCTTGTAATCTGCCCTGAGCCTTACGGGAAGGGTGGGGTATAAATTTAAATAAATAAAATAAATTATATAAGCTCTAGGGAGAGCAAACCTCTGGCTTTTTCCTCTCTGTGTGTGTTCCTGCTCTTGCTAATTTCTTGATGCTGCATCTTAAAATAAGAACACCTTATTCCTTATGAAGGAATAACACCCCCGAGAAATTAGAGAGCTAACCAGATAATCAAGCTGTCTCTGTCTTGAATTTTCATTTTAGGATTTTCAGACAATCCGGATGAGCTTTAGCATCTGTGGCTCTTTCATGCTAAGAAAATAGAGAATAAAAGGGAAAGAATTTGCATTCTTCTCGTATTAGTAGAGATCTTTTCACTTATTTCTTTTTCAGTGGAGTGCAACCCACTCATTGTCTCCAAGCGATTCCAGTCTTGGGCCAGTTTAGCTTGCCTGCTGGGAGAAGAACTGCTGGCAAGGTAGTGGCTTGTTACCCAACCCCAGCATGAGCTGCAGGGCCCATGGAACTTGGAACAAAAACATAAACTCATTGCATGGCCTATGTCTTCCATGGGGCATGTTACTCTAGCATCAGACTTCTGCTTCTGATCAGCCCAAGAAATATAGCTTCCATTAATCTGAATGATTTCATTACCGATTTCAGCATTGTCACCCAGGACAAGTTTATTCTGCCTAGCGTTCCTTTAACCAGGAGAGGGGCACTAGCAGTCAGCTCAACCCTGCTAGTGGGGGCAGCAGCAGCAGCAGTAGTAGTTTAGGGGAAATGGGATTGTTACTTTTGTGCCAGCTATTGTAGATGTTGATGATGTATGATTTTAATAGTTTCCTTTCATTTTTCAACCATGCATTTGCTCAGGGTCCAGCGTAGAACAGGTGTGCTCTAGCTTCTAAGTGAATAGAGTTGCCCATTTTGGCTGTTGTGTGTTTGGTGATTTGACACTCGTTTGAAACACAGAGAAACATAGGGTGCAAGTGCCCCTCCAGATCAAAGGCTTATGCTTTCTTAGTCACTAAAAGAGTACACGAGACATTGGAGGGGGATTGAGTGCGCGTGGCTCTCATTAGTGATCTGAACATCTCGCTGTCACACCCGCAAGAGTCTCTGTGCCAGAGACAGACCGTGCAGCTGTTTTCCATTCCTAATGTTTATGTTTGCATGACTCAACACATAGACTACATGTCCAGTCTTCGGGGGTTGATTCTGTGGAAAGGGACTGCCACCTTTAATCAATTAATTGACCTGATTAATCGATTAATGAGTGATCACTTTATTAAAATTGTCCCCCTGATTAATTGATTTATCAGAGTGGAAGATCAGTGAGAAAGTTGTAGTGATATGCACAGATGCAAGAAATGTTGTTCGGGGGGTTGAGAAATTCAATTTTGAAACTGCGAGATGTGCTGCTCATACTCTACAACTGAGCATAAACAAGGCTCTTTCTGTTGCCACCAATGACAAGCAACTTAGCAAGTGTCCTAAAATGGTTGGTCACTTCAAGCCTAGCGCGCATAAGGAAATTCTACTCTTAGCAAAACAAAAAGAACTTGGACTGGGTGACAGCAAGTTGCAGCAGGATATTGCCACAAGATGGAACTGCACTTTTATAATGTTGTTCAGTCTTGTAAAGAACCCCAAGAAGGAAGGCCATTTTTTTTGTTTTGTTTTTTCACTTTTTCTGCTCTTTAATGTTCCTTAAATGTTTGTTTTCACTTATTCTGCTCTTTAATATTCATTAAGCACTTTAACATGTTCATTAAACATGTCTTAACAATTTGACCACAATTTCTGATATGCAAATTTTAATCAATTAATTGACTAAAACTCTACAAATTAATCAACTAAGATTTCTTTAATTGATTTGCAGCCCTACTTATTTTATAACGTCTGAATGATTTAATCAAGTTTCTCAGAAGTGACCGATATAAATCAGAAACCATCTGTATGATGCAATGCTTAATCCGCTAGCCGAGTAAAGGCAACGGGAGGATCCCAGCGCATGTACAATGCCGGGGCTGTGACACTAACCTCCAGGTCACCTGTAGGACACTACTATCTGCTGGTCATTTCCATTAGAGCCTGGCTCTACTCACTTGTCCCTCTATTGCCACAACACAGGCTTTGTGAACCAGCAAGGAGGACAACTGGAGAACGAGTTTCCACAGCTGTGAGGGGAGAGTGGGAGCCTCCAAGATTTCTCAGTCCCCGCGGGAAGGGGGGGGGGGATAGAAACAGCAAATTTTAATACAGGAAAGTTACAAAAATTATTTGAAACTGGCTCCATTAATGTTTTCCCTTCTGTGGCTAGTTTGCTCTTCTGCCTGCATGGAATCAGTAAGTGCAGCTCTCATCAACTGTATTTTTAATACAATGATGAATATGCATTAAATTTGGGGATGGTGGATTGAAGATGAACTCCACTGAAATATCTGTCTGCCTTCAGAGTTAGGATTTGATTTAGGGGCAGGCAAACCAGGCGAGTGCCTGGGGCTCCAGGACTTGGAGGGCACCACGCTCGGGGGCCGCCTGTCGTGGGTTGAGTTTCCTAGTGTGAATTCCACTGAGAGGGGGGCTCCAGCAAGTCTAGCCCTTTTGTGCTGATCAAGGCTCTTGGCAATAGGGCATGCAGATTCATTCACAAAGCAAGCAAGCAGCAGGCCACCCTCGTCCTGAATTGCTGTGTAGTGTGTCCTGCACATCCCCTTAACCTCCCCATTTATGCAGTGTCTCCACTTGAGCAGGCTACCCTGCTGTGTGGTTATCTGATAGGAAAACGCCATCCGGCTGATAACCTCTTGATAAAGTAAATATTATTTATTTAGGCATGGATTACATCATTCCACTAAACAGAAAGTAATGAGGGAATGAAAGCAACAGTCCCTCCTCCCCTGAACATAATTTGGCATTATGGGTCCTGATACAAGCCAGGTACTGAAAGATTTCAAGAAATTTTGCTGCTGCATAATGTAGACAATTTGTCATTTAGTTTCAAATCATTTTTCTGAATGCACTCAAGTACATTATATTTTAATAGCTTGATTTTCTTTAGAGAATTTCCCTTCTTGTATTATGAGGACAGAATGGAATGAACTGGCACTTCCCTCGGCAGGAACACCAATGTTTAATTGAAATGTAATTGTTTACTTAACCATTCCAACTAGAAGGGAAAATTACTATCATTTTGGTTTGTGTCTGAATATATTAGAGCTCCCCTTTTAGTGGGGATTGAATTTAAGGAGAATAGGAACATTATCACAGATGATATATAAGCAGAAAACTATTATCATTAAACTGTCAACTGCAACAGAATTTGGATAACGAGTCTTAGTGCCAGCAAGAAATTATATGTAAATTACTTTGAGGATTTATCCGTAGATTCAGCCATTGTTCTGTGGTTCAGGGCAATGCCAACGTCATCTGGACCATTTGTGGTGGTTGTTTAAAATCCCTTGACGCAGGTGTGGTAACTAGGGTCCACTTCCATTTCCAATTAATATTATAATAGCTTTGTATTGGTATAGCAGTCCTCATCAACAGATTGCAAAGCACTTTGCTAACATGGCTAAGTATTATAATCTCTAATTTAAAGATGTGGAAATTGAGAGAGAAGGGGCATGGTTAAGAATCTTGGGCAGGGTTGCTCAGGAAATCATTAACCAAATAAGAAATCAAGGTCCTGAACACAACTTCTTTTGACTCTCAGTCCTTGAACCTGCCCATTAGACTTAGGGTGTTAACAGAAGTGACAGTGGAGCGCTGCTGTCACAACCCGACCCAAGTGAGGAACCTGCGGCAACATGGGTCCGAACGGCCAACAAATGTGTTGGCGACTGGGCCGTCGGGAAGGGCAGGGAGCCACACAAATGTACAGCTGGCTGGCCCCGTGCTACACCCAGTGTCCTGCCCCCACCATGACGGGTGGCCATGGTGGCCAATGACAGGTGCCATGGCAACCAGCTATAGCGAACCTGGGCCATGTCATGACGGACCATAACAAACGTTATAGCCTGCTTTGACCCAATCGGGCAGATGGCAGCCCAGGCTGTAATCCCAGATGTCTCCGCTAAAGAGAGTGGATGTCTCCCAGTTGTCTCCACTAAATAGATGCCTCTGAGATTACAGCCAGAGCTCGTTGCTGACACACCTGGGAGCAATCCTGGGAAAACAACTGGTGGGGCGATGGATCACAGGCCAAAGCAGGCCACTGTCATGTTTAACACCCATAGTTGCTTCTAGTAACATTTACCTCCCTGGATTCCCTATGGGATTCAATCTAGTTGTCCTGTGAAAATGGCAACTCTGATCTCCTCTGTCCTTTTCTCCTGTGCAGGCAGAGTGTAGGTTAATTAACTGCCCTTCTGACATCATTCACTTATTAGTGAACTGTGAAACCCATCTCCCCATGCAGCTAGTGTCATCAGTATGTGGGTGACACCAAGCTCTCTCTCTCTCCTTTTCATCTGACCCAGGTCCTGCAGTCTCGGTGCTTACCAGGTGCCTGGCTGCCGTTGGGGACTGGATGAGGATGAGATGATTGAAGCTGGATCCAGGCAAGACTGAAGATATGATGGTTGGCCCGTCTTGTAACCTGGGGGATGTGGGAACCCCTGTCATTGATGGGGTCTGGCCTCCCTTGGTCACTCAGATTCGCAGCCTTAAGGTGCTCTTGGATCCTCTGCTGCGCTTGGATTGTCAGGTTGCAGCAGTGGCCAGGAGAGCTTTTTACCCACTTCATCTGGTGAGAAGGCTGCGACCGTTTTTATCATGTTCAGATTGGGCTACTGTTACCCATGACTTTGTAACCTCGAGGCTAGATGACTGCAGTGCGCTCTACATGGGGCTGCCCTTGAAGACTGTTCAGAAGCTGTAGTTGGTGCAGAACGCAGTGGCCTGCCTTCTGAGAAGGACAGGTCACTGGGAGTACATGACACTGGTGCTCCAGTGTCTGCACTAGCTGCCGATAGCTTTCCGGGCACAATTCAAGGGGCTGGTTTTAACCTATAAAGCCCTCAATGGCCCGAGCCCCAGGTATCTGAGACTGCCTCTTCCCCTGTGTCCAATCGCGGCCTCTGAGGGCGCTTTCCTGCAATTGCCCTCTGTCCATGAAGTTGCTGCATTGAGGACATGCAGGGAAGCATTCTCGGTGGCTGTCCCACAATTATGGGACTCCCTCCCCTTGGAGGTCGGCCTACGCCTGAGTTGGTCTCTCTGCCGGAGGAGATGTAAGAACGTTTTCTTTCTCCAGGCATTTGGCGGGCGGCAATAGGGTTCGGTGGGATTGAGTAGAGGGGCTGGGGAGGAGGATTGATGGGTAGGAGGTGGGGGTAAAGGGTGTTTTGTTTTTTAATTTCAATCTTGTGAGCTACCCTGAGTCTTTGGGAGAAGGGCAGGATAAAAATGTAAATCAAATAAACAAATAAGTAGTGGCAACCTATGGGACCATTAAACAGAAAATCTTAACCTCAGGTTGGAGATGTCTTGACCATTTTCTGGCAAAGTGATGCTACACCAGATTGGACCCAACCAAAAATTTACTAAAACTTGAAATTAAATAGAGACTGTTTTCTTACTAAATAGTCCCAGAGCTCAGAAATTGGAAAGTGAATGTGATTACAAAGAGAAAACAAAACATACCTCCCAGTCCTGAATGAATGAAACGCGAAAACATCATCGAAGGTGGAAAGCTGATTTCATGATTTCACATTCAGACATCCAGGGTGTTCCTGTCAGAGGTGCTGCCCCTGCCACTAGACGCATCGGTTTATTTAACCTATCATGAGCAGCTGTCCGGTTACAGATAGTTGTCAGATTTCAGCACAGGACTTCTGCAAAATCCATTGTGGATGAAACCGGGAATGGATAAAAGAGATTGTGCTATCACCTGTTTCTTTCAAGAGATGGAGCCATGATAGAGTATGGATTTCTTGTCTCTGAGCTGAACGTGTTTGCTGAGGGGATTCCTCACCAGGACTTGTGCTTTTCCAAAAGATGCTGAATACAAAGGAAAAGAAAGGTTTGGGCTGAGGGAAGAGCGATGTTAATTCACACCATGAGACCACTCTTGGGGGTGGGGGGAGGGCATTGGTTTGGTGTTACATGTGCGCTAGCATTAACTACACCCTTTCACTTTTTGGAGCGGTAGGTCAGTGCTGCTGCTGAACAGCTAGATTCCTGGCTGTAACCTTACCTTCCTCCAGGAAAAGGTTATATTGTTCTAAAAGAATTTCTGAAAGCATCTCTGATGGTGATTTGGTGGACTGTGTTGAAAAATTGATTTCATGGTTTTAAAGGCCAGAAGGTTCCAGCCCATATGGACTTTTTCCTGGTCAGAATAATTTGATAGAATAATTTGAATATTTTATGGTGAGTTCCAAGACTAATATTCATTCCACCTGTTCCTGTTGTCTTGGGCTTTCAACTTTACAGGAATGTTTAACTTCTTGCAGAGAAGAAAGAGCACCTTTCCACTGAAAAGTTTTTAAATGTGTTAAAAAAAAAAAAGCTAATGGTCTTAAAACCAGTTGTTAGGACATTTCACATGCAACAACAGACTATTTTTTGAGCAAGTGGAGAACAGCGTTCATATGGAATATAAAGATTTCCCCCACTGTTTCTATTTGAAATCTGACATTGTTCCACGCTTGTTTTTAACAGTAGTAATTGTGATATCCAAGACTATGATCTTTGGATAGATAAGTACCCTCTAGAGAAAGTCAGGTCATTTAATAGAGGAAGCTAGGACAAGTGATTCTCTAAAAGGAGATCGTCTCTTGGAGCTGGTACAAAGCTGGTACCAAGATCTGTGGTGGGCTGTGTTGGGGACTTGAACTGGATGACATACTGCTTTGGTTATTAATTATTATTATTATTATTATTATAAGATTTATATAGCGCCAGCGATATACCTGACACTTTACAAAGAATAAAATAGACACGGTCCCTGCCTTGAGAGCTTGCTTCAGAACGTTTCTAAAAGGTTTTGTTTTGTCCTGGTTCAGAGTTGTTTTTTTTAAACAGAAAGGGTCAGTAACTGTTTTGATCTTATTCATTTGTAGAATTTTTAGTTTTACCATTTAGTTTAACATTTTACATCTTTATCTCTTTCCCCAGATATTGAAAAAGTAAAAGAGGATTTAAATGAATATGTTTATTGGAGACTTTTCAAAATGAAACTAGCTAGGTGTTTTCCAGTTTAAAGTAGTCCATTTGCTTATTTCTCTTCAAACTATCAGTTTACTGGATATTACCTTGGGCCTTTGTATTTTGTTTTTCAAAACACATAAAATAAGGATGTCTTCTAAAATGTTTTCTTTGGTATTTGTCTAGCGTGACGAGGACAAATGAACTTCAGATCTTGCAGTGATAGTTCGGGAAGGGCTGGGTTGGAGCCACTCTGGCTTTATTCTCTGTTACTAGGATGATATAAATTTGTAAATAGTCACAATAATTTTAATTAAAGAACATAGCAGTAGGAACTGGCAGTTTAAAAGCTTAAATAGAAACTAGACCATTATGAGCTGGGGTCTGGAGGGAGATTTGGGCGTTCAAGCTGCGGCCAGTGTCGGGGAGAAGGCTTGGCATCTAGGAGACAAACAACACTAAGCAGTCCTGTGCCTCGAAGGCTTGGAGGCCACCACAGAATAATTGTGTCTTAGACTAGTTCAAAACATCGCTAACAGGTCCATCCGGTTGCAAACAGCAGGACCTTGCAGACTTCTTCACGTGTGCTTAGTCTGGATGGAGGGCTGGGTGGCAGCCAGCTCCACTAAAGTCCTGCTGGTCCCAGGGCTGGGGAGTTCCTCTTGGGCCATTTTTAGATGGACACCGGGGCTTGGGGGGAAGGTAGGTCTGTGTGTGCTCAATGGAGCAGGTGGGGGAGGGTTTAGACAGCGGTGGACAGGTGGGCGTTCGGTGGGCGCCCCCATCCACCTGCCAGCCACCCATGCCCCTGTATGGAGCAACCCGGGTTTTTCCGAGTTGTTCCGTGCGGGGAGATGGGTGGAGGCGTGTGGGTCGTGGGAGCCACTTTTACATGGGCAGTACCGCACATGTCCACTGGGTGGACTTGCATGGTACCGTCTCACAGCACAGTCTCCAGGGCCCCTGGTAGTCCTAGCAGTTCCCAAAGCTAGGGACTTTTACGGGGCTAGGTCTCTTTCTCCCCTGTGGTTTCTGTCCATTGCCAGGGAGAGTGAGAAACTCTTTTCTCTCCTTTATTTACTTCTCCAGTGGCTGAGAGAGGTGGCACAATCAAGCTGTTTTGAACCAGTTTATTTGGTTCAAGCTTGGATTCCGTTACTTCTGATTTTATTGGTTTAGTTCATGTTTCGAAAAAATTTGGGATTTGTTCCAGTTCAGTTCCAGTCTTTGAATTAAGTGACATTCCAACTCTTTGAACCCTGTCCCCTAATCATCGTCTCACTGACGTAATAAGTGCTTACTGGTTGGGGCTTAAACCTGTGGCTACTGGTAGTTGAGAGGGGTTACTAGGAGATGGGCCACACCTCCATAACCTATACTTGACTACTCTTGAGCTACTGTAGCTGGCCACTGTTGGAGACAGGAGGCTGGGCTTGATGGACCATGGGTCTGTCGCAGTATGGGACTACTTATGTTCTTAAGATACCCCCTGTCTGTCATTGCTGAGTTCTCAGGGACCTAGGAGACCGACCTCTGCACAGTAATGCTGGTAGGTGTCAGGCTTTGGAGGGTAGGAGCCCGGGATGGGAGAGCTGAGAAAAAAGGGAAAGGCTGAATGAGCAGTGACATGAATAGAGAAGAAGATAAAGGAAATCTCTCAGCCATTCTCTGATGGCCAGGAGACTTGGTGCTCAGCACAGAGCCGGGCACACTGGCCTCATGGAGCTTAAGAGCTCCACGAGGTCAGAAAGAAGGGAAAGAGAACAGAACTGGGAGCAAGAAGATACACAAGCCAAAAGGGGGGTAACGGGATGGAAGGAAGGGCTAGGGTTTAGCTAGGGGTGGAGGGAGAATAGGGAACCACCCCCCGGCTGTGGGTTCAGGAGCAAGGCAGCACTAACAGTCGTCTGGATGCAGTTAACTCATTTGAAGCAGTGGGCTGGATTCTGCTCTTGCTTACTCAAGTTTGACACTGGCACAATTCCACTAAGGCCAACAGAGTCCCACCTGCTCTGCAGTACCTGGCCCCAGAGGTAGGCGAGGAGGGGCATTTTATACTTTTGGTTGTGTAACCCAAACCCTGTGGGCCTGTCTGTGCATCAGAGTGACATTGATTTCTGCATACAATTTTGTACTTCAGTTGCCATGGTGACAGGATTCACTTTATCCTGCATGCCGTATGCTCTAGGAGGAGACGAACTATACTTTCCCCCTGTTTTTCCCAGTGAACATGGTGGTGGAGACATCAAGGTTTATTTGACAAAATGATGGTGCGCGCCGTAATGGCTTTTGTGAAGTATTTGTATGAGCCTGAAGCTGTGGATCTCTGCCAGCCTGTCATTATCTCACCCTTTAATTACACCTGGCTGTATCCTACCTAGGATGTTCTTCCGATCTGCAAGGAAATTAGTTCAGAAACAAATCACATCTTTATCTCCAAAGTGTCTCTCTGCAGCGAGGCACATCCCTCTCTGACTGTGTCTTTAGCACCAAGCATTGACCCCTGCCCCAAGGGGCTCGGTTGCAGCGGCAGTCTCCAACAAGGGGGAGGGGGCGGCCTTTCCTCGGCCTCTGCATGTAGTAGGGGCAAGGCTTTCAGGATATTAGACTGGGATCCTTCTGAAGGGGCTGGGAGGAGACTCTGCTCTTGAACTTGGTGCTTGCTGCTGCTGCAATGGGGTGGGTGTAGGGAGGAGCCAAAACAAGGTTTCCGTGGACACGACGAGGGCTCTAGTTAAGGAGCCAGGTTTCCATGGACATGGGTGTAGTAGGAGAGAGAGGGTCTCTCGGTAGACACAGGTGCCTGTGATAAATTAGCTCAACGCCGCTGAGTTTCATTTGACGATAGTAACACCTGGTTTAATTAATATTAAATTATACCGATTGTACACTCTTACTGCAGCAGCCATACCTCTAGCCTAACAACATAAGAAGTGCTGTACTGGATCAGACCAATGGTCCATCCAACCCAGCATCCTGTCTCTGACAGCAGCAGCCTCTCCAAGCCTGAAGAATTTGACTCATTTATTTATTTATATTTATTTTTACAGTTTATATGTCACCCCCTCCTGCCTCAGGCATCTCTGGGCGGCTCACAATATATTAAAACATTAAAACAAACCATAATCATTTCAATTAAAACAATATAAAAGCCCAT
>QEPC01012679.1:12059831-12074308 GCA_003113815.1 Sphenodon punctatus | reverse complement strand
CCCCCCCCCCAAGCCCCTTTGGCCTCTGGCGCCAGGCGGCTGGCCGCTTTTGGCTGTGCCGGGACCCAGAAGTCCTGGCCGTGCGCCCTGTCCCCGCCCCCCTCCTTCAGAGGGGAGAGTTGGTGTCTGTGGGGCCAAGAACTTGGATCTATTCTCTCAAGAACTTATCCAATCCTTTTTTGAACCCAGCTCTACTACTGGCGCCACTTCACAACATTCCGTGGGGAGCAGTTCCACAAGTTAATTGTATGTTGGTTGAGTGAAAAAGTTCTTCTGATCAGTTGCTGAGGCAGGACTTCCCTTGACAAAAAACATGTTGGATGGATCTTTCCCTGCAGGCCCAGTAGTTGTATTCTTTACTAGGGCCTTCACCAGCTTGCCTGGCTCTGAAGAAAAGCTCGCTGCCTTGTAGTTTCCAAGGTTACCTCTGAAACCTTTTTTAAAAAATTGGTATTCCATTAGCTACCTGTAAGAGGGCAGAGTCCCTGTGGGCCACGGCCCCTTTAAGAGAGTAGCACCTGCCTGGTGACGGTGCTAGTGGGCTGCTGGCGCTGGGCATAGGGAGGGACAACAGCAAAGTAGAAGCAGCTGGGAAAGGCCATGGCTGCGCCAGAGCTCAGAGCGGGAGAGAACGTCAAGGAGTGAGTGTTTGGAGGCCCCCTGATCCTGCCGGATTCACCCCGGGCCAAGCCTGTCCCTGCTCGCTGCCACACTACCCTTCAGGCCTCAGGCACAGAGGCTCATTTTAGTGATAGGTTACGTAGCGCGGATACCAGTTGTGCAATTTCACATTTGAGTTCCTTCAAGGTGTTTGAGTGAAGACCTTCCAGCCTTGACAACTTATTACGGTTAAGTTTATCAATTCACACTAAAATTGCTTTTAGTGCCATATCAGTTACTGACAGTTCTTTGGACTTATCCCCTAACAAAATAGTTCTGTTGTATCTCACCAACATCCTCTGTAGTGAAGACTAATGCAACAAATCCATTTAGCTTCTTTGCAGTGATGTTTTCTTCCCTGAGTGCCCCCTTTTATTCCTTGATGCTCTAATGACCTGACTGACTCTCTTGAGCAGACTTCCTGTTTCTGATGCACTTTAAAAAAACCTCTTATTCAATTTCACATCCTTAGCAAGTTGCACCTGAAATTCTGTCCTGGCCTGCGTTATAGTTTCACATTTAACTTGCCAGCATTGATGCTTCTTTCTATTTTCCTCTGTCGGACTTGCTTTCCATTTTTAAAAGATGTTTCTTTTCTTTTCTTTTCTTTTCTTTTCTTGGCTCTGTCTAAATAGCCTCCTTTACTATCTAGCCATGCTGGCATTCATCTGGTCTTCTTGCTTCCTTTTCTGATTTGTGATATACATTTAATCTGGGCCTCTAAGTTGCTGTTTTTAAATAGCATACTACTTACAGGAATTTGATCTTCATGGCTGCTCCTTTTAATTTCCTTCTAACTAGCTGCTGCTGCTTCTTCTTTTTTTGCATTCTTCTCATTTTTAAAGTTAAAACAGTCCTGTGGCAGATTTTGGGGGTATCACCCCTTCTACAAGTATTTTAAACTTAATTAAATGATGATCACTATTGCTGAGTGTCTCAGCTACAGTTATCCCTTGGGACCAGATCCTGTGCTCCCCTTAGGACTAGTCCAGCGTCGCTCCCCTCTTGTGGGTTCTAGAACTAGCAGTTCCAAGGCGCAGCCAGTTATGGTGTCTAGAAATGTTCTCTCTGCATTGTACCATGTGGTGACATTTACCCAGTCACCAGGAGGTAATTAAAGTCACCTGTAATTGTTGTCCTTTTGTAGTTTGTCTAGTGTCTTTTAATAGGAGATTTGGGAGGTACTTCACACCTATTGGAGTGCTGAATGATATTTCACACTTTCATATCACCATTTCCTATCCTTATTCAGTTATCCAAGCATGTCAAAATCCCTAACAGACCTTGATTTTATTTATTTATTTAAGTGTATTATTCCACCCAATCCCAGGGGCTCAGGGCAGATTACAACACAAAATCCCTTATCCCAAACCTCCCTGAACCCTATTCCTGCCTGGCAAATGCCCAGCCAAGCATGCACAGAGTCACCCACTGAGGCACATGCTTTTCTTACAGATGGAGAAACTGAGGCACCACGGCGTGGTCTAACCATCAGTAAGCACACCAATTATTGAATGATAAGGGGTACCAATTCGGTGTGGTCACTTTCTATCTGTAGCCTCATTTCAAATGCATCTCTCTTCAGTGATTAACAAATGAGCCGAGAGCAGTTAAAAGAAAGAAATTAGGTGAATTTGCCTGATGGATTTGAGCGTCTCCTGCTGTGTAACAAAATCCTGCTTTAAATACATCAGATCCGCTGCTAATGAGGGGGTGTAACATAATCACAGCAAGAAACTGTAACAGAAGCTTCTGAGTTCCTGCATCCTGAACAGTGAGCACTGCAAAAGCGTGGCTGTTTTGGGAAGACATGGACACAGGCAACAGCAGCAGAACAGGCTTAATTTCTCCATTTTAGTTTTCTCTCCTATTCCAGTGGTAGGTAGGTAAGTAAGTTTACTGTGCCGGCTATTAGAACATGTTTCTACTCTCTCCAGAAACCTTTGAGAGTAAAGGTTGGATTGGCTGAGAACACGTACTGCAGTTTTAAAAAGAAACCGAACCTAGATGGTTATTGCCTCACATCCTAGACTTTATCCTAACCAGATGGGGGCGCTGTAGGACATGTCACAACTGAGATAACAGAAACTAGAGGAAAGAGGGAAATGTTGGGAAATGCTGATGTTTTACTAATTTTAAAATGCTTATTAATAAGAAGGCATGAAACTCCATGATGTGTGGCTACATTAGTTAATTGTGTATGTGAAGCGTCCTAGATGCACACAGTCACACTCACTCGCACTCAGATTCTCACTTCATTCCTGGTTCCATAGCCCTGTTTCAATTGGCGCTCTGGGCTTTAAGAATTACTTCATGAATTGCCAAAGCCACTTTAACTTCTTGCACCATTCTGGTCCTGTAATTTCAAAATGTGCACAATCTGAACACTGAACAGTCTGCACTACGTATTAACGAAGGAAGATCTCTTGAAATCAAGATTAGATCCACCACAACTCTCTCTCTCCCTCCCCGCCCCCAAACCATGTCATAAGCAGGCTTGTGAATGTAGTAACATTGAAGCTGAACTGCTTCATGGTTACACTGAGAGTTTAACCTTGGGACAAACAAGTTTTCCTATTCCTAATTTTTCATATTTCTATATTATAATATCTGATCAGGACGTAAAGTGTGCTTCCATAGATGGAAAATGCACCAGAATAATGCTGCGGGAATAGCAGTAGCACTCTACTTTCACAAAAGTTAACATTTTTGTTTGATTGTGAATGTAATTATATCAGCATACTATCATTCCAGTTTAATTTTCAGAAACATTCTCAATGTCTGTGTAGCCAGAAGCATCTGTGTGAGACAGGAGCTCCACATTGGAATCACTTTTACTGCAGAATTGCATAATGAATTCCCACGTTCAAAGGGCGACAGTAAATTTTTATTCTGAACATGTCAGATACCAACTGCTTCTGACAATTTACTGCACTAGCAGCTGCTTTTGTAACAGTCATGTTATTGAAAAGCACAGAGGATTTGTCAATAAAAGTGCAATTATTTAAAATTTTGATGTCTCCCTATAAAGTAGAAATCCTACACCAAGACAGTGAAAATGTGGGTCCCAATCTCAACATTCACTGGACCCTTACATTTTCAAGACAGGACTTAGTACTAGGAAGAAGTCTGGTGACTGGATATCGCATGAGATCTGCAGTTGATTCAGGCAGTAAATCAGACCTACGCCAGATAGGATGAAATATGCACCCGGAATGGTTTACTTGGTATCATGTAGTGAAAATAGACTTTAGAAAAGATATAAACAGATTTACTGAGATGCTAGTTCTTTCTCCAGTGTGTTTGTATCACTCAGTAAGGCGAGCCTAACGTATACAGGTGCTGCTGCCTCTTTTTTAAAGTCTGTGTGCTCTGGTGGACAGAGCTTGTACAAGACAAGGAAATGCACTGTGGTGTTCTAACCCGCTGACTAGCTTGGGGACAGACACTTATCTTGTGTCTCAGTTTTCTAATCTGTGAAATGGAGCTTGTAAACAACCCACTGGAGTATTACAGACATTGATTACTTAACATCCGTGGGTGTCTTTAGATGGACTCGGGGTGGCCAGTCCTGATTCCCTGGATGCAGTTTACACGGATCTGGCAGGAGCTGCAGCTGCAGTCCACCCATGTGGTACTCCCCTCCCCCACACCATAGAGCTGTGGGCAGAGAGGCCCCCACTCCAGGTGCATGAGGCGAGAAGAGATGTGGGTGTTGTCTGTATTGATTTGAAGATGCAGAGATGTTGGTGCAGGAGTCTTCACTCTAGTACAGAAGTAGCCAAAGTTCCCAGTCGGCATATGGTCAAGAGTCTCTCCTGAATGTCTGTCACTCTAGCCCTCATGCACGTTCTTGCACAGTCACACATACGAGTCTCACACAGAATCACATTCACTGCCCTGGGGCCTCTGCTTGCCCCACGTTAACCCATTCCTCCACCCCCACTGACTGCTCAGCAGGGGAAGGTGGTGATGGGGAAAATCAGGAAGGGGATGATAGCGACCTTAGATGTGGAGGAATTGGTGAATCTTGGTATCTGCAGAACATGCAGGTGAGATCCTGACTCGCGGCTTTTTGGGAATAAGCTGCTACTTGGGGGAGGTCTATACTGTCTTGCCAGAGCATTGGCAAGTTTCTCTGGTTCTCTGTGGTCTTCTCAGGCTTTGTGCTCTGTACTTCACACCCTCTCCTGTCCTTTCCCCCATTGTATTGTTCCTTCTGCTCCCTCTTGTTCTCCCATGCACACTCCTCCCTCAATTCCTTCAAACTTACAACCCCTCACGCATCCCATCTGACAGTTGCCTCCTCTCCAGCACTGCTGAGCACCATCCTGCACCTGAACTTTTATTTTCATCGTGGTTAGCCTGTAAGCTCTTGGCAACATGGCTTTCCTTAATGTTTGTCTTCTTCAGAGCATCAGGTGCATTTCTTCCAGCAATCATTCCGTTGCTGCCCATACCAGAAGGAACGTGTTTGTTTCAGTAAAACCAGCAGAGGAGGGAGGAAAGGAAGGAATCCTTTCTAATGAGAGTCTGAGTCCCCAGAGCGAGGGTGAAGGTCTACGGGTGCCACACCAGTTCTGTGGTACGTTGAGCTGCATATTTTGGAGCAGGAACAAAACCGTTCCAACTGCACCATTTTTTAAATCCTCTGCACTGGCTACTTCATTGAAATGGCACTTGATGACAAACGCAGGCCAGGTTGCCTATAGCCACATGCCCTGGGCTGAGTTGCTTATCCTAATAAGCGGGACCTTTTAAAAGGTTTGATTGTGGTGCCTTGTACACAAACCCTAAACGTTAGCAGGTGGCTTCCCTTGAATGCCCTCTAAAAATGTGTGAGTGAGTGATGGAATGAAGCCATTAATCCGTTTTTGGAGTTTGGTGGCTGGTCATGGCTGAACAGGATCACCTAGAATCCAAATATATATTGTAGATATGTCCTATAAATTCTTTATTTTATCTTCAGTAAAATCAAAACTACATTTTAAAAGCAGGACGGACACAATGATTTAGAGCTGATATCAAGCGCTTAAGTCATTATTATGCTAAAGAAAGTATTGTAGAAGTTTAGATTTATAGGAGTGTGAATAATTTTCTGTCAGCTGGGGATTATCCCTTTTAATCTAAAAGGCACTCATTCTCTCTCTATCTGAGGTTTCAAAAACATTTGTCTGATTGGAATCTATGGCTCTCCATTGTAAAATAAATCTCCTGTGTATACAGTGTGCAGGAGACCATAAATGTGAAACTTATTAGATTTACTGAAAGTCAAACACTCCAGACTGTTAATGTCATAAACATTTGAATCTTCTGAACACCACAGGATGTTTTCAGAGCTCTTGGATTTATGCACCTTCTAGATGTGAGAGCATCAGATGAAATTTTGTCATTAGAAATTCCTCATGGGGCTAATCTGTGGAGGGCATTTCTTTAATGTCTCGATGGAAAATTGGTTTGTAGTTTCATAGGAGCCAAGTAATTGGTTTCCCCCCTGGTGCCAGCTATCCTGAGCGGCTGTCGTCCTCTCCTTCCCAATCCCTTGATAAACAAGTATGGTAGTCGGACCAGGGACAGCAATAGAAAACAAGTAGAGCTGTTATGGTCTCTGGGTCGCTGGATGGCTTACCAGCCCAATCCTGGATCTGCAGCGGCATTCCCAGATGGCACAGGATTGCACAAGTCCAAAGACGTTGAGGCACTCTTTCCGTTGTTCAGGTTGCTCAATCTGTAGGTTGGTCCTTGGTTGCATAGAGCCCACCATAGAGCATATTTGGAGCTAGTTTCTCCCATTTTTAGGTTGTTTTAATTGTATTTTGGTTTGTTGTCTGTTTTAATATGTATTTTAAAATGTTGTTAGCTGCCCCGAGGTGCTTTTAGCAGGAGGGGGCTGGATATACATTTTATTTTCAATAATAATAATAATGTACTGACACTAATATTGCAGCTGTTCAGATTGGCCTTAAAGAGGTGTTTTATAATCTGAACAGTGCTGAATTGGTAGAAAATCATCTGTTTGGGGAGCCTCGTATTCTGCATCCTATAGATGCTGCCAGCCCAGCCCAGCCCTGCTAAATAGTAGCATCTCAACACTGGAACAGACTGTTTCCAATAAAACACCGTGCTTTTCCTGTGGTACTGCCACTGAATGTGCCTGTTGTGTGCACTGTGGGAAGCTTTCAAGGTCCGTTAGATGCTTCCTGTAAATAACCCAGATCCTGCATAGCAAAGTTGGAACCATGGCTGCTTGATAAAACCATTATTCTGATTATTATTATGTATCACAACAGTAGATTCAAACTCTGGTCCCCAGGGCTCAGTCCAGCACTGTCACCACCTGGCTACACGGACTTTCTTTAAGAGCCTTGTCATTCAACACGTGGTGCCCTCAAGGAGGCAGAAGCCATGGAAGCACACCTAATGCAGTGTTGCATTTCCTCGTCCATAAGAGATTGCCTAATGATGGGAAGTGTTCCACATTCTCTTAATGGCTTTGGCACGGAGCTGGGAGTGAACAGCGGGGCATTGTGACCTGTTGGGGACTTCTCCCAAGTGACCGAGATTGGCCGCTGAGGAAGACAGGATGCTGGACTCAGTGGCCTATTGGTCTGACCCAGTCTGGCATTTCTTATGATGTAAGGGCAGAAGAAGCAGAGTTTACAACTGGCTGAAATAATATTTAGCTTCTGATATTTATTTCCATGCCAAGCATCGTTCACTCAGAACCAGCTCTTCAGCAATAATTGGGCAGTTTTGCAGAAGTCTTCTCTTTGTTTGGAATCAGTCCTGGGCTGCACTTGCTCATTGAAACCCTTCGTGCCCCTCCTGGCATTGCAAATGTAACACAGGTCAATCTTGGGGCTGAGTGTTTTGAGATGCTGAGTTACTCAGATTTTGTGTAAAGGGCAACAGCATTTTCATCATGGATTTTAAAATTGTGTCTGGGAATATTTGCAAATGTATCTGCTATTTAATGGCTGTGGATCTGTGTTAATGAATGCAGATTGGATAACGGCACCTCTGTCAGCCCACACTGTTCCCCCTTTGAGTAGAAAAGCAGGTTTTGCACATGCAAGGAGTGGATTCCTTGTTAGAGTCCACCTGGTCTAAAATGTGGCTCTTTTAGCTAAGCACGTGCACATGGAGCAGTAAGTCTCAGCAATGACCAGGGCTGGATGCTTCTGCTAATGGTGTAATAGGGCATTATGCAGTCTGACGCCACTGCTAGGGGGATTTCTTGATGTCTTTCTGGTGACCAACTCTGCTGTGTAGCATCAGGATAGCAAACTCCTCTTGGTGGTATTTTAACATGCCTATTGCCATGGTAATGAAGCTTCTCCAGTGTAACTAGAGATGCTACTGTCGGTATTCAGGAATATGTCTTTTTAAAAAGATATTTCTGAGGTCTCTTTGCCCTTCTGCACTGGCAAGTTCCCCTGGGCTGATAATGTGCTGCTTTCCTTTGGGGGCGGGGCGGGGTATCCTTGCTTTTATCCCTTGTAAGTTGGCTGTTGCTTGCACGTGCATTAGAGGAAAGATTTCTGATCTGGTCTTTCACGCTCTCTTTAACTGTGGTACTCAGAAAAATGGCATTACTCAGAACTGAGCACAGCTGGGGTAGGAACTATACATGTTTCTCTAAGCCCATCTCTTCTGGGACACCACACGCCTGACCTTTACCACCCTCTCCTCCATGGACGTCTCCATTGGTACCAGCATGATCTAGTCTATCAGCCTCGGCTAGACCAGTTCTATGCCTGTCAGTGGATCAGGCCAGATTGTGCAGTGTGTCCACCAGGGACAATGGATGTAAACAGAGGGATGGCAGTTCTGGGGATGGCTTCACCAGCCCGCTTCACTCCTGGTTGGCCAGTCCGTCTGAAAGCAGCCCACCAGATGTGGAAGCAGAGCAGGCTGAGCCAAACCTGAACATCCCGGAGCAGAGCAGACCGGCCAGACCTGGGTCACGCTGTCTGTCTGCTCAGTGGAGCCATGCTGCAGTTCCACTCCTGGCCGGCCATTGCCCTGGCAACACTAGAGGGTTGTGGGCACCAGGCGATTACACACAACTTTGTGGTGTGTGTTGGGGGGTACCGCGCAGGCAGACCATGGCAGGGGAACCTGCTGGGTCCACCTAACATGGACGCCGGTGGGGCTGGAAGTGGGTGGCTGCGGGGCTACAGAGCAGCTCCAGGGCAGGTTGCCCCCGTGTTCATCTAAAAACGCCCAATGAAACTCAAATTGATCCAAGCCAGGCCATGAATTGCTAGGGGTTGCGTTCAGGCTGGCGTGAGCAGATATTCCTCCAGTCCACTGTGACATTCAATTCCACGTATAAGAAATACACTGACTGACTTCATCCCCTCTATCTTCCCCTTGCACACTTTTATAGAAGTGATCTTCTCTATATCATCCAGATTCTTTATTCAAACATATCTCTCTTTATGACAGACCTGATTCCATTGGCAACACATCTTAGTAACTTCTCTTCCTCCTTAGGTCTGTCTTGTCCCACATCATCCACAGCATGACTGCAGCTAGCTATCTCTCCATGTGTGTGCCCCCAGAACAGGCACTAGTTTGCTATGCTAGATATTGGCAGCAGCATCCTGTTCCATCGAACTTTCTACATTGACCATTCATCATTGAAATAGGAATGCATCTTCTGACAGCGAAATCCTCCCTGTCCGCTGCTGGCGCTAAACCTTCATGAGGGAGATGCTTCCTTCTTCTTGTGTACTCCTCCACTTGAACATTGCACTGTCTCCTAGTTTGTAGTGGGAGAAGCCCACGCTCGGGGCTACCATGAGGTAGGAAGAGCAGGATATAAATATTTATTTATTTATTTATTTATTTAAAATTTATAACCCGCCCCTCCTGCCCACAGGGCAGCCCGGGGCAGCGAACAACACTCAATAAAACAATATAAAATTTTAAAAACAATTTAAAAATACAATACGTGGGGAAACCCCCACCCCACCCCTACCCCTCGCCAAAAGCCTGACGGAACAGCCAGGTCTTACATACACGCCGAAACAGCAGGAGAGTGGGAGCCAACCGAGCCTCCTCCGGGAGCGAATTCCACAGCACAGGGGTGGCCACCGAAAAAGATCTAACATCGGTGGCTGCCTGCCTCACCCGGGGAACCTCCAAAAAGGCTCCCATGGATGATCTCAAGGGTCGCACGGGCACATGGGGAGTGAGGCGATCCCGCAGATAAGCAGGGCTCAGGCCGTGAAGGGCTTTAAAGGTTAAAACCAGCACCTTGAACCTGGCCTGGTGCTTTATAGGCAGCCAGTGCAGAGCGCAGAGCACAGGTGTCATGTGCTCCCTGCGACCCGCCCCAGTAAGGGGACGGGCCACGGCATTCTGCCCCAGCTGCAGCCTCCGGACCAGCTTCTCGGGCAGCCCCACGTAGAACGCGTTGCAGTAATCGAGCCTCAAGGTGATGAAGGCATGGATGGTAAATAAATAAATATTGTTGGTTGTACTTTATAGTTGTGCATCAGCAGGAGTTGAAAATGCTCAGTGTAACCCGATTCATGCTACCTAGGACTAGGTAGCTCCGCTTGGTTTTTTTAATGGAAATATTTGGGGAAATTGAAATATAAGTAGTTTTTCAACGGCTATCAAAATCACATTTTGTTATGCCAAATAAATTATAAAATAAGCTAGTATTATAATTTTACTTGATACCCTATGTATCAAGCAGAGTTAAACTCATGCTTGTAGAGACGTCATCGTCATCATCTCTACAATGCCAGCAGACTTTATTTTTACTATACATATACATAACAACTGTCATAAAAACCGGTGGAGCTTTTCTGGGTGGTGAGGGGGCTGGTCAGTCCGGCCTCCCTCTGCCTGGATGAGGAGATATCCCAGGCCCACTGTGAGGAGTTTGTCACCTACTTTGCAGAGAAGATCGCTCAGATTCCGCGTGATTTTGGAGCTGGGATTGATGTAGAGGAAGGAGAACTTGGGGTTATGGATGCCCCATCTGGTCCATCTTTGTGGGGTCAGTTTCAGGAAGTGATGCCGGCTGATGCTGAGGTGGTTCTGGTATCTGTTAGGGCTACCCTTTGTGAACTAGTGTCACGGGGCTCCGCTGCCATCGCCGGGTCCCCCCTGCTTCCGGTGCCAACCCCAGCGCTCCTTGTGACCCCACCCCAACAGAGGGGTGCGACAGAGCGACAGCAGAACCAGGGTTCACGGCACCCCCATCCCCAGAAGCAATTCCCATGCCAGCAGCTGCCCCTAGTGGCCCAGGGATGGAACCTAGGACCCTGCGGCGCTCAGCCCGCCTGCAGGGGAGGCCTCCAGCTGCAGGCACTAATGAAAGGGCTACTTAGCCTTGCAAGCTGCGCTGGTGACCAGGTTTTCCCTGTCTGGACTGGCCCCGCAGCATTGAGAAGCTAAGTGATTGTCTTATTCCCTGTTGTTCCTTGTCTGGTCTTGAAGTGTGTTTGGTTATAGGTGTGTAGTGAGTTTACCTTCTTCTTTTCCTCCATCCCTGTCCTTAGAGTCTGTGAGTGAATTGAGTGTGAGACTGAGAGAGCGTTCCTCCCCCTTCCCTTTCCCTGACCCAGGGCTCCTTCCCCACCACCCTTGGTTTGTGAGACCCTCTCCCTGCTCCTATCCCTGGATCCGGCCCGCCCCCCCCAAAAACCCTTCCTTCCCCATCTCTCTTGGGACACCGTGTTCCCCCCTGTCTCTTATACACATCTAGATGTGTATAAGAGACAGGTACAGAAGTAGCCAAAGTTCCCAGTCGGCATATGGTCAAGAGTCTCTCCTGAATGTCTGTCACTCTAGCCCTCATGCACGTTCTTGCACAGTCACACATACGAGTCTCACACAGAATCACATTCACTGCCCTGGGGCCTCTGCTTGCCCCACGTTAACCCATTCCTCCACCCCCACTGACTGCTCAGCAGGGGAAGGTGGTGATGGGGAAAATCAGGAAGGGGATGATAGCGACCTTAGATGTGGAGGAATTGGTGAATCTTGGTATCTGCAGAACATGCAGGTGAGATCCTGACTCGCGGCTTTTTGGGAATAAGCTGCTACTTGGGGGAGGTCTATACTGTCTTGCCAGAGCATTGGCAAGTTTCTCTGGTTCTCTGTGGTCTTCTCAGGCTTTGTGCTCTGTACTTCACACCCTCTCCTGTCCTTTCCCCCATTGTATTGTTCCTTCTGCTCCCTCTTGTTCTCCCATGCACACTCCTCCCTCAATTCCTTCAAACTTACAACCCCTCACGCATCCCATCTGACAGTTGCCTCCTCTCCAGCACTGCTGAGCACCATCCTGCACCTGAACTTTTATTTTCATCGTGGTTAGCCTGTAAGCTCTTGGCAACATGGCTTTCCTTAATGTTTGTCTTCTTCAGAGCATCAGGTGCATTTCTTCCAGCAATCATTCCGTTGCTGCCCATACCAGAAGGAACGTGTTTGTTTCAGTAAAACCAGCAGAGGAGGGAGGAAAGGAAGGAATCCTTTCTAATGAGAGTCTGAGTCCCCAGAGCGAGGGTGAAGGTCTACGGGTGCCACACCAGTTCTGTGGTACGTTGAGCTGCATATTTTGGAGCAGGAACAAAACCGTTCCAACTGCACCATTTTTTAAATCCTCTGCACTGGCTACTTCATTGAAATGGCACTTGATGACAAACGCAGGCCAGGTTGCCTATAGCCACATGCCCTGGGCTGAGTTGCTTATCCTAATAAGCGGGACCTTTTAAAAGGTTTGATTGTGGTGCCTTGTACACAAACCCTAAACGTTAGCAGGTGGCTTCCCTTGAATGCCCTCTAAAAATGTGTGAGTGAGTGATGGAATGAAGCCATTAATCCGTTTTTGGAGTTTGGTGGCTGGTCATGGCTGAACAGGATCACCTAGAATCCAAATATATATTGTAGATATGTCCTATAAATTCTTTATTTTATCTTCAGTAAAATCAAAACTACATTTTAAAAGCAGGACGGACACAATGATTTAGAGCTGATATCAAGCGCTTAAGTCATTATTATGCTAAAGAAAGTATTGTAGAAGTTTAGATTTATAGGAGTGTGAATAATTTTCTGTCAGCTGGGGATTATCCCTTTTAATCTAAAAGGCACTCATTCTCTCTCTATCTGAGGTTTCAAAAACATTTGTCTGATTGGAATCTATGGCTCTCCATTGTAAAATAAATCTCCTGTGTATACAGTGTGCAGGAGACCATAAATGTGAAACTTATTAGATTTACTGAAAGTCAAACACTCCAGACTGTTAATGTCATAAACATTTGAATCTTCTGAACACCACAGGATGTTTTCAGAGCTCTTGGATTTATGCACCTTCTAGATGTGAGAGCATCAGATGAAATTTTGTCATTAGAAATTCCTCATGGGGCTAATCTGTGGAGGGCATTTCTTTAATGTCTCGATGGAAAATTGGTTTGTAGTTTCATAGGAGCCAAGTAATTGGTTTCCCCCCTGGTGCCAGCTATCCTGAGCGGCTGTCGTCCTCTCCTTCCCAATCCCTTGATAAACAAGTATGGTAGTCGGACCAGGGACAGCAATAGAAAACAAGTAGAGCTGTTATGGTCTCTGGGTCGCTGGATGGCTTACCAGCCCAATCCTGGATCTGCAGCGGCATTCCCAGATGGCACAGGATTGCACAAGTCCAAAGACGTTGAGGCACTCTTTCCGTTGTTCAGGTTGCTCAATCTGTAGGTTGGTCCTTGGTTGCATAGAGCCCACCATAGAGCATATTTGGAGCTAGTTTCTCCCATTTTTAGGTTGTTTTAATTGTATTTTGGTTTGTTGTCTGTTTTAATATGTATTTTAAAATGTTGTTAGCTGCCCCGAGGTGCTTTTAGCAGGAGGGGGCTGGATATACATTTTATTTTCAATAATAATAATAATGTACTGACACTAATATTGCAGCTGTTCAGATTGGCCTTAAAGAGGTGTTTTATAATCTGAACAGTGCTGAATTGGTAGAAAATCATCTGTTTGGGGAGCCTCGTATTCTGCATCCTATAGATGCTGCCAGCCCAGCCCAGCCCTGCTAAATAGTAGCATCTCAACACTGGAACAGACTGTTTCCAATAAAACACCGTGCTTTTCCTGTGGTACTGCCACTGAATGTGCCTGTTGTGTGCACTGTGGGAAGCTTTCAAGGTCCGTTAGATGCTTCCTGTAAATAACCCAGATCCTGCATAGCAAAGTTGGAACCATGGCTGCTTGATAAAACCATTATTCTGATTATTATTATGTATCACAACAGTAGATTCAAACTCTGGTCCCCAGGGCTCAGTCCAGCACTGTCACCACCTGGCTACACGGACTTTCTTTAAGAGCCTTGTCATTCAACACGTGGTGCCCTCAAGGAGGCAGAAGCCATGGAAGCACACCTAATGCAGTGTTGCATTTCCTCGTCCATAAGAGATTGCCTAATGATGGGAAGTGTTCCACATTCTCTTAATGGCTTTGGCACGGAGCTGGGAGTGAACAGCGGGGCATTGTGACCTGTTGGGGACTTCTCCCAAGTGACCGAGATTGGCCGCTGAGGAAGACAGGATGCTGGACTCAGTGGCCTATTGGTCTGACCCAGTCTGGCATTTCTTATGATGTAAGGGCAGAAGAAGCAGAGTTTACAACTGGCTGAAATAATATTTAGCTTCTGATATTTATTTCCATGCCAAGCATCGTTCACTCAGAACCAGCTCTTCAGCAATAATTGGGCAGTTTTGCAGAAGTCTTCTCTTTGTTTGGAATCAGTCCTGGGCTGCACTTGCTCATTGAAACCCTTCGTGCCCCTCCTGGCATTGCAAATG
>QEPC01012679.1:12025557-12045146 GCA_003113815.1 Sphenodon punctatus | reverse complement strand
AGAGATGACCAGAGCATGAACAAGAGTTTTGGCAGACGAGACAGAGAGAAAAGGGCGAATCTTAGCAATGTTATGGAGGGAGAAGCGACAGGATTTAGCAACAGAGTCAATGTAGGGTTTAAAAGAAAGGGGTGAGTCTGTTCCCTTCTGCCTGGCTTCCAGTCCCCTTCTCTGTTTTGTAATAGAATAGATGCTTCTCTAAACAATTAAAATGCTTTCCGGAAAGGCCTGCATGCGTGTGGCTATGGTAGTGTAACTCAATTACTTTGTAGTGAGCTGGATTTTTAAAGGACATTATTGTTGGCCAAATGGAAGGAAGTTTTATGTAAACGTGAATGTCACTGGCTCTGTGAACTTGTGGATGTTGGGGAGAGCTCTGGGTGACGGGGAAGGAGGCGAGTGGAGGCGGGACTGGAAAGATGGAGAGCGGGAGCAAGTACTTGGTCTCTCCTTCTCGTTCATCCTGGCCACAGAGAACAAAGAGAGGAACAGCCTCCCCCTTCCAAGGCCCATGACTGATCCTGAGTCGCTGTCATTGTGTCTCCGCTCCAGAGAAGGAAGAGCGTGGCGGGACAGTGGAGGATCCCATGCCAGGCAGTGGCACTGGAGACTGGAGCTGGGGGGTTGTAGCGGGTCATGAGCTGAACATGAGTCAGCAATGCCACCATGCTGTCTCACCCCAAAGGCAAATCCATTTGGAGCGACATCACAGGGGCATCCTATCCAGGATGCATAAGGTGGTGGTGCTGCCTTATTCAGCGCTGGCTGTAGAGACCTCACCTGGAGGACTGGGACAAGTTTGGGACCCCGTGCTTCAAGGGCGATGGAGACAACTCAATGAAGAGTCAAAGGAGAGCAGCTAAGATGACAAAAGGGCTGGAAGACCTACTCATATTTGTTGGTTGGTTTGTTCCATTTTTACCCCACCCTTCCCTCAAAGGCTCAGGGCGGTTTACAAAAATAGAAAAGATACATGAACATAAAACATATATGAACATATAAAAACATAAATTAAAGCAATTGTAAACCCCACCCACCAACCCTCTCCCTAACCCCTCCAGCCAGTCCCACCCAGCCCACCAAACGCCTGGCCGAACAAAAAGGTCTTGCATCTCTTCTGAAAGATGAGCAGCCTTGGGCTTGGGCAGATCTCCAAGGGTAGAGAGTTCCATAACTGTGGAGCAGCCACCAAGAACGCCTCTCTCCATGCCCTCGTCCATGAACCTCATGAGCACTTGGTACTTGCATGAGGGCGTCCGCAGCCAACCTCAGAGGCTGTGACAGAACATAAGGGAAGAGGCGGTCTTTCATCTTAGGAAAGTCTGAAAGAATTGGGGACATTCAGCCTCTAACCCGCCCCCCCCCCCCCACCTAAGCAGGGGGACACGATAACGATTTTCAAATTTCTAAAAGGATTCCTCCAATAAGAGGGTGAACATTTGTTCCCCAGTGTGTCAGAAGGCAGAACAAGAGGGAATGGGCTTAAACTGCAGCAAGGTAGATTTCAGTCAAATATGACAAAACCAATTCCTAAGTGTGAGCTGAGCACAGTCGGGCAATGGAATCAGCTGTGCAGGGAGCTGGTGGAATCTTCTCCTTTGGAGGTTTGCAAAACCGGGCTGGACGAGGATCTGTCCATTATACTGATGACGGGGTTATCCTGCCTTAGAAGAAGGGGCTGGATTAGATGACCCTTGGTGTCCCTTCCAACACTACAGTTTTATGGTTTTGGCCCCACTCATTTTCTTCTCCTCCCTTCCAGTCTGGGGATCAGCTCAAATTTCAATGACAGAAGCTTGGACCACACTGCATGTTTGTGGATAAATCTGAGATATCTGCATTTCTGGACAGGTGGCTACTTGAGAAAGCCACGTACCAGAGAGCAAGCATTATCTGTCCAGTTTATTAGCTTGTGTGGTGAACTGATCTCTACTGTGTCAGAGGAAGAATAATACCAGTTGTCTGAGGCCTCCAACCCTTAGACGTTCCCCCAAGTCCTTTGGGCCTTGTGATTTGGTTATGGCCCTGGCAGCCACTCACCTCACCGAGTGTGTCTACTGATTATGGAAGCTCTGGACTAAGTGCCTGGTTTGTTTAGGCCCTGTGCACATTGTATCCTCTTGGTGATTCACACTCGCCACGTTTGTGACTGAACAGTCCTTGCAGAGCTCTAGTGCTGATGCCGTTGACTGAAGACGTGCCTCAGCCGAGGTCTCAGAAATCTGGATGCACAGTGGCTTCCAGGGCATGGCAACCACTCCCCAGTTAGTATCCAAAAGTGCCTCAAGAGGACTCTGTAACATGGTGCCCCTTCACATCCTGGAAAGTGCAGCAACCTCAATGCTGACATGCTCATTGCACTGACCCCTGCACCAGCAAACAGCTGAATGGCCAGTCCGTCCAGCTGGCTGATACCGGGCAGCGAAATGCACTGCAGGGCAGACGAGGAAGGGCATCATGTGCTGGATTTCAGCCGCTTGCTCAGGCCCTGCAGCAGGGCGGGGATATCAAGACGACTGCTTTCTCTCCAGCCTCTCTGTCAAATGTTGTGTTGTCCTCCTCTCTGCCCATCATGCTTTGGGCTTTCTTGCATGCTCTGGGTGCTGAGTGCCCAGCAGCATGATTTGATATGACCTTCCTGAGCTCAAAAAGGAGTCTGAATGTTAATATCATGTAGAACATTAACTCCCAAGAATAAGCAAATCACATTTTTGAGGCTGGCTGGCTGGCTGGTTATTGAACCAGTGATTGCTGGTTTTGCGCTAGCGCAGTGCTGCTGTTCCATGGGGGGGAGGGGGGGGCGAGTGCATGGTCTGCGCCTGGCTCAAGGCTGCCTTGTCTCGGTACAGCCATTGTTTGCAGCCTGTGTGTGCAGCGCCTGCTGAGCCCGACGCATTGATAGAGGCATTTAAGCTGCCTTGTCAAATCCCACTGGCCCGAGGCCGGTCATTATTGGCTTGTCTGACAGGTAAGTCAATGCTAGTCCGTCGTCTCCTTATAATCGCTGTGGTACAGGGTGCTCCTGGCCCAGTTATGCCGGGCTCAGTCAAACAGAAACCCGAGCTCTGAATCTTTCATCTTGCCATGAGTTGCAATATGCTAGTCTTGTCTCTGACAGTATTTTTATGTGAGCTGATGGTTGCCAAGGTAACGGAGGCTTAGGGGAGTCTCGCGTCAACGTAGCTTGCTGGCCGCTGCCGGCAGCGGGAGCAGATGTTGGTTGGGGGGGGCAGACAACAATGAGCCACGCTCCAGCAGCTGCAGATGAAGGGAGCTGAAGAGAACAATTCGCCAAGCCGGGCTTGGGTGCCAGCAAGCAGGTTCAGGGTTTTTTTATTTTGTAATAATTTAGTGTTTTTGTCTCACCCCACAGGGGTTCCTCAGCCGTCGGCTCAAAGGCTCCATCAAAAGGACAAAGAGCCAGCCCAAGCTCGACAGGAACAGCAGCTTCCGTCACATTTTACCTGGCTTCAGGAACATAGACAATGAAAGGTAAGGGCTGCGTCTCCATCCTCCTGGTCTATATCAGAACAAAGGAGGGCATCGATTTTCTCAGAATTGCTGATATATGGGTCTTAATGTTCTGAGCCAAGGGCCAAGTGTACAACAAAAGTGGGATCATTTAATCATAGCAAAGGGCAGTTTTGGTTGGCAGAGAAACACAATTCAAATCCTCAGCTGGTTTAGAATAGATCAAATGTGACCAGAATCCTATTTCTTCCATTTTTTACAATGAAATGCTAAGCTCATGCACCGGCTTGTAAACAGCGCAGAGATTCAGCCACCAAAGCCTAATGATCTGGTCAAGGCAGGGAGGTGTTCACAGACAGTGCAGCGTTAAGCTTTAGTGGGTCACACGCTCTAGAAACGATAGAAACCAAATCCCCCCCACTCCCAGCCCCTCTCCCCCTTGCATTTTATTGGGCTTGGAGTATCAGTCTTTGGCTGAAGCTGATTTTTCCTCCTGACTGAACCATAACAGATTATTTTCAAATCAGAGAGAACATGTTGCAGGGAATATGCAGAAAATCAGGGAAAGTATTTTACATGAGTAAAACAGGAAAGAGGCTGGTTTAAAAATTAAGAAGAAAGATTGGCAGGCGGGTGCAGGGGGAAGAGACTGCAGGTTTTATTTATTTATTATCCTAATCCTGTTCTGAAATTAAAAGAGTAGGAGACAAAATTCTTCACTTTTTGGAGTGTGCATGTGACCCACTCATAAATGATAGCTTGACACACATTACGAGATTAGTATATATGAAAATTGGTATCACTAGATCAAGATCGAAGTTTGTTAAAATCTGTCACAATTGTCAGTTGCAGAAGGGAACCAATTGTTTGCTTGCAAAAGTAGGAGATTTTAGTTTTAATAGGAATCTGTATGGGGTGATTCAATAGTAATAAAGGCCAAGCAGAGTAGGAATAATAGCCAAGACCAAATGTTCAGGAGGATGTAGATCAACTGTTTGGAGCACGTTGTAGCAAAATTACCTTGGTCCAGACATTGCTTTGGAATCTACCCTGTGTCCACTGAAATATGGGAAGCCCATGACAGCTTAGAGTTTTGCCTCATCATTTATTTGGGTGTGCAGCAGGGGATGTTGCCTTTGGGAGCCCAAAAATAGCCTGACAGGAAAAAATGTCTTGCTAGTCCTGTAATTTGGTTGCTGTTGCCTACACGAGCCTGTCCTCTAGATTGTGAAAACAAAAAGCTTTGACTGCCCCAAGCAGTGTGCTGTTTCAAAGGTTAGAATTTACAGAAAGAGAACAGATTGGATGCCTCTGCCCGCACTGTAAGTAGGGCACCACTGTGTTCTGTGCGCAAGCAGAGCGAGGTATCGGGGCTGACTGATGCCGGCAAAATGGGTTTCTCACAAACATAAATCAGGAGTGAAGCTGGAGGCCTGGCCTCTGGGTGGATTGGAGTGCGAGGAAGGGACCTGACTCTTTCAAGGGGCAAGTGAAGGGCACAAAAGAATTGCCCCACATTAGGGCTTATAATTTCCTTGCCAGTTCATTCCTTTCTGCGGCTAAATACCTCTCCCCAGTGACAATCCCAGAGTTCTCCAGTTGTCACTCAGTCTTTCTGTCCTGTGCATACACATGCACACGTGTAGGAAATGTTACTAATTGGCCATTTGAAGGAATGTTGTTGCAGCTTTAAGGACTGGGGAAACGGTTTGCTGACACTAATGGTCACTGAATTGAACTAAGGGGATTAGGGAAGGCCTTGGATGTAACTTTGTGTGTCAGGGACCACGGGCTGGGGAACGGAACATCGTAGTGACTGGATAAGTGCTGGGGAGGTTGGGGCAGCATCCAGAGAGTTGGCACAGGATTGGGACTCCAGGGTTCACAGCGAGGATCAACACCCGGATCACAAGGGGCAGGCGTAGGTGAATCAGGACTGGACGAGATGAGATGAGGCAGGACTGGACTGGATTCAACCAGGCAGAGCTGGTGCTGAGCGGAGTGGGCTCCCTGGGCAGTCACCGGGGGGAGGGGCTCTCTGGGCAGTCACCTGGGGGGGGCTCCCTGGGCGAGGGGCTCTCTGGGGGAGGGGCTCCCTGGGCGGCCACCTGGGGGGGGCTCCCTGGGCGAGGGGCTCTCTGGGGGAGGGGCTCCCTGGGCGAGGGGCTCTCTGGGGGAGGGGCTCCCTGGGGGAGGGAGTCTCTGGGCAAGGGCTCCCTGGGCGGCCGCCTGGGGAGGGCACACCTTGCAGATGCCAGGCCTGCATCAAAGCAGACACCGAGCCCCAGTATCTAGGCAGACAGACTCACCAGCAGTTCTCGGAGGGAAGGCCAGAAGGCTCAGCCTCCTGCCAGCCCAAAGGACACATTAGGTTCAGGGAGCGCAGAACCGACCCCAGGTGTGTGGAGACATGAGGAGGAGGAGGAGACACTAAAGGTGGAAACAAGAAGGCAAGACAGGAGCCACAAAGTGACTGATGATCCACCCAGCTTTCTTTGGCTACCAGGAAGCTGGGGGTGTGGATTGAGGCTGAGGAGGGGGTTGGTCTGACCGGTGCTGGGGAAGGTCGTATGGCCAATCCTAGGCCCTGACCAGCGGGAACTGGTGGTGCCACAGAGCCAGATGCCATTGCGTTCAGGGCCCCCAGGGCGATGGTTCAGTCATGATGGTACATCATGTCAGCATCATCTTCTGCCCCCTCAGTGCATCATCTTCTGCCCCCTAATGCAGGACCAGCCAGAACCGCGCTAGGTCTTGGCTTCTCCCATTTCTTTTGCGGTGTCAGATTCACAAGCCAGGCCAATATTTCACTGTCGCTTTAACCACTGCTCTTGCTGTACTTCCCAGTGTTTCTGTGTTGAGTTAGCGTAATCTACATGGACATTTCTGATGTCTGCAAGCACAAGCTTATTCTGTATATGAACAGATAGGAACATTTGGACCCTCCCTGTCTTCCCAGGAATCTAAGGAGCGCTGCAGAGAAAGCATCTTAGACCTTAACACTTGTCTTTTGAAAATGTAATGGCTGACTCCCTCTTGTATCTCGGCCAGTTCTGCACACTCCAGTCTGTTGGGTATGGCATGAGGAGGAGTGCCTGCAAGAGCAACATGCAGCTGAGTATATGTCAGAACCTGTGCTGGATGCTAGGGGGTGTTGCTGTGTGCCTGTTGACTGGTTCTGCCTTTGTCAGTTGTCGGCCCCAGTGTGCAATGTGTGTCGCACATACAGGCCGGTCGGTATTCAGCCAAGTACAGTAGTAGGCAGGCACACGACACACTATATAGTGTGTACAGAGCCATGTTGATGAGCATATTGCATCTTTTGATTTTTAGATACTTGGTGTGCACACTAGTGTGGATATATTGTTTATATAGCTATAAGTGGCAAGTAGCTGCTTACTGAAATAGGGGATAAGCTGTGTGTGATGTGAGTTTTGTTACCTGAAAAAGGGGCCGTTGTGAAACATAGAAAATTTTGGCAGAAGGTTGCGCTAGCAATGGTGCAAATTGCCTTGTTTATTTTCACTGAACTAAAATCTGTTTCTCTTACTTTAAACTGAGCTATGTGGAGTCACAGGCTGCCACTCTTGCAAAACACCTTGGATATCTTGTCCATTTCTTGACCACAGTGTAAATGCCATCTGCTATAAGATTCCATTTTTATTGTCCAGCAGAGGAAACTATTTTGTTTGTGTTTGTAGGATGGAGGAACCTCGTGGAAATATATTTTATTATACTTTCAGCTGACACATTTTGATTGTTTTTACCCCCTGCAGAATGTCTAAGCACTAGTATGTAATATATAAAAACTATGCCACAAATATTGTCATGCAATGAATTAGTTTGTTGCAAAGATTTTCTGTTTTCTCACAAACAAATTTTTGTTGACTACAAAAATACATGAACGAGTATTTATTAGGCTGAAATTAATCTCCATTTTTTCCTCGATTCTCACCAAGAACCATGGTTCTTGACTTGGTTTTAGTGAGAACTGATAATCGAGAAAACCACTGGTTCTCGACGCTTTCTTAGTCAAGAATTTTCTCAGTTTGCCATTTACCTTTTTCTGTGATTACCGTTTACTGTGATTTACCATGTACCGTTTTCATCCCAACAATCCACATGCACAAAATGGCGGACCTTTTCCAAAATGGCGGTGATGCTGCCAGCACCATCTTGGAAGAGGGCTTTGCATGCGCAGAACATCTGTGGCGGCCGTTTTGCCCTAGTATTTATGTGGCAGCCTGTATTTTGGGAAAAGGCAAAATACTATTACTACTACTACTATTATTAGTACATTAATTGTGTATAATTTTTATAGTGTTTTCAGTGTTTAAAGTGCTTTACAATCCTTATCTGGCTTACCCTCACAACACCCCTGTGAAGGAGGACATTATTATTATTTCCATTGTACAGATACGGAATGAGACTGAAACACTGACTTGCCAAAGGCCAACCAGTGAGTTCATGGTTAAATTGGGATTTGAACCCAGGTCCAAGTCTAAAGCCAGTGCCTCATCCAACAGTCAGTCAGTCTCTCTCTCTCTCTTGAACACACACACGGTGACAAAATCTGAGCTGAGCAGCATTCAGTGGGAGATGTACATGAATCTGGGGCAGCTTTAAACATATGCAGGAACTCAGTGGAGCCTGGGGAACGAGCACTCCTGTCAATTTGTTGGCTAGTCAAATTGCTCATTAGAGATAAAAGAGGGTTCAGTTAGAACGGCTGTTTGTTAACAAGGTTTCTGCATTTTGATTTATTACCATGGCTGACAAAGTTCTTATCGCACTGTGCTGGATGTTCTGTTTGGTATTGGCCACTCCTGCAGAATCAGCTACAAATCAACCCTTTGCCAGAACTCTTCTCTTTTATTGGCTAAACGTTTCTTCTGTAAAATATGTGATGACTGGCAGTGTCTTGGACAGGCCTGAGATGGAGTCAGATACCTGCGGGGAGGGCTGCTCTCCTGTCGTCATTAATTACTTCTGTTAATAGACTTCTGATTGAGTTTGGTAAGCTGACCTTGTAAAAATGTATTGTATTGGGAAAAAAGAGGGCTTCCCAGAAGAGAAGAAGCAATTTTATATGAAATGTATTTATTTTTCTAACTGGGCCTAATTCAGACCTCATGGGCATAATTGGCAACCCTCCCACCCCCCTCACCTTAGTGAGAGAATAATGGGGCTCTCCGGAAGAAATCTCCCTCTATGGTTTCTCTCTCTTATTCCTCTATAAAAAGCAGACTCGCTGACATGATGGTGAGTAACAGTGTCCCGGAATTGGAGCACCCCAGTTCTCAGGAATGACCTGACAATGTCTGGGTGTTTTCAGATAGGACGATAGCGTGCTTTTCCACGCTTTGACCCACGTGGAACCACAGGGCAGTGTTGGCACTTAGGGAAATCCTGGACTAAGTGCCAGCAGGTCCGGGAAATGGACACTGGACCCAGAGTAAAGTCGGCTTTCATGACTGAGAGCATTTTACTTACCACGGTCTGGAGTGGTGGCGGGGGACAGGAGCCATGGCAGCCGTCATTGGCCACCATGGCTGCCTGTCAGCTGCGGGATGGGGCGGGGTTGCACGGTTGCATGTTCCTGTGTCTCCCTGGCCCGACCGCCATCACGTTTGTCCAGCTGCTCTGGCAGAATGGAGTCTCATGTCTTGGCTGGTGTCTACACAAGACTTTTTGGTGGCCTCTGAAGCATTCTTTTGAAATGTAACTCTAATTACAAAGATCATAGGATGCAGTAATAATTATTTGAATTCAGTGCTGTCAAGGATGCTGGATTGTCAGTCCCCATAGAGTAGTAAGTTCTGGAGTCTTGAAAAAAGTGTTGCTTAGCCAGCCGGCGCCACAATGTTCGAGCATACAATCCTACTAAGAAGCAATGGCCTGCAAGGGGGAGAGCCTTTGCCTCCTCTGCTGCGTGAATGAAGTGCCAGTTGAGGTAGTCATGTTTGTGGATAACGAAACCTGTCCTCTGGGAACTAGATAGAGACCCACCAAAGTCACTTCCCACAACAATCAGACATCAGTTGCTGGTAACATTAAAGCGTAGATATGAACTAGCAACCTGGGGAAATTAAATGGTATTCCAGAATATTTGCTTTTTAAAAGAGTAAATGAAAACAAAGCTTTATTTAATGAGAGAGAGATGGCAGGGATTTGGGGCAAGTACAGGAAGGTGCATTTTTTCTGGGTGTCATAATTTGAAGTTTTACTTCATTGGAGAAATGAGTGTTTTTTTGTTTATCGTTCTGTCCACCCCAGAATTCACTAATTAGAGTCCAGAAATGGTCTTAAATGAGACGGTGCTAGTAAATGTTGGGTTCTTTTTGTTTCAGCATGTAGTGCGTTGTGTGGTCAAGCTCCCCCACAACCTGGAGTTCTAGAAGCTGACTTTTGGGGTTAATGACAGTTGAGATGCTTGTGTGCTCCCATGACTCAAGGAGCACACAAGAAAGAAGAAAAGAAAAAACCAGGATGACAATCTGGTGCCATTGAAGTCATTGGCAAAATTCCATTCATTTCAGTAGTGACAGGATTTCACCTCAAATCCCATGAAACTGTTGGTTTGTTGGTTGGCTACGTCTCAATGTTTATATGGTGGCTGCATCAATGCGCAGCACATGGTTAAAGCCTTGGACATTTCATCCCATATCGCCTCTCAGAGGCTTTGATAGAATAAGCTTCTCTCGTTAAAAATGAGCCAGTAGTTGTCCAGGCCCGACCGTGTTGTGTTGTCCGGAGGATAGTCTGGAGTTTCACAGATAGCATGGACTCTATTATCTACTGTGCTTTCCCCCAGCCAGCTATGGGTCTGATCTTGTATCTGTCAAAAACCCTATTGAAATGGAGGGGCGGGGAGATATCTACTATCAGCAAAGGCTCTAAGCACAAATGTGTCTATGGGGTTGAAGAGAAGATGCTGTCAGCTGCTTTATTTACACCTGGGGCTGGGAATCTTGGGGGTGGGGGGGCTGAATCCAGGCTGGGGCTAGTCTTTATTTGGTCCCTTCCCAGTGCCTGGATCCCGTTCCTGTCTTCAAGCAATGAAAGAGCAGTCAGAGGGGAAGGGAGTAGAGACAAGGAGATGAGCACAAGCCACAGATCCACGGGCTCTCTTCTCCCTTCCCCTGCCCAGAGCGCACCCCTTAGGCACCCCTTGTAGGCTGCTGGATTGGAGATTTCTTGGAATAACCTAATTGCTGGTCCAAAGACCCTGCCTGTGATCTGTAGGACAAAGGGAACATGTAGCCAAAGTGAAATCATAACGTTCCTAAGCATGGTAGGAACTTTGAGAGAACACGTCGTCGAGTGCTGTGAAGTTAGATTCTTGAAATAAGAATTAGGGTACACTGTCTTTTTGATGTGCCTTTACTACAGACTTAGATCTGGTCAGAAGAAGAAGAAATATCTATTAATTAGAGATATTGTTTATATAATGAATATGTGCTAACTACATGAAAGGTATTACGTATGCAATGCATGGTGGGATGCATTTGGATATAAAGAAGCTCTGATTTGTGCAGGTCACAGTTAGGTGCTGAATAACCAACCTCCTTTACAAGGTTTTGTAACTTTGTTTCTGTTTTACTCTATTCTCCATCTTCTAATGGCCATATCTGTATTATTTCTTCTTGTTTATCTTTGTTCAGATTTTCATTTGCACTTTTACATATATATATATTTCCTGTCTCTATTCTTTTTGGAGACATTTGTACTTTTCCTTATTGCCTACTCTATGCACTTAGGTTAGGATAAGTTTGGATCTATTACTTTAAGTTCTTTTCAGTTTAACTTGTATTCTAAATCTAGCTTCTTATAATAAAGCAAGATAAAAGAGAACTTGCCAGTCTCTGTGTTCTTAGGGGCAAGGGTTTCCTCTCCCCTCTATACAGGCCTCCTAGGCCGACGGGCCAAAGATAGATCTCGCTAGTGTCCTGTCTTTTCCCCTAGGACAAATAAGCAGGTTACACCCTGCTCCTGCGCACCCTTCAGCTTTTGTACTCATATTTCCAAGTGGCCCCTGGAAGGGAAAAGGTTCCCCAACCCTGAGCTTGACAAACACGTATTTTAGGTGCAAGTGCAGACACAGACACCTTTTGAATGTTTGTATAACAAATAGAAAATGCAGATCGCACTTTTTCTTTATAAAAAAAGCCCCAACAACAAAACAACACACCACCTCCTCAGTTGTTTAATTACAACAATGATCTTCCTTTAAGAATCCTTTTTGTGTGTGTATCTAGAACTCATTTAAAATAGACTTTCAGTTACTAAAGGGTTGTGTTTATTTTGCTTACATAATTCCAGGAGATTGTATTCCATTTAAGCTTCGTTTGGCACTGTGAAGTCTGAGCATATGGCTGATTGTTAAATGAGCCTCACTTTTGGAAAGGATATAGTGGTGTTTGTTAATAACACTGATGGCTTCCACAATAAGGTTTTTCTTTCCTAAGTTCATTTTCTCTCTCAAGATGCTTATTGCTAACGCCCAGAGGGGAGAGTGTGTAAGGTCAGTGAACTGACAGTTAGTTCCTAGTTGTGTGGTACAGCAGTCAGTTCAAAGGATTGCCAAGCACTCTAAAATGCCCTTTTTGACACACTAAAATAGCATCTACTGTTGTAATAAACTGATTTGATGAGTACATTCTTGTGAGAGCTAAAGCTTTTATTTATTCCCTGAAAATCAGAATTGTTCAGTGTTTTTGGTCTAGGGGTGGTTGTGTTGGACTTGATGAGAATATGCTAGATGCTGAACTAGGATCACTAAATCTGGGAAAAGTACTTTGTTTCCTGTGCAAAGAAGGCTGATTCACACTCCAGAACTAGGCCACTGGCGGCAGACCCCAGAATGAAGGAATGCTTTTAGAAAGCGGCATAGAGCTCGCTGCTCCTTCTACTCACTTGAATCATATTAATTGGCAAGGATTTTCAGACAGGTTCACCAGATAAATGCAGGATGCACAATTAAGAGTGAACTAAAAAGATACTGCTAAACTCTGAAAAGAGATTTCTGGATTGCATGATGGCAAGACTACTTTTATAATGGGCTGCTGGAGCTTATGGAATGGAAACTACTTAGCATTATCACTAAAAGATTGAAATGCAAAACAGCATCTTGGGACAGTATGGAAGAGGGGGCATTTGGGACAAAATGTGGTCTAGTTTACGCTGCAATCTAGAGTGTCTGCCCATTCTCCCAGTCACTCTAACAATGATTTGTGGCTAAGATTCAAGGACAACCAAAGGGTTACTCGCCTTCCAATAGCACCAAGGCAACCTTGTCTGGGAATATGCAAAACAGTTTTTTAACGGAATTTCTTTGCAAACTGTTTCTTAAACCTGAAAGTTAATGACTAGTCTCTAATTAATGGCTAGCTTAAAAGGCAATAGTATAGTGAAAGAAAGTTGGAGGGGGAACTGCTTGCAGCTAAATCTATCGTGCCTATCTCCCTTTATCAGAATAACTTTAGATCCATGGTTCGGCCTGGGTGCTTAAACATTCACATGTTTAAGCACCCAGGCCTATCTTTCTACCCCCTCTCTCTCCTCTTCTGTCCACTCACGCCTCGTCAACTGCCTCTCTGATATCTCCGCCTGGATGTCCCGACGTCAACTCAAGCTCAACATGGCCAAGACCGAACTCCTCATTTTTCCTCCCTCCTCTTCCTCTCCCTCTAACCTGCCCATCTGCATCGATGGAGTCACCATCCATCCTGTTCTCCAAGCCCGTAGCTTGGGCTTCATCTTTGACACGCACCTCTCTTTTAAACCTTACATTGACTCTGTTGCCAAATCCTGCCGATTCGCCCTCCATAACATTGCTCGGATCCGCCCCTTTCTCTCTACCTCCTCGGCCAAAACCCTTGTTCATGCCATGGTTATCTCTCGCCTCGATTACTGCAACCTCCTCCTTGCTGGCCTCCCTCGCTCTCACCTGTCCCCCCTTATCGCAATCCAAAACTCCGCTGCCAAGGTCATTCACTCTGCCCGTCGCTTCGACCATGTGCAGCCTCTCCTCTTCTCTCTTCACTGGCTCCCCCTTCCTGAACGTATCCTGTTTAAACTCCTGGTATTCACGTTCAAAACACTCCACAACCAAGCTCCCCCTTACCTCTCGGACCTAATCTCCCTACGCACTCCTGCACGCGCTCTCCGCTCTTCCTCTGTCCCCTCCCTCACTCTCCCTCGTTTCTCCTGCTCACCTAACCGCCTTCGACCCTTCTCCCTCGCTACCCCCCATGCCTGGAACTCCCTCCCTACCCACATCTGCCTTGCCCCCTCCCTCCGCTCCTTCAAATCCCTCCTCAAGTCCCACCTTTTCCTCGCTGCCTTTCCCGACACCTGCTAGTCGCGTTCCCCGTATACCTACTGTCTGCCCTCCTCTGCAGACTGTTGCCACCAATCTGATTGTAACCAAGCCAAGCACACGCACCTGAGACTTCGCATCCGCTTGAATGTTTGTTTGTCTTCTCCCCTGTCTCTCCCACCGTCCCCTCTCCCTGTCTCCCCCTCGTCTTTTAGATTGCAAGCCACAGGCAGGGACTGCGTCTATTTCAATGTTCTGTACAGCGCCAGGTACACGACTGGCGCTATATAAATGTTTATAATAATAATAATAATAATTAATAATTCAAGAAGGACTGCTGTCTCCAACACTGAGGGCTAGTATGTAGCGTAGCTCCAAGAAGTCAAAAGAGAAAGAAAGGAAACTCGTTCTAGGGAAGCAGCAGATGCACTCAGCTGTGTCGAATACAAAAAACCTCTCATCTCCACCAGGTTGACAGTAGCATTCATCCCCTTTTGGAATCAATCTGATGTTGCAGTTAATGATGGATGACTGGGGCAGGCCTTGCTTGAGTACGTTTGCCGGGCGGGGGCTCATTGAAGGAATGCTGGGTGTGGAATTGGAGCTGAGTGATGGTGACGGCAGCATTTATCGACAGGGGACCAGGAAGCTTCAACTGTCCTGCAATCAGGGTTGCTTGTCTTAAAAATTTTTGAGCTGCCTGAGACTGGGGGAACAAATGAAGATTTCTAAAGTGTGTAAAAGGAATGCAGATTGTCTTCGATCCTTAGATGCAGACAATTGTTTTCAAACAGACCTTCTCTTTGGTGGAACACTCTCCCACCCTCGCTAATGCCATCCAAACAGGTCAAGCGATGGTGAGCAGCGTGTTGCTTTGTGCATTCTTCTGGCTCGGTGATTAAGTGTTTGGAAGGGGGGTGCGTGAACGCATGCCTAAGGCATCCCAAGTACACCTTCCGCATTCACAGTACCTGGCTAGCCACTTTCCTTACACTACTCAAGCTGACTTTCTAATTTAACAGGGACATTTTTATCAGGTGTGCTTGATCATCTGCTTGTGTATTTATCATGCAAATGTGAAATGGCCCCATAAAGTAAAATAGCAGAGAGAACTGGGGTCAGGGTATTGGGGATTTAAAATAAATGTAATAATCTCCCCGTTCCAGTTTTTGTGGAGCCGAAACCAAGGCAAGGGCTTCAGTCCCATGAGCAGAACCACTGACACTTTGAATTGATTCTAAGGTGCATTGAGCAAAATTATAAAATCCTTTCTGCTTAGCCATATAAAGTGCTGCCGTGATAATTGGCTTCATACATCTTACAATTAGCTTGCAAAAATGGGGCTAGCATTCCTGACCTTTTCTATATAAGCAAGACCATTGTTTCAATGTCCTGCTTAATTACAGAATATAGCGTTGTGCAAGGCTAGAGATGGCACCCTAGTATCGTTGGCTCTAATTTGACGAGACATTGTAATAGGGAGTTTTCATAATGAGGGCATGGAATTAGTGTGGCATGAAGCTACATTTCTCTGTATCCACTGAATAAGGGGAAACTAATTTCATGCTCTAGCTTATTGACATTATAGAGGTGCGATTGTGCCTCTATTAGTTAAGGCGAGAAGGCATTGCCATTCAATCCCCACCTATCTTTAACATGGGAGTTTTGAGTCACTTGACTTTCAGGGTTGTGACTAAAATCTCTTCCAGGCGATTATTCTTTAGTTAGGGATCTTAACAAAAAGTAAATGTTATAGACAGTTAAAGTTCTGGGTGAAGGAGTCGCTGAGTTTTGTGTAGAGAATGGTGCTTTTAATAAAAAGTGAGGGGGGGGCAGGTGAGGTCGGGAGGAGGGCGAGCTGCGGTGGGGAGATGGATTGGAACGCATTGGGGCAGGGAAGCCGGTTTAAATGTCCCCCAGGCGGCTGGATCCACTAGAGCAGAGCTGGCTGCCTGGGGGAGGATTCAGCTCCTGTCACCACTTCCCTGCCAAGGTGCACTGGGGCAGGGAAGCCAGTTTAAATGTCCCCCAGGCGGCTGGATCTACTGGAGCGCATCCAGCTGCCTCGGGGAGAATTAAACCTTTGGCCTCGCTTCCCTGCATCCCAGTCGGGGTGTGCTGGAGCAAATCCCCCTTCCCCACTGACCCCCAGCCTCCACATCCCTGTCTCCCCATTAATCCTCAAACAGCCCCTTCCTCCCCACTCACCCCAGCCCCCCACATCCCCATTTCCCCCATTAATGTGTTGGAAGCCGCCCCGGGCTGCATGGCAGGAGGGGCGGGGTATAAATTTTTAAAATAAATAAATAAATAAATAAATTAACCTCCAAACACAACACCCATTCAGCTCCAGCCCCACACCTATCTCTCCGTTAACCCCAAACATTCCTTCCCCATTCACCCCAACCCCACACTCATTTCCCCAATAACCCCCAAACACCCTTCCCTTTTCTATGCACCCCAAAAACTCTTCCCCACTCAAGACGTTTAAAAAACCTGATTTAATTCCAACATTTTAAAACCACGGTTTTAAATTCATAGTTAAGATGACTTAATCATTCATAATATTTTCACATTTCCCCGATTTAATAATATCACCAGACCTTAAGTCCTATACTTTTCATCATCTCTATATCTTCGCCCCTCAAAATGATCACCCCCTCATCTTTAAAGAACATGACAATTCTGTCATAACAACATGTGTTACATACACGCTCTTAAAATGAAAGAAATTAATTACTTATTATTCACAAGCCTTAACGAGTTAATCAATGTGTTGATTTTTTTACTCTGTATCTGAAATTTAAAAGTTAATATTAGTGTGATATGTACTATGTATAGATTAACTCGTTAAGGCATGTGAATAATAAGTAACTAATTTCTTTAATTTTAGAGTGTGTGAAGCGATGTAATATGAGCATCTGGGTGCCATTCCCAGGGTGAAATTCTGACTAACATGGGTCAAGGAAGCCAGTAGCATGGAAGCTGTGAGGCAACCACCCATTCAGTAACCTTCCCTAAAAACGAAAGATTGGAGACAGGATGGTACCTCGCCAGGGAGTCACTGTTAAGAGATGATTTCTTGAGCAGGGGTTGGACGACCACAGTTTTGAGGCTCTCAGGCACCCTGTCCTCCCAAAGGGAGGCATCGACAACCCCAGCCAGCAATGTTCCCAAAGTCTCCCATCTAGTTTCCCCCTGCCAGGACAGAAATGTATCTAATCCACAACTGGTCATCTGCACCACTCCAAGCACAACCTCTGCATCAGTGGGTGAGACTAATTGAAGCTGATCCAAGCAAACCAGACAGGACTGAGCTTCCCTAACTCTGACTCTGCACCTAAACTAGCAGTTCCCAAGTCGTCCCAAATATGAGGGACTTTTCTACAAAGTAGGTGGAAAACTTGTCCTAGTGGGCAACTAATGACTCTAACTCCAGGTGGAGCTAGCCAGGATTTAACAGGTTATTCACCCCCTGGAAGAGTTTCGCTGGGTATATGAACATAAGTAGTGTGCCATATTGGCCCAGCATCTGGTCTCTGACAGTGGACAATCTCAGTCACTGGGGTACCCAACAGGACACAATGGGGAATCTGTTGCCTCTTGTTTGCTCCCAACTCCAGAGAGTAAGAGGTTACGATCACCAAAATCTACCTGGCTAGTAGCTGCTAATGGATCTATCATTCAGAAACTTGTCCAATCCTTTTTTAACCCCAGCTATACTACTGGCCTTGAACACAACTTCTGGCAACAAATTCCACAACTTAGGCCACTTTCAGACCTGCCCCCCCACGCATATTTTGGCTGTGGGAGGGAATGCGCACGTGAGGATATGCGCAGGGTTCGGCCGGTCTGAAAGTGCTCCCCCCTCCCCCCCCCGGCTTTGCTGGCAAACACACGCAGGGATACAGAGCAGGATTTCCTGCTCTGTATCACTGCGTGTTTGTGCCGACAAAGCCGCATGGGGGGGAGGGGGGGTCTTTCAGACCGGCCAAACCCCACGGATATCCTGGTATGCGCATTCCCTCCCGCAGTCAAAATATGTGCCGGGGCGGGGGTGGGAGGTCTGAAAGTGGCCTAAGTTGTACATTGAGTAAAAAAATATTTTCTTGTTTTAAATCTCCTATTTATTATTTTAATGGGATATCCTGGTTCTATTGCTATTTGAGAGGGTAAATAACCGTTCCCTAGTTACTCATTCCACACAACTCATGATTTTATAAACTTCTATCATAATCACTCCTCTGTTCTCCAAGCTGAAGAGCCCCAACCTACCAAGCCTCCCTCCACAGGGGAGCTGTTCCAAACCCTTGATCATTCTTGTTGCCTGTCTCTGCACCTTTTCTATTTCTACTAGATCTTTTTTGAGATGGGACGACCAGAACTTCACACAATACTCAAAGCGTGGCCGTGCAACAGATTTTTATAGAGACATTAAGATATTTTCAGTTTTATTCTGTATCCCCTTATGAATAATTCCTAACATGCTGTTTGCTTTTTCGGCTGGTGCCACATAAAGAGTTGAGGATTTCAATGTATTATCCACAGTGACTCCAAGGTCCATTTCCTGAGTAGTAACTCCTAATCTAGAACCCAGCATTGTGTATTTATAGATTCGATTTTTCCCTACGGGCATCACTTTGCACTTGTCCACATTAAATTTCATCTGCCATTTAGATGCCCACTCACCCAGTCTCACAAGATCCTCCTGCAATTTTTCACAGCCCGCTCATGTTTTAGTGACCTTCCATAAGTTTGTGCCATCGGCAAATTTGATCACCTCACTCTAGTCTTTACTCCCTTTCCCAGATCATTCATGAATACATTAAACAGCACCGGTCCCAGTACAGACCCCTGGGGTGCTCTACTAGTTACTGCTCTCCACTGTGAGAACTGACCATTTAGTCCTTGGGTGTTTTCAGATGTGACATTGGGCACAGATTAATCCACTTTAACACAGATTAATCTGTGTCCAATGTCACGTATAAAGGGGCTGCCAGATGTTGGCCTGGTGGTGGCCCTTAGCCCAGGCTGGTTCTCAGGACCATCCCCGAGGAACAGCCTGGGCTAAGCACTGCCACAGTCCGTAAAACAAACACCGGACTGAGGTAAAACGGGCTGTCACGTTCAATGGCCCACTTACGCTTTCCCTGGGTCAGGTCCACGGCGCTTCTGGGCAGCCACTGAGGCCTCATAGGCCACATTGGCCACCCATTAGGGTGGGGGACAGGCCACTCTGAGCAACGTGGGGCGGGGTTGTGAGGAAACATGTCCACACGTTGCCCTTGCCCAGGCCGTCGTCACGCTTCTTTGGTGGCTCAGCCAGTCCCAACCCAAAGTGAAGGGTCCCGCCACGGCCCAGAATAGACCATGGCTGTGGCAGTCCCTTCACGTGTGAAAACACCCTACTCTCTGTGTCCTATTCTTTAACCAGTTACCAATCCACAATAGGACACTGCCTCCTATCCCATGACTTTAATTTCCTCAAGAAGGTCTCATAAGGGACCTTATCAAGCACTTTTTGAAAATCCAGATACACTATATTGCCCGGCTCACCCCTATCCACATGCTTATTTACACCCTAAAAAAATTCCAATAGATTAGTGAGGCATGACTTCCCTTTGCTAAATCTATGTTGACTTTTCCCCATTAAGCCATGTTTATCAATATGCCCAGTAATTCTGTTCTTAATAATCATTTCTACCTTTTTTGCCTGGCACAGACAGATATCCTTTGAAGCTCTTTTTAAATATCAATGTTACATTCGCTGCCCTCCAGTCAGTGGCGGCTCCCCCCC
>QEPC01012679.1:12000023-12012543 GCA_003113815.1 Sphenodon punctatus | reverse complement strand
GCTGTAGGGAGAGGGGATCCTGCCTTGGAGCAGGGGGCTGGACTAGCGGACGAGCCTCTGTCTGTGATGCTGTAGGGAGAGGAGACCCTGCCTTGGAGCAGGGGTTGGACTAGATGGACGAGCCTCTGTCTGCGACGCTGTAGGGAGAGGAGATCCTGCCTTGGAGCAGGGGTTGGAGTAGCTGACCCTTGAGAATTACTTCAGAGTTAACATTTACTCTGAGCAATGGGCTTACTTCTTTGCATATCGTTGACTCAGCAAGACCGCCCTGCCTAGGGTCAGATCCTGAGGAGCTTTTTCTTTTCTTTTCTCCAATATCTAATTGTCATAAACCAGTTTTTTAATGAAAGTTTAAATTCAGCAGAAACTGATATAATAGTAATTAATTTCACTTGGCACTTATAAGGGCTTCTAAGCAATCCTGTCTTTGGGTTAATCCCATTGCTTATGTCGTTTATATCTGCTATACTGTAAATGTTAATAATCGTCATTACATTATCCAGCTCTTGTCTCTGTTAATACGCCGCTAACTCTTGCTTTAGTCCTCTCCTGTGAACTCTACAAAAGCAAGTGTCTTCCTCTTTTAGAGGGAGACCGTGATGATTAGGGTAACATGTAGACTAGTTATTTTCTTTTTCTTTCATCTGTGCCTTCATTCACAGCTTTACACAGTGGAGAAAAGTCAGTTCTTCCTCTTCTGCCTCTTTTCCTAGACATCCGGGGTCACGTCACTGCTGGCTGGATCAGTCCAATTCTTACCCTGCCTAGCCCACTCGCTCACACACACACTAGCCACTGTTTTCTTGGTCATCCTTGTGTTCTCCACTCAAGAACGCTGGTCTCCGATGCCTCCTTGGCAGTACTCCCTCCCTCCTTCATACAACATGCTGGTACCATCCCGCCCTCTTATATTCTAGCTTCTTTGTGATGCCATAGGCCTAGGCATTGGCTCTTGATGATGTCACTGTGCAGGTGGTCCCGCCACCGTACATCTCTCCCTGCTCTCAAATACCTTGATTTCCATGGTTCCAGGTGCATCTGTTTGGTTGTCTGTGTCTCACATCTGTTCAGAAGACATGGTCTTGCAAGGACAGCTGTCCCTTAGGTAGTCAAGGCATCTGCTTCTCAAAACTGAAATCGCTTCCCTTGCACCAGACTGCCATGTGCTTGCACTTCTCTGTTGATTTCTCCACTTGCTGCTAACCAGCTCTGAGGTTCTGAAGTGCCGAGACCTTGTTTAGACATTAGTCTTTGATGTTAAAGGGTGGGATGGAACCAGCCTCAGCTGCACATGTGATCTCAGCATTGTCTTTTGAGGCCAGTGGCCATGGTTTTCTTAGCTCCCCCTGCAAGGTTTCAGTTGCTTGGGGCAAGATATCTTCTCTGGTTATTAGCACAATACCCTAGGCATAAATAAACTTCATCCCACCTGCCACTTGGATTTGAATGCTTATAAAGTGATCCCATGCCCCGTGGACCACGTGTGCAGGCATGCCCGCTGTTTGCCCAGGGCACAATGTGCCCTCAATGCGGATCTGTGTGGTTTGCACATGCTTGCGATCCGCAGGGCATGGGATCGAGCCCATTAAGACACTAAGCACTGAGCCCAGGTGGAGCCCAACCTTCACCTCTAACTCTTCAGTTATATCAAAGGGTAAATGCACTTTCATTGTGGCGGAACCCACCATCATTTGGACAAGGTTGTCCAGTGCCCTTCAGAATAACAGAAGGGCCAGGAGTCACTTAGATACTTGGAATGCTTTCTCCAAATAAAGGAAAGCCTAGTAATTCTTGGTGTTTCCTTCCAAACAACCATCTAACAATGAACATTTAAGCAGCCATTAACTAATCATTCACCTGGATGATTCCGAGCAGCACTGCAGAGCTTGTTGCAAACCACTCTTCACAACACCCTTTCTCCTTCTACTGTTGCCTGCATAGCACAAGTTACATCCCAGCAGGCAGGCCCCGTTGTGGAAATTGTCTCCAGCAAAGCCTATTGATGTTTCTCTGCCAGCTCACATGCCTTTGCTTGTCAAGGATAACGTGCTGAAAGGGAGCAACTTGCAGCAAAGACTTTGTTTTGAGAGTCAGAGGTTTTGTCAAAGAGCAAGCTGCAAAGGAACTGAGATCCCATTATCACTTAGCTCACTGGGAGCCAGGGGTGCAATCCTCACTCCTTCAGGGACACACGCGGGCTATGCACATGTAGGTTGTTGGGTGGGGTTCTTGTCACACACACAGAACACAACTTCTTTAATGACTTCCCTTACTAGACCTTAACAATCAAACCCAAAATACTCAAACTCTAGTCTAGTGACCCCTAGCTGGAGTTCTTATACTATTACAGGTTACGACACATCTCCCCCTTTTAATTTTGAAGTTCAGAATATTCCCAAATGAAGGCTTAGAGGTTCAGTCTTTGGGAAGGTTTTATTACACGGCCTCTTCTAGTGTATGTGTCCATAGACGGATTAGGAGTCAGCGGTGCTGGAGAATCAGTTCTAGGAACCTCAAGTTCCATGTTTGCACTGGGAATCAATGGAGGGTTGTTGCTCTGGGTAGCTCCCTCTGTTGCTTCAGGAGACAGGAGTAGAAACCTGCGATTTCTGTGAAGGGTCCCCTGTGGTGACTCTATAACATATGACCTGGGAGAGGAGTGTCTCTCTTTCACCTGTCCATGAGCGCATAGATCCGTGACCCAGACCACCTGTTGCACTTTGAGTTCTGGTAGCTCACGTACCCCATGATGTCTTTCATAATTCCTCTTTTGCTGTTCCATGCATTTATTTTCTCTTTCTTGAATAATTAGGCCATCAGGGACCTGAGGTTTAAATTGGAATGGAATCGCAGGGACTGGAGTGCGGAGACATCTCCTCATCAGTAGTTCAAAGCTGTAGCGTGGTATGCCAGTAGAGCCTTGTGAGGGTCCTCTGACTTTTTCAGATGACTTTTCACAATCTTTACCGCAGCCTCAATGAATCCATTGCTCTGAGGAAAACAACTACTAGAAGTAACTTGAGTAAAACCATATTCTTTTATAAACTTGATAAATAGAGAACTTGCAGAAGGGTCAAACTGTGGCCCGTTATCTGTATGGACTACCACTTGGACCTCATGTCTTGCAAAGATGGATTTCATGTGGTTAATGACAGTTTGTGTTGTGAGATCTTCAAGCTTGGCCAGTTCAAAGTAACGTGAATAATAATCAGACACAATAAGGTACCACTGCCTGTCCAAATAAAATAGATCTACACCCACCTGTTGCCAAGGGTGCTCTGGAAAGGTAGAAGGCATGAGTGGTTCGGATTGCTCTTGTAGACAGGCAGGACAGTGCTTGATAAAGTCTTCCAGCTGGGAGGAGAGTCCTCGCCACCAGACAGCCCGGTGTGCTTGAGCCCTTCACTTGACAATGCCTTGGTGACCCTCTTGTAACCTTGAGAGGATCTCGGCTTGCATACTTGAGGGCATGATAATGCGACTTCCCTTCATTAACAGACCATCTTGTAATGCGATCATAAACCAGTGTTCCCAGTACTCTACGCAGCTAGCACTCACACCCTTCTTAGGAGGCCAGCCATGTCTGCAATAACTGCTGAGCTGACGACACATCTGATTTGCTTGCTGACCTGACCAGATCTCTGCCAGCTTCTTATCTGTAGTAGGGAGGGCTGCTATAACTTGTTGGATGTGTGCTGACATTTCTTCAGCTAGTTCTTGGTTGCTCACTTCAGGTAATGGACAACTTGACAGAGTGTCTGCTGTGACGAGATTCTTCCCTGGTGTATGCTAAATCATAAATGAGTATCTCATCATGCGAACCTTGATTTGTTGCAGTCGTGGTGAGAGGCTATCAAGGGGCTTTGCTGAAAATATAGGTACCAGAGGTTTATGATCAGTTTCTATCTCTATTTTGAAACCTGTGATGAAATCCTGGAAGTGTCCACATGCCCATACGATAGCCAAGTCCTCCTTCTCTATGTGAGCATGAGTTTTCTCAGATTCTGACAGCGTACATGATGCAAATGCTACCAGTCTCACTTCTCCACCACTTTGTCACTGGCACAGGACTTCCCCCAGCCCATAAGATGATGCATCAGACTATAGTAGGTTTGCTGGGATCAAAGATTGCTAAACACAGTGCTGAGCAGAGAATCCTCATTAATTCCTCAAATCCCTTATTCTGCGCTGGTCCCCGGGTCCATTTCCTATTAGAGCGCAGCAGTTCCTACAGAGGACGTATAATGTCTGCCATTCTGGGTATATATTTACCTAAGAAGTTGATCATGCCCAGAAACCTCCTCAACTCTGTGCTGGCATTTTACAAATCACCTGGGTCTTGCTCTCATCGGAACGTATTCCTGCACTACTGCTCACATGGCCCAGGAATCAGGTGCCTTCCAACAACTGGCTCATCCTTTTTTGGAAGATTTCGGGTGTGGAAGAGATCCCTATTGGTAACCGTTTGAATCTGTATCTCCCAAATGGAGTAATAAATCCCTCCGCTCCTTCAAATCCCTCCTCAAGACCCACTTTTTCCTCGCCGCCTTTCCCAATGCCTGCTAGTTGTTCCCCATATACCTACTGTCTGCCCTCCTCTGCAGACTGCTGCAACCAACCTGATTGTAACCAAGCCAAGCACACGCACCTGAGACTTCACATCCGCCTGAATGTTTGTCTTCTCCCCTGTCTCTCCCACTGTCCCCTCTCCCTGTCTCCCCCTCCTTGTCTTTTAGATTGTAAGCCACAGGCAGGGACCGCATCTATTTCTATGTTCTGTACAGTGCCAGGTACATGGCTGGCACTACATAAATGTTTATAATAATAATAATAATTCCTAGGAGAGTGGTATCTGCCAAAATCCTGAGTTGGCGTCAACTTACTGAAAACTTTAGCGTTTTGAAGTTGCCCCAAGAGTGTATTCAACCACTGGCATAGGGTAACGTTTCCATTCCACACTCTTGTTGAGCTCTGAGACATCTATGCAGATACGTATGTCACCCAGTGGTTTTGCTACAATGACCATGGGAGTACACCAATCAGGAGGCTCTTCAACTGGTTCTATAACTCTCTTGTGAACCATCTCAAGGAGGTGCTTCTTCACTGTTTTCATTTGTTAAGGGTAGCGGGACTCATCAAGGCACAGTGAGTGCAAAGGGTTTTGCCCCTGCCATAAGTTTAATTGTGTAGAGTTGTTCTAGTTTTCCCAGCCCATTAAACAGTTGTGGGAACTCTTGCACTGGGTTTACTCCTGTGGCTTGTGACTTGACCTCATTCAATCTCTTTATCAGACCCAACACCTCGCTTGCCTTGCAACTAAGCAGTAGTTGTTCAAGGTCTTTGATTATGTAAATCTTTTTCCAAGTTGAAGCTGATTCATATTTCAGTTGCTCATTTAACAACCTTACAGTCTGTAGAGCTCTTTTTTGTGGTGCAAATAGCTACTTGTCCGCCAGGTGTAACTCTAGCTGACTGAGAGCAGAACTGTAAACTTTCTCAGGAATAACAGTAGCATCAGCTCCTCTGTCAATCTTAAAGCATATTATAGTGTCTTGGCACATAATCTCTGCAGTCCATTTCTGATCCAGTTGCTTTAATATGTCCCAAGAAAACCTCTGAGCTAGACTCCTCAGTGGCCAACTCATGTACTTGTGGCTTCTCGTCTGAGCAGCAGACTCGGGCATAGTGGCCCTTTGTATGGCATCTGCTGCAAGTTGCATTCTTAGCAGGGCATTCATCATGTGTATGGCCTAGAGGCGTGACCACACCATCCACGTGCATTGGGTTTTGCCACCTTACTCTCACCCTTAACAATAGGGCTGCCCCCATAATGCCTGACATTTACCCGAGGAAACAGACTCCTAAAGCGCTGTTGAGCAGCTACAATGCGGTCCATGACCTTAGAATAAACTGACCCTTGCAACGTCTCTTGTTGCTTCTTGACACACTCTGCTTGTAGGTCTGCTGTTATGGCCTTCTCCAAAGTCAGATTAGTGTCTAGCTGTAAACTCTCTGACACCCGGTGATCTTTCATGCCACAAACAATCCAGCCTCTGATCACTGCAAAGTCACACTGTTGGACCAGTGCATATAATGGTGTAACAAAATCTTCAACAGATTCCCCCTCCTCCTGAAACCGGGAGAAGTCCTCGGAACAGTAAGAACACAACTTCTTTAATGGCTTCCCTTACTAGACATTAACAATCAAACCCAGAATACTCAAACTGTATTCTAGTCCTTTTCTCCCTCCCTCAGACTCTTAGTTCCCTGTAACTAAATGAAGCACATGAGCCTGCAACTTCTCAACCTCATGGATGTACTCTTGTTCACCTCTGCCTTGTCTCTTAGATTGTAAGCCTCTTCGGGGTAGGGACCTGTCTGTTACTATTGATTGTACAGTGCCAGGGACACTGCTGGCTCTATATCCTAATGACTTACGCTGCATGCCAGAGGGCCACAGCAGACGCAGACGTACGTGGGTGCCAAATTCTAATTCTCAGTGAGAGGCATCATTGTCTATCTCCCCCTCTCATTGGCATCTTAAGTGTCCCCACAAGAGCCTGCACACAGCCCTCTGAACGGTCAGCACTTAGATGGGGCCTGATCACTCAGGAATACGCATCATGCTCCCACATTCCAGGCAGCTTCCAACTACCCGTGGTTATGTTGAACAATGATGCTTCTTACTGGGACTGAGCATTTGGCCCCAACTTAAACCATGGCTTGTGATGTGCAGTTTAGGTGCACACATCCCTCTTGTGCACCTGATAGATTAAAAGTGTTCCCTAGGTTTCCATTAGGCAAGACCTGATGTGACCCACGAGCTGGCTACCACCCCCCACCCAAAGGTTTCTAGCTCTCCATGGCTTCCACTTATCTCTGCAGCACTCTGTAAGACTACGGCCACATTCTAAAACATTGTTAAGAGTATTTCTAAAAGATTCTAGAACATTTTGGGAAGATTTATAAAATTTGAGTTTCTTCTTTTCCTGGTTGAGTTACCTTGCCATGGTGAGGGGACCTACCTGCCTATGCAGCTGAGTTACAAGGAAACCAACGGTTGTTTTTATTCCCTATGTTCCTCGTCTTCCAGTCTTCGTTCAGAACTCCTGAGAAAGACTCGGATGCAGGACACGTATACTTGTTAGTCAATTTTATATTGCAGTGGCTGTACCCCCAAACCAGTGATAGTAGCTGGAGGCAGCCTGGTCACTGAACTCAAAGCCAGCTTCTAGGCAGACAGCACTGTGAATGAGCACATGAATGCAAAATAACTCTGCTGAGTTTATCCATCAACTACAAGAAAAGTAGAGGCAAAAATCTGTCCCTCTCCTCCTGTTGTCCACATTCGCAGCACACATCTCTACCCTGAATTAGCATGAGTGAACTGTTCTGTGAGGCAAACGTTGTGCTCTAGTAAAACTAAGGCAGGGTTCCCTAACTGTAGGCCAGGACCCTGTTGGGGGTTGTGGAATTGTGCTTGTTTCTCGGAATAGGGATGCAGAGCTACACCGAGGGCATGGGAATCTTTGGGTGGTAGCAGCCAGCTTTTGGGTTACATCGGGTCTTGCCAAATGGAAACCTGCACCAAGAGCTTGTTTTACTGGCGACAGGAGCTGGCTTTGATTTGGGACACATTTATTGAATTTTAAATTTTATTTCCACATGTCAAAGAAAGTGATAGATTTAATTTAATTTAAAGCAACTTTCACATTCATTACATTTTGGTAGGAGTTTTAAAATTACTTATGTGAATTGAAAAAAACTCCAGTTTAGTCGACTCGTTTTATGACCGGAGCAATGCAGACATCAGCCTGTGTGTCCACAGCAGAAAAGTATCACTCATTCTGAAAACAACGTACATGTCTTTTAGTAATTATTATCCATAGATTTTATACCAGGCTTGGCTATTCCCTTCCATGTAGACTTACAAATGTCTCTGGGATTAGTTTTCCCTACGCGCGCGCGCACACGCACACACACACGCACTCTAGCCGCAGTAACCTCGTTGCCAGTACAAGAGAGATTACATACATAGCCTATTCTAAGCTTTTCAGTGCTTTTTCCCCATAGGAGTCTTTCTGCAAACTAGTTCTGCAATAGTTATCAAGTGATTTACATAACTCTGTTGTGCCCTGAATAATTAATGTTGTGCTGTCCTTGCTGTCAGAGAGCTTTGTTGCATTACAGATGTGTTTGGTGCATTACAGATGTGTTTCTCCCCCCCGCCCCCCTTTTTGGAGATTTTTAAAAAAGCTTTTTCCTGCATCCCTTTGAGAATTTTGAGCTAGATTTTAGCTTGTTTCTAGCATATTAGAGATGGCATGTGTTGTCCACTTTGTGCAAGGCAGGGCAAGTTCCTATGAAATACTCCCATATCCAGGATAAATTACCACAGGGTAAGATTACCCCCGTGTTAGTTTTCTTGAGGGTAAACCCTTTTGTATGGTCACTCCTACCTGGGAAATAATATTCTCCTTCTAGCTGCTACCTGCTTGGAGTAACACGTGCCACATTACCTCCCATGTCACATTTCAGGTGCTTGCGGCAAGCTATCGGCCGGTCTTTAACCTTCCCTTTTTAGGGAAGGTTATTGAGCAGGTGGTGGCTCGGCAGTTGCAGGAGCATCTGGACCGGATTAACTTTCTTGGTCCCTCGCAGTCAGGTTTTTGCCCTGGATATGGCATGGAGACTGCACTTGTGACCTTGGTCGACAACCTCTCCCATGAGTTGGACCAGGGTCATTCAACCCTGTTGATTCTGTTAGATCTCTCAGCTGCATTGATACCATTGACCATGAGTTGTTGGTGACTCGACTGCGGGACCGGGCAGGGATTGGGGGGACCGCTCTTGAGTGATTTCCCTCCTTCCTGGCTGGGAGAGTCCAGCGTGTGGTCCTGGGTGATTTTTCATCATCTCCCCAGGGCCTCATGTGTGGAGTCCCGCAGGGTTCCATCTTGTCCCCTCTCTTATTCAATGTGTACATGCAGCCTTTGGGGGGGTGTTGTTAGGGAGTTTGACGTACAGCTTTATCTCTCATTTTCATCCGACTCAGGCCCGGCAGTCTTGGCAGCTGTGGGGAATTGAATGAGGGTGAGCTGTCTGAAGTTAAATCCCAATAGGACAGAGATGATGGTCGTGGGGAAGGCCGGGGGAGTGGTGGCTCCCATCATTGATGGGCTCCGTCCTGCCCTGGTATCTCATGTTTGGAGTCTGGGGGTGCTCCTGGACCCACAATTCCACCTGGATGCCCAGGTGGTGGCTGTGACAAAATGGGCATTTCGCCAATTACATCTGGTGTGTCGGCTTCGGCCATATGTCTCGGACTCCAACCTAGCCACAATCGTCCATGCTTTTATTACCTCGAGATTGGACTACTGTAACACACTCTATGTGGGGCTACCCTTGGTGCTGGTTCAGAGGCTGCAGCTGGTGCAGAATGCGGCGGCTTGTCTCCTAATGGGGACGGGCCGACGCGAGCATATTACACCAGTGCTTCGCTTTCTGCACTGGCTGCCTATAGTCTTCCGGGCCCAATTCAGGGTGTTGTTGTTGACCTTTAAAGCCCTGAACAACCTGGGCCCCGCCTTCCTGCGGGACCGCCTCACCCTCCGGGTCCTGGATCAGCCCCTGCGGTCAGCCGGGGGCGCCCTCCTCGAGGTCCCCCGGGTTTCTCGGGTGTCGACCTTGCGGAGGGTATTCTCTGTGGTCGCACCGCAGCTGTGGAACTCCCTCCCATTGGGGGTCCGCCTGATTACCGACCTCCCCTCTTTCCGTAGACAATGTAAGACCTGGCTCTTCCGCCGTGCCTTTCCTGAGGGGGTGGGCGGGTTGGGTTAGGGTGGGTGTGGGTGTTGGTTTTTATATTGTGTTTTAATAGATGTTTTAAATCATATTATTACTGTTTTAAATTGTTTTAATATGTTGTTAGCCGCCCCGAGATGTTTTTAGCAGGAGGGGGCGGCATACAAATTTTATTATAAATAAAATTAAAATAAATAAATAAATGCAATAATAGTCAACAGGGGATACTGGAGCAGCCCTTGATCTGTAGCCCTTCTTCAACTTCAAGTTCAATTTATTAAACGGCTCTAGCTTTCACCATGGCCAAAAATAGGGATACAAATAAACAAGAATAAAAAGACATCACGTACTACGTTGAATGTATCAACAGAAATATACATAAAAAACATGAAGTTGATTAATCAGACTGCAGCATGGAATACCTAGCCCTGGTCCCCTCAGCCTTATAGGTGAGCAGGGCAAGATTAAAGATAACTCAAGAATCATATTCTAAGACAACCATATCCTCCACTTCAGCTTAGGCAAGAAAGCAACTTGATATTTTTTAATTTATTTACGGCCATTTGGGCCAAAAGACAATAAAAGGTATGTTCCATATAATCAGCGAGAATTTTATCATCTCATTAACCAAGGGCTAGTCGTAACAAAATTTGCGACTTAGCCTCCTTTCATTAAAATATTGCCGTGCTCTTTTGGGGGGATTACTTTGGCAGAGCTTGACCTCTGGTTAGACTTAATCAGATTAGTAATGTTCTTAATTGAGTACAGTGAAATAAAATATAACCTTGGTCTTCTCGGGGTTAACCGTGACAGCTTATCTCATAGCGCTTCTTGGTTTGGGTAAGAGTAAGGTGTATTTACTTTATTCCATGGATAATACTCCTGAGCCACCAGCATTAACTAGAAGATTGCAGGAGCAGCTGGGACACAATGGAGATGCTGGCCTTCCTAAGCAATTAGAAACTGACCAAAGTGCATGACCCCTGCACAATAAGGGTGGATTGTAGACTTTGAGGCATCTTGCACAAAGCACTGGTCAAGTAGCAATTCTCCTAGTAGCAGCCCTTCAGCACATCTGTTCTTCTCAGGTAGCAGACCATATGTTGCTGCACTGTTTCTGCCGAGTGTCAAGCCTTCTTTCGAAACCGGCCGCGTTGACTATCTTTTTAGGGGATGATGTCTACCTCCCTGGCCTCTTTGTTTTCCTAAAAGCTGTTTGATGGTTATGCCTGCTACTCTCCCATGCCCCGGTCCGTTGCACTTTTTTATGCTTGTATGTTGTCGTACCGCTGTTCACACGGGAAACTTTGTGGTGCTCAGTGGATGTGTTTTCTTTACCTAACTTCCTGTTTTTCCATCCCAGGTTTCGTGTGTGTGCGTATGTTTCTCCTTTCACTGTAATGGTGGCGTCCCTGTACAGACCCTGGGGATGTTTTGGGTTGACCGCTGATCTCTCTTGTTTTATACACTTGCGGTTGACGCGTTGTAGCCTGTAGGCTGCTGTGCCCTGTCACGGGTTTGGGAGTCCACCCCCCCACACACACTTTACCGGATTTGAGTGACTCAGTTTCCCTTGCTCACAGTTCTCTTGAATCAGGTTCTCTCTCTGGCTAATTCAAGTGTGCCACAATGAAACTCCTTTGTCACCCAAGGGCCCGATCCTTCCCGTTTACAGACTCTTTACTCTCTGGGTTCGCAAGAGCTTGGGCCCCCAAACTCCTAACCTAACTTAACCTTCCTCAGTTAACAAGTAGCTTCTCTCTTAGTCCAGTCCGGCAACCAGCCATTACATCCTGGGATGACACCCCCTGGGGTATAACCTTCTGGAATGGAACCGTGGCCAATGTAGCAGGACGGACCTCACTGGAGTCGAGGCCTGGCAGACTCACTGGTGATTAGTGGAGTGGAAGTTGCCCCTTGTTACTTGAATCTTCACTGAGCAGTTACCATGATGCAGCTCATCGAGGAGCCAGTTGCTCCATATTAAAAAGTAGCCACTTGTTACTTGCCAGACATGGACCAATTAGGAGAAACCAAAAACAAACATCAAAAATCAGACTACGACGGATCACTACAGAGCCAAAGGTTTGTGTATAAATGTCTCTGGAAAGAGCAATTTCAGTCTGGTAGCTACAAAGATGTTAGCTAAGAATGGATAGTTTGCCTCTGCAGTGAGATTGGGTCTAATGTTAATTACATGGGAGGTTTCCTCTTGTACATACAAGTAACTGCAGTCTGGATCTTGCTCTGAGATAACTGTCCTGTTTTATGAAAGGTTGACAGAAAGTTCAGAGAGTAAGGGGCTCAGACACTTCCTAGAAGGCACCTATAAATCTCTTTGGAAAACCTTCACAGCTTGGGGATTTCTTGAAGTTTGTTAGTTATTCCTGGCTTAACTTGCTAATGCATTTCTGACCAGTGGAGTGGCCAGGAGAAGGACTGGATGCTGGGGCTTTGGGGCTGCCTTCCTTGCCCTACCACAGATTCGCTATGTGATGTGCGTGTCTCCAATGCACATTGTCACATGCTGCTAAACACAGCTGATACTCATGAAAGGGGAATGGGTTATACAAGGATCATGGCGAGGAAGGCTTCCTTCATCGTTTTTTATAAGTCACTGATGAAAGGTCCTAGAGAAGGGCAAACAATTCCTATCTTTGCTTTTAGCATGGATGAGCATTTGTTAGAAAAAAAATCTCAGGACCAAATTTTTCAT
>QEPC01012679.1:11970312-11983849 GCA_003113815.1 Sphenodon punctatus | reverse complement strand
GGTGGTGGGACCGCGGCTGTGGAACTTCCTTCTGGAGGAAGCTCGCCTGGCCCCAAGCCTTTTAACATTTCGGCGGAACTGTAAGACCTGGCTGTTTGCCCAGGCCTTTGGGAGGGAGGGTGGGGAGGGGGGTGTTTAGTCCCCTACCCATTTGTGTTTGATTTTTGGTCTAGCCCTGTTAAGTTATACTTATATTTAATATTTAATATTTTAAGCATTTTTTTGATTGTTTTGTATTGATTTTACTGTATTTTATGGTTTTAATGTTGGAAGCTGTCCCGAGCTGCGTTAGCAGGAGGGGCGGGGTAGAAATTTGCAAAATAAAATAAATAAATAAATAATATATAAAGTTGTGGTGAGGCCAAGTGATTTTGTCAGTAAAGTAATCTACAAACATGTCACAGTGGACGCTGGAAGGTTTCAGTTCCAGATGGAGGGAGGCCGGACTAACCAGCCCTCTCACCACCCGGAAAAGCTTCGCTGGACGAGACTTTACTGATGCGATGAGGGCAGCAAATAACTCCTTCTTTGCTGCCTGTATAGCCACAGCATAGGCTCACAGACTAGCTCTGTATCGCAATCTGTTGGCTTCCGTAGGAGAATGGCGCTATGTCAGTGGGGGGAAGGGGAAAGGGGTCAAACACTCGTCCACACATGCCCTTTCGTACGTAACCAAGCTCTGACAAGGAGAACCCTGAACTAAATGCCCATCAGGATAGTAGGTGGGCCCTTGAAGTCTCAAAGAGACTAGGCCCTTATCATCATTGGACGCAGAGCGAGGAGGAAGGCCGAAGCCCATGGGAATCCCTATCCACTCACACTCACTCACGTTCACGCAGCGAGGGAGGTAAGGGACAATAGTGCAACGAGGTGTGGAGAGGACGGCAAGACGCAAGGTTTGCACGTGTGTGTGTGTGTGTGTGTGTGTGTGTAGGAGATACACACGCTTGGGCGGAGGAGGGGGAAGTTCCCTGGGAAGGGGGGGGAAGGGTTCCCACACACTCACCCACCACCCGCTTTCACGCTGCCTGTACACACCCCAGGGAGAGGGAAATAACCAGGACCCAATTACACTAATGCACACCTAGGTAAACACAAGCACAAACATGAGGCAAGGAGGGAATACAGGGGAATACAATCACAAGGCAGTCAAAAATCAATCAAAGCAACACTTAGCTCTCAAGCGGGACCAGCTTCTCCCTCTGATTACCGGTGCTGTGTCTTCACGCAGCGCCGGCTTCTTATCCCTAAGGACCCGCCCCCTGACCTGCCTGGAGCCATGCGGAATGGCGCAACGGCCCAGGCTCAGATCCTCTGCTCCGTGCCGCACCCGGAAGTGGGGGCAAGTTGCTGCTAGGGGGATCGGTTGCTTGGGCAACTGAAGAAGCTGGCGGCTCGGGCAGGCCTGAGACAGACGGTGCGGGGGCGGCCGGAGTGATCCCAGGTAGGGGAACCCTATGGCGTCATGGACATCGTCCCCTTACACGCTACCATCACTCCAAACACTGCCTTTCTTGGTTCAGCAACCGTAGGTCCTCAGTATACCAAGGAAGTCTACAGTGTCAATGCCTAGGGAGCGGATTCTTGGGAGCCATCCAGTCAATGGCCTCAGTCAACAAGATGTTCCAAAGATCAACAAGACCGGCGGGAATCACTTTTTGCCCCCAACAGACATGACATTACCACGCTCAACCACAGCGGGATTCACCATGGTTGAGTGTGGTAACATCACGTCTGGCCCCTGACCACAGCCTGGAATCGACGGCCATGCTTGCCGCTGATTCCGGGCTGTGGTAAATACCCTGGAGGGCGGGTGGGTGGGAGGGCACCGCAGCCACATTGACCATTGCGCCCGCCCATCTCCTGGAGGGCGGTCAGCCTTGGGAGCGTGGGGGTGGGGGCCGGAGCTGTGCGGTCGCACGTTGCGCCGCGCAGCCCCTCTCCCCCAGATTCCCCACCGGGATCGGCTGACACATCTGCTGGCCGTGATAGTCAGAGTCCAGCAGGGAATCAAAAGGGTGATTCTGTGACGGGGCCAATGCCGCCCCATCACGTCTGAAATCACCCCTTGAGAGACTGGCTTTTCTCCTCTTCCGAGGCCTCAGGAGATCTTCCCAAACCAAATAACTAAGGGGCAGGAGGTACTCCCCACAGGGCCGGTGCTGGGGAGGGCGTGACAGGGGTCCTGGTGGCAGCAGGGCCCTGCTCTTCAGCCAACTCAGCTGTCCCCGTCCCCCCCCAGGCTTTGGCATGGTTGTGAATAAACTTGGGTGCATTCAGCTCCGGTTTGGGTGACCCATTGGGCATTGGCTCTTGGGACACTTCCTGTCCATCTGAAAACACCCAATGTTTCCTTACTCAATAAGCTCCCTTTATAGTGCACATTTTCCAATAAGCTTTGTTGTTCTGCAAATTATGGGCTATAAAGAATTAATGACTGAATATAAATCAATTTACTTCACTGTAAGAACATGCATTTTATGTGGTGGAGCTTTTCAAAGAGAAGCAATTAGTTTGTCATTTTTATCTCCAGAAAATTAGAGAAGCTCTTTTTCTGCTGAAGAGGATGCATTTGCCCACGCACATCCACACAAAGCACACTCTGGTACTCACAATTATTGTCTATTGGCCAGATCTGGCAGAAGAGGTTGCCACACCATACTTTCCATAAGCAAAAAACGTTACTAACTTTGCTATATTTTGCAAACTCTCTTTCTGAATCCCAGTCCATCACGAGTCCATTTTGAAGTGCCAGGAAACTTATTTAAAATTTTATTTTATTTTAATTTAATTAATTTATTTCTTTATTTATAAAAACATTTTTATCCTGCCCCCTCCTGCCTCTGGCAGCTCGGGATGGCTTGCAATGCATAAAACAATAATAAATATCCATATAAAAGTCAAAGGTCTCTAAATCCAAAAGAAAAACATCCCTAGTCCAACCCCTCCTCTCCACAGGTCTTACAATGGCTTCTGAATAACCAGAAGCATTGAAGACTGCTTGGAATTGCTACAGGGACATGGAGTGTTTTCCAGATTTAGGTCACTGGTTCAGATCTGACTGATATTGACAGACTGAGGGTCACATATGACAGCTGTTGAAAAGTCTGTGCAAATTTGATTAATGGGTCTCAGTCAGTTCTGCTCTTAGCAAATGGGTGTTCACCTGACCCCCCTCCAATCACCATGTCCACAGGCACCAATTGATCTCTTGCTGATAAGTCACAGGAGCCAAGAATGGACTCTCTGATCCCAGAGAGCAGGGTTACTGTGTTTCAAACGGTCACCTCTTACAAGGTATCCAATATTTGTTGTAAAAATACATCTACTGTTGTTTATTTATTTATTTTTTAAAACCCTCCCTGTGCATGTTTGTTGGCAAAGCTGCGCGGGGTGCTTTCAGACCAGCTGATCCCCACGCATATCCTGGCTGCGTATTTCCCCCCTCAGCCAGCATATGCATGGGGGGGGGGGGGGGAGGAAATGTCTAACGTGGTCTGAGACATCACCTCTTCCGGCCTGTTTAGCTGACGGGTGCAGTCAGACCAACAAAAATCATTCAGAACCATCCAGAGGTTAATTGCATAAGCAGCTGCAGGGTTATTAATATTTAAAGTAGGATGGTGGTTTTATGCTTGGCAGTGTGCGACTGACAGTTCCTGTTTGCTCAGTGAAGTGCTCCATAACTCATCTCCGGCATGGAACAGAGTTCCACCCTAAACTGTTCTGGGCAGTTCATGGATTAACATCAGACCTGGATTTGGTGGCGATACCGAAAACAAACTTCTTCTCTCCATCTGGCATTGCTCTCCACTCCCACTTGAAAGAGCAACCTGACTCCTTTAACGACGCAACGTCATTGGGTGGGTGTAGCAGAGGGTCCCACTTCACCGTGAGTAAGTGCATGCAGGATCAGGCCCAGAGCACACAGTTAGTCTTGGAGATTAGCATATCAGTTTATTAGCATAACATTTCCCTTGGACCAGGCACCAGACCAGTCTTAAAACATCAGCTCCAGTGTAAAGCATCCTCTGGCCGGCTTACATCTCCCTCACAATCCAGACTCCTCAGTGGCAACACTCCATCCATAAGCCTCCTTCAGCTCTTCTGGCAACTCCTGCAGAGATGGGCTTCCTTCTGTGTCCTGGGTGCGTCTGCCTCAGAGGGGATTCCCCCGCCGCCAATCTTTGTGTACCCTCAATATGTACTAAATGAGTTATCCCTTTTTTCTGTTTTTCTGGTAGCCAGTCAGTCCGTACCATCTGGCCAACTTTATATTCTAAACTGTACCTGCCTCCGCTGTGCCGAGGCTCCAAAGCTCTATCCTCCTCATTTGATCTACTCTTTGCAACATCAGGGGTTGAGTCACTGCATTAGTTAATCCCCACTCATACTCCCTCAGAGTTGTAACGGTTTTGTTCTGACTTGCAGTTTGTATCTGAGCCTCCAAACACTTTACTTTGGGGCTTAAGTCTACCTGTACTTTGGCTGCTTTTATTTGCTTGGTTTGTGGTTCCGGACTAAGATTTCTTTGGCAGCCAAAATCAACTTTCTCAGGCCTCTTACTTCTCTGTAGTAGAGTGGCAATCCCAGCTAATGCAGTCTGGGCTTCTTGCTCTGTTACCCCCAGTGTAGCCTCCTGCTCAACTCCCTGTCTTTCAGCTTATGTTCCCTTAGGGTTTAAGGTGTGCGTAGCTCCTCTTTCTCTCTGTCTGGCTCGCTTTCCTTCTCTCCCCTTTCTCTCTCCTTCTTTAACTCTTTTTAATCATTTCTGTCAGGACTTAATTCTATTTACTCATTTATTTCAGTCTTTCAGTTACCTTCTTTATGCCGTCCCTTGGGGATGGGACTTTCGGTTTCGGTTTTGGCTGAAAGTGTCTCTTCCGGTTAAAACGGAGAGATCCGAGAATTGGGCCCGTCTCAGATTCCAGTTCTTCTGTTCCCATTGAAGTCAATGGAAAATCCTCCCCTGTCTCTTATACACATCTAGATGTGTATAAGAGACAGGAGAGCAGAGCATGTGCAGAATGGCCACGGCGCACGTACAGTAATATTTTTTTTAGTTTAGTTTAGAACTGAAGTTAAATAGGCTTGTTGGTGCGTTGTTCCGGTTTGGTGCAGATTAATCTGTAATGGCCCATTCCATGCAGTTACGGAATTAATCTGAATCTGAATTTCCACCTCTAATAGTAATTAACAAATGAAATAATGCAAGTAGATACATTTGAGTGAGGTAGATGGTAGTAATCCTAAACACAGAGCAATGCTTGGAAATCAGCAATGCCAGAACAGACTTAGGGTAGATAGAGATTTAAAAGATTAGGAGAAAGCAAAATAAATTGAATTAAATGTGGAGCTAAATAAATAAAGTTAGTGTTGTTTGGGGCTGTGGTATTTTCAAAGTCCTGATATTCATCTTCAGACAATATTTTGTGCCATTCCACATGATCCTGGCAGCCCAGGCAGGATCTATGTAAATAAATGTCTTGAGAAGATGGAAGGCATTCAGAAGACAGAAGCAAAACTGATGAAAGTTTTGTTATCTAACTTGACAAAAAGATAACAAAGGGTGAATGAGGGTAAACTCTGGACTGATCAATATTGGGTAAGGAGGTGAGGTTGGGCAAGGGGGATTGTATTTATTTATTTAATAAATTTATAATCCCGCTCTCTCCTGCCTCAGGCAGCTCGGAGCTGCTCATATCATTTAAAATACATTAAAATACAAACAATAATAATATTCATAAATAAACAATTAAATAGTAAAAATACAAGTGCATTTTAGCATGAGCAGAACTACCTGGTGTTTAGACTTTGTTAGCTGACGATTAAAATGCTGTGAGCTGCCCCGAGATGCCTGGCACAGGAGGGGGTGGCATATAAATTTTAGAATAAATAAAAAATAAAAAATGACTAGGCTTCTAAGGAAAGCAGTGAAGGTGTCGTCCCTGCTGCGGTGAACAAGAACCTTGGAAACCGTGTGCTGGCAGGGCTGGTCCTTAGTTGGCAGGTGGATCTAGCTGCCTATGAGGTCATTGTTGACTCTAACATCTGTTGTTGCTCTCGAATAAGGGGGCAAGCTGTGTCTGTAGGGCCACATGCGGCTCTTGGCCACATTGGCCCTTTTCACACAGACACTCTAACACTGGTAAAATGGGTGTTACATTTNACCCCTGTGTCTTGGAGGGTTTTCTTTTCCATTGAAGTCAATGGGACAATTTCCTATTGACTTCAATGGTAAAAAGAACCGACAGCGATCGAGCCGATATCGATACCGATAGGAGAGCCAAGACACAGGGGAACTGAAATGGAAAGAAACCAATGCTGATATTTTGCCTGGAGTCCCACCCCTTCTATCCCTTGTTAACATTATCAGAGTGTCTTGCTCCACTCTCTCTGGGTTTTTCTTATTTCCCCACTCAGAACACTCTCATCTTAAATGGTTGGCCTGTTTACAGGTCCAACTGATCCTTATTCTACCCTCCTCCTTGGGGCAGTTCTTTTTTAGATGACCTAATCCATTACACCCCCAGAAACTCTTAATTACAGGTTTGTCCTTCAATCCTTTTAGAGGATTTTCTCCCTGTTCTCATCTTGTTCCTTCAAAGATGTAACAGGTCTCAGTCTTTTTACAGTTCTTATCCCACAATCCAACAACCCTTCTCTGGGCTTCCCGAGTCCATGTTCTTGCCATTAAAGCAGGGCACCATTTAGCCCAGTGACCTGACTTACCGAAATCATAACATTGTCTCTTTTCTTTTTGTTCATGCAGAGTCTTTCTACTTCTGTGACCTTGCTAAATCTCTGTGCAGGCTCTCGAGCTATGTCCCCACTGACCACCGGTATAGCAAGAGCCCAATCCCTTAGGCCCCCAGTACCTGCTATCCCACGCTGTCCGTCTCTGCAGCCACTGTGGTCATCCTGGTCTTGGGTGTAGGTGAGGCTCCTGCTTCAAGCTTGCTCAAGTCCTGTCTCCAAGCGAGCTTTCTCCACACAGCTGCTAGGCACCACCCACTAGCTGTCAGTCTCTGTCCTAAGCACTCCTTCAGGTGCTCTCTCTTCATAGGCACAATACTTTCTTGGGCGTAATCCTCCTTCAGCACTCCCTGCACCTTGGGGAAGCGCTGGCATGATAGTCGGCAAGGTGTGCCTGTATTCTCCACCACTTTGTCACAAGGGTCCCACCTCACCCTGGTTGAGCGTTTGCAGGATCAAGCCCAGAATATGCAGTCAGTCATGGAATTGGCATAAAACCCAGTTTATTTACATAGACAGTCAGTTACCAGGACAGGCACCAAACCTCTGACCAGTCTCCATATACAGCATAGTCCAGACCCAGCTGTAAGCCTCTGGACCACTTACTCACAGGCTTAACTATTTTGTGGCTTCTTTGCCCTCTCTCAGGGCCTTTTTATATGGATGGAGGTGGGTGGGGGGATGGGTATTTTGCCATGATGGTTGGAGGTGGGGGGGTGTCTGTGTAAACGGACACCCCCCCACCTCCACCCACCGAGCCGCCTCCAGTTTGCACGTACCCCCACCCATCCCGCTCAATGTTCACACGGAGGAACACCAAGCAGCCACCCATCCCCCCACCGGTTGTAAACATGGATGCGCCCCTCCCGCACAACTGCCCATGCACCGAGGGGGTGGGGCATCCATGTAAAAATGACCTCAGTCCTTCCTAAGGCAGCTCCTCCAATACTCAGGCCACCTCCACTAAGACGCAGTCTCCGCTGTAGCCAGAAGCAGACTTCCTCTACTTCCAGGGCAGGCTCTCTTTTATGCCTGGAGCCACGCCACAAACATACCCACTTCCTGTGGTGGCCATTTTGTGTTTAATTCATAGTCCAAACGCCATTTTGTGGCTCAACTCTGCCACAGTGGGTCACTGAATATCGATTTGGAGGAGCATGAAAAGCTGAGGCGCAAACAAAATTTAAGGAATGCCCATTGCTCACTCATCTTACCGGGGACAAAAGGAGAGAGCACAACCAGGGTCCGTGTTATCTCATTGTTTTATTATTGTTTTACTTAATGCCCACATGATATTTGCAAAATGTCCAGGTAGAGCTGTCATTGTTACGGCATTCTCCTAATAAGCACACAGTGGGCTATCTCTATATAAATACATTCATGGAGAAATGCAAGATGGCTTTATTGTTTAATATCCTACCACCCACCTGAATTATCAGAGCCTGGCATATGTCCTAAGGAATTACTTTTGGAATGCAAAGCCAGTTTGTATTCCAGTCATAAATACTAAATAAATAAGCAAGCAAATAATCCCCCTCTGCTGTGATGGGATTCTCCAGCCATTCAGATGCCTCCCCTATTGGATTTACAAGACCACCGATGGGGAAAGCAGAAGCGATGCAAAGCCCAGAAAGGAGGTGGGGGGATTTATATTTGTTTGTTTAATGGGGCGCGCGCGCGCGCGCGCGCGCGTGTGTGTGTGAGAGAAGGAGAACCCACTGTTCTTTTAAAGCCCTGAGCCCTTGTGCGGATAATGGGAGGGCTGCTCTTGCTCCCATTTCAGTCTATATTTAGTGCCAGCCATTATTCAAACAGGATTCAGAATATTGCCTGTCTGCAGACGTCGCAGCAAGAGTGCTTCAGGAGGATGGCTGGCTCATTTTTGTGTTGTTGAAGTGAAGAGCTGCAACTGCTGATTTTTGCCGTGGAGTGCACAGAAACGACGGCAGGGCTGCGGCTGTAGGTTTTCTGAAGAAACTGCCAGCTTTATAAACCTTTATCTAGGAATACAAAAGTCTCAGCAAATCACTATGTTCTTCCTCAAACCCCCTCACATCAATGGGAACATTACTGGGATCAATGGGAGACACAGCAAGCACAAAGAGAGGAAGTGCTGAGACTTCCTGGGAAGACAGAAGAACAAAAAACAAGAAGGCTCTGAAAAATAAATCGTCACACAATTATCTGTGTAGGTTTGATTTGTCATAGGACAGGGTGAAGCATCCGGGCCAGAATGACATGAAACCTGCTAGCTACCAGCCAGTCCTAAATCAAAATTCTTACTAAGGCCCTTTTTACACAGACACTCTAACACCCATAAAATGGATGTTACATTTTATTATACATGTTGCAGGGCCCCACTGCAGCCAATCACCATGGGCCCTGTGCACACATGATACCTCAGATGGGTGTTGGCCAGTGGGTGGGGAGCATTTCCCTGGGTGGAGATGGGTGGGGGTGTCTGTGTAAACACCACTTTTGGTGGGTGTTGGTGAGTGTTTGCTCCCGGCCAACACCCATCTCCACCCACACCCACCCACGGAGCAACCGGCAGTCTATTGCTTCGTGGGTGGGTGTGGGTGGAGATGGATGTGACTGTGAATCAATACAAGATTTTACACACACCTCAAAAGGATCAGGTAGTCTTGCCAGTGCTTTTTTATTTGAATCACTGTCCGCAAAGTCAAGAATTGCAGCTTTTGTAAAACAAAAAAAAATCTTGCTGTCCTGGCAATTGAGAAAAGCTTAAAAATGGAAACTAATGGCTGAAAACCCAGTTAGCAAATATAAAGCCCACCAATTAATTAAAAGAAATAATGACCCAATCACATAATGGAGTGGAGCGAGTGACCAGTTGTGAATTAGATCCACACCTGTTCTGGCTGGTGTAAGTCAGCCGGGAGACACCGGGGATGTTGCTGGCTGGGGTTGTCAATACCTCCCTTACGGGGAGGGGAGGGTGCCCGATGGCCTCAGAACTGGTCAACTGTCCCCTGCTCAAGAAACCACCTCTTGATGTTGTTGACTCCCCTGCCAGCTACTGTCCTGCCTCTAGCCTTCCCTTTTTAGGGAAGATTATTGAATGGGTGGTCGCCTCGCAGCTCCAGGCACATATCAATGCTGTTGGATTCCTGGACCCATGTCAGTCAGGTTTTCATCCTGGGCATGGCACTAAGACTGCACTTGTGGCCATGGATGACGATTGCTACTTGGAAATCGACAGGGCAAATTGTTCCCTGTTTATTTTGTTAGCTCTTTCGATGGCCTTTAATACAGTTGATCATAGGGTGTTGTTGACACGGCTGCAGGACGTGGCCGGAGTGCGTGGGACTGCTTAAGTGGATCCACTCATTCCTGAATGGGAGAACCCAGAGAGTGCTGATGGGTGATGGCCCACCATCCCCTTGGGAGCTCCCTTGTGGGGTCCTGCAGGGCTCCATCTTGTCCCCACTCCTGTTCAATGTGTATCTGAGACCCCTGGGTGAGATCGTTAGGAGATTTGGATTGAAGTGCTATATCAATATGTGGACGATGCCCAACTCTCTCTCTCTTTCATCTGACCCAGGCCCTGCAGTCTCAGTGCTTCCCCAGTGCCTGGCCGAGTTGATGGCGGCTGGCCGGCTGTGTGACCTGGGAGACATAGGGACCCCCCATTATTGATGGGGTCCATCGCACCTCTTCAGAGTTAGCAAACTGCTTTCCTGAGCCAGAACACACAAGAGGAGAAATTTCTGCTTTTCCAGGACTTGCATTTTGCTCCAAATGAAATCCTAGGTTAAACTGGCGTGTACTTTTTTGTTATTCATTTCAATGTAGTAACAATGTACATGCTTATCACACCGGGTTCTTCTCGGAGCTATAGACCGGATAGAAGGGGGTTCAGGAATTATTTCTGCCAGGGTTTGGTCCCCACTGAGTATGTAGTTTGATAATGTCACGTGGAGGCTCTGGTGTGAGGTGGTAGGTGACAACTAGGGATGTGTTGTTGGAGGGTTCCTTCTTTCTGTATTGCAGTAGGTTCTCTACAACGTACTTGCTTAGTAAACGCAGCTGGTAGTGTGTGTGGCAGGGGGGACTGGAGGTTTTCTCTTCAGAGCAGGATCTGAGCGCTTGCCTGGAGATGACAGAATTTTTTAGTGTGTGGTTGCTGGATCAGAGGAAGCAAGTGTGATCTGTAGGTTTTTTGGTATATTGCTGTCTGTAGTGTATCATTTTATTTTATTTTATTTTTAGCAATACGAGGCATATTAAAGACTTGTATGCTGTGTGTATGGTAGAGAAAGTCAGGTTGCCATGTTGGTCCCAAATATTGGCAATAGAGACAAAGCAGAGACAAAGCAGCACAATGATCTCTTGGATTGGATCCACCCCAGTTGATGGAGGTAGAAATATTACAACATGTTAAATCTTTATTTTAATTTTATGAGATTGCTCTTTGTGTTTTAAGCAGGAACCTTGTGAAAGCCATGTAACTGCTGTCACTCGCCTCTGCCTACATTTGGGATTCCTTTGACTGCAATGGATCTAAGGTTTCCGGCCACGCCTTCCCAGTAGAGAATATTGGGACAGTCAATCTGGAGCAAGAAGCAGGGGGAGGGAAAGGGTTAAATAGCTCTCTCTCTGCTGGGAACCTGTTGGGAGCAGCTAGTCAGAGGAGCTGGGAGGCAGAGACACGGCAAACACAAAGAGAGGAAGTGCTGAGGCTTCCTGGGAGGACAGAAGGGGGGGGGGAATTACCTCCCTTCTGTACAGGCTAGAGGCTAGTAAATCCACCTGGAGTAGGAGCCTCCTTTCCCACGGGTTTGCAGAGATAAGAGCTCCCTGCATGTACACATCCCTTTATTCCCCCCCACCTCCGGTCATTGGGAAAACAGAGGAAATTAAAATGAGTTAGGCTACAGTTCTCACCTTGTGGGAGCAAGCCAGTGGTGGCGGCGGCAGCAGCCAGCAGCTTGCTGGGAACCCTCCTAGAGGTCATCGTACACCTGGCCAGTCTCTGGCTGTGGGACTGAGATGAGATTCTCTTAACGTCACCTCTGGCTGCTATTTTGTTCATATGGAAATAGGTTCTTTGTCCCTCCACCATAAAACCTTCCTGCAACTTCATTGACCGGCTCAAGGGGAATGGCGGTTTGCACAAGTCTGTGTGCCGTGCTCTACTTTGACTAGCTTCCTTGTTTAAGCAGCCCTGAGGAACCAATAGCCCCAGCAGCGAGGTAGTATTTAACCCACCGTGCCAACATGCCATTCAGGTTTAGTTTTGAAGGATATTCTCCTCCTCTAACGTCTGGAGGTTGCACACACTGCACGTGATGTTTCATGGCAGTAATGTGCTTTTTTGCTGACTGCTGTTAAAAGCACCATGTAAAATCAGACTCTGCTAATTCCATTCCCAGCTGAGACTGCTTAGACAGAGATTTCTCATTACAAACAATCAATTTTTAATAATCTGCATTTAGGAGGCCTCAAACTCACCCTGTGACATGTTTATTTCCCCTGCTGTGTCCTCCTATGATAATTTAATAGTAACATTTTCAAACAGTTGGTGCATCCAAACCATTTCCCATTTTTCAGTAGCAAGCTTTCGTTGGATAATTCGTAGCCGCCTCAGGAGCAACGTAGATGTGTGCTGGTGTCCCATCAATACTCCGGGGAGTTACTGCATATGTACGACACCCAGCACACGGCAGGGCAGCTTATCCGCAGGCTGACATGGGGATATTTTGCAGGCTCTTTACTTTGCACAACGTAGACAATTTCTCAACCCCCTCCTCTCCATCTGTGCCATGTCATATTAGGAGTAGGAATAAGAAAGATCCATTTGTATGAAATTTAAAACTTGGGGATAAGTTTTGTATCTAGCCCAGCCAGGGCAATGTTGAGTCCAGTTTTCTGATGCATCTTCTCAAATGCTCTGAAAGAGCTATATGTGCAAGTAATACTTAGCTGGGCATATACACATGAAAACAGAATTATAGGGGTGCTATTTCAGATGCAAATTCGTATTGGTTTATTTTATTTTTGTTTCCCAAAGTTAATGGTTTTAAATGTGGATTCGTATTTCGGATCTGTATGTATTTATTTATTTATTTATTTAATTATTTTAAACATTTGTTACTCACCCCGCAAGCCTACAGCATCTTGGGACGACGTACATTTCAATAAAACATTCATAAAAATAACAATTTTAAAAAACCCCTTAAAAGCACAACAATATAACCAAAACAGGGTTGGGAAAAATAAAATAGAAATAAAAGGAAGGGAAGTGTTAGAACTCTAACCCACCCACCCCACCCCGCAAAGGCCTGGGCGAACAGCCAGGTTTTACAAGCCCACCGGAATGTCAAAAGGCTCGGGGCCAGGCAAGCTTCCTCCAGGAGGGAATTCCAAAGACGCGGCCCGGCTACCGAGAATGCCCTTTCCATTGTGGCCCCCCGCTTAACACGGGGGACCTCCAAGAAGGCACCCCCAGCAGACCGAAGGAGCCGCTCTGGGACGTGGAGGGCGAGGCGGTCCCTGAGGTACAAGGGGCCCAGACCGTGAAGGGCCTTATAGATCAATACCAACACCTTGAACCTGGCTCGGCACACTATTGACAACCAGTGCAGAGTCCAGAGCACAGGTGTTATGTGCTCCCGACAATCCGTCCCTGACAGGAGATAGGCCGCCGCATTCTGCACTAGCTGCAGCCTCCGAACCAGGAACAAGGGCAGCCCCACGTAGAGCGCATTGCAGTAGTCCAGCCTCAAGGTGATGAAGGCATGGATGAGGGAGGCCAGGT
>QEPC01012679.1:11950094-11962531 GCA_003113815.1 Sphenodon punctatus | reverse complement strand
CCCCCCCCAAGTACTTTTCCAGGGACCTTTGTTTGATTTTCCCACCCGGTGACTCTGTGCTTTCAGTCACCTCCACAGGAAGAAATCCATTTGCAACTCAATGGCGTGTTGCTAGTGTCTGCAGAAGTGTTAGGCTTTTTCTGATTACACAGTCACTCAGGGTCATGAACGTAGCATTTCTCCATTGCATGAAGCGAGTTTCCAGTTCTCAGCTTTCACATTACATACATGTTTAACCTTTACCTTTACATATTTGTTAGACCTGTAGTCTATACGTAGCCCAGTATCTCCTCATCACACATGTTCATAGCAAGGACGCAGAAAATCCCTTGGAGGGCAAATAGGGCCTATGAAAGGGACCCCAGTCAGAGTGCATGACTGGACGTAGACTGGTATGGTCATTGTGTGTTGCTTGTGCATGCCCAGTGCTGAAACAATACATTGTGGGAACAGACCCAAAGCCAGCTGTGAGAACGGCGACAGATGCCATGGGGTACTATGGCCGTTCTCATGCATTATTGCCGTCTGTTCTCATGTGGAGGTGCCCAACATGGGAGTTCAGAGCTCTTTCTACCTGAAAGGACATGCTCTTTCCCCTGCTGAGTGGTTGGAGCTGAATTTCTTTGGTTTCCACAACTGTGTAAGGGGCTGATTCCTTCATGTCAATGTAATCTAATCGAGAAGCTCTCCCTGGCTCTGTGACATTGAAAAGGTAGTGTTCCCCTGAGCTTGTCCTAGCAGACTTTGCCCTCTGAGTTTGCTCCCGCTACTCCATTCTCCACATGCTCCCAAATATCTGAGAGAAATGTTTCCCCTTATTGTTTCTGGTCGGTTTCATTTATTATTTATTAATGACATCCAGAGGGCATGCCGGTGGTGGGTTTGATTATGATGACTGCAGTAAAAGAGCTTACTTATGCTAAATTACTGGGAAGATAATACATTCATTAGACTGGCTGTACAATTAATTCTCCTGGGCCATGGACTTCTTCATGTTACTTCCTTAGGGCTAGGGAATACTTTACAAGTTGGGGCTGGGAGCCAAAAGGCCAGGGGTGGCTTAGTTATTTATTTCTCAAATTTAGTACCCTGCCCTTCCTGCCATAGGCAGCCCGGGGCAGCTCACAAGAATAAAACATAGATGAAACAACAACAAGATAAAACTGTAAGTAAAAGGGGAGCATCACCTCCCCCATAATTAAAACACCCCACCCCCCTAAACAACCCACCCCATCTCCGAAGGCATGATGAAAGAGTCAGGGCTTACATTGGTGCTGAAATGAAGGAAGATCTTGGGCCACCCAGGCCCCCACCAGGAGGGAATTCCACAGCCATGGAGTAGCCACCGAGAGCACCCTCTCCATAGTATCCCCCCTAAAAACTCGGGGGACCTCGAGAAGGGCGCTCCCGGATGACTGCAGGGGCCGGTCAAGGGCACGGGGTGTGAGACAGTCCCGCAGATAGGTAGGGCCCAAGCCATGTAGGGCTTTATAGGTAAGAACCAGCACCTTGAATCAGGCCCGGAAGACTATAGGCAGCCAGTGTAGAGAACGGAGCACCGGTGTAATGTGCAACCGGTGGCCCGCCTCCATAAGGAAGCAGGCTGCCACATTTTGCACCAGCTGCAGTCTCCGAACTGTCACCATGGGCAGTCCCACGTAGAGCGCGTTATAATAGTCCAATCTTGAGGTAATGAAAGCATGAATGATAGTGGCCAGATCAGAGTCTGAGATATATATGACCGAAGCCAACGCATTAGATGTAACTGACAAAAAGCGCTCCTCACCACAGCCCCAACCTGGGCATCTAGGTGGAGCTGCAAGTTGAGGAGCACTCCCACACTCTTAAACTGAGGTACCAACGGGGGGCGGACCCCATCAATGATATGGGATGCCACATCCATCGCCTTCCCCACTAACATCACCTCCGTCTTGTCAGGATTCAGCCTCAGTCAACTTGCCCTCATCCAGTCTCCCACAGCCACCAGACATCTTGTAAGCACCGAGACTGCAGGGCCTGGGTCCGATGAAAAGGAGAGATAGAGATGGATGTCATCAGCGTATTGATGGCACCGAACTCCAGTACTCTGGACGATCTCGCCCAACGGCTACATATACACATTGAACAGGAGAGGAGAAAGAATAGAACCCTGCGGGACTCCACACGAGAGGTCCTGGGTAGATGAAAATGTTCTCCAAGCACCACCCGCTGGGTTCTCCCTGAGAGGAACGAACGGAACCATCCAAGAACAGTCCCGCTAATCCCTTCTTGGTTCCACAGACGCATCACCAACAATTCCTCATGTGCCCGTGCGACCCTTGAGATCATCTGTGGGAGCCTTTTTGGAGGTTCCCCGGGTGAGATGGGTGGCCACTGATGTTAGGTCTTTTCGGTGGCTGCCCCTGTGCTGTGGAATTTGCTCCCGGAGGAGGCTCGGTTGGCTCCCACTCTCCTGCTGTTTCGGCGTGTATGTAAGACCTGGATGCTCCACCAGGCTTTTGGTGAGGGGTGCAGTGGGGGTGGGGTTTCCCCCCACATATTGTAATTTTAAATTGTTTTAAATTTGTTAATATTTTTATTGAATGATGTTCGCTGCCCCGGGCTGCCCTGAGGGCAGGAGGGACGGGATATAAATTTTAAATAAAATAAATAAATAAATAAATACTTGTGTTCAACGGTATCGGGAAGCCCGCCTGGCCCCAAGCCTGTTGACATTCCAGCGCAGTTGTAAAACCTGGCTGTTCGCCCAGGTCTTTGGGGAGGAGGGGAGGGTGGGTTAATGGGTTTTCTCCCCTACCTTTTTGTTTTAATGTTCCCGGGCCCTGATTATATTTTATAGTATATGTTCATGTTTAAAATTTTTATATGTATTTTATATGTTTTGTTGTGTAAGCTGCCCCGAGCTGTTCGCAGGAGGGGCGGGGTAGAAATTTAGAAAATAAATAAATAAATAAATAAAAAGCAGCCAATAGATCTAACAAAATCAACAGGGTTGAATTACCCTGGTCTCTCGGTGAAGGTCGTCAACCAGAGCCACCAATGCAGTTTCAGTGCCATAGCCCGGAAGAAAGCCAGACTGTGAGGGATCCAGAAAACTGAGTAGGTCCAGATGCTCCTGAAGCTGGCAAGCCACTACCCGTTCAATAACCTTCCCTAAAAAGGGAAGGTTAGAGACAGGCCGATAACTGGCAAGGGCGTTAACATCCAAAGATAGCTTTTTGAGCAGGGGCCGAACCACCGCTTCCTTGAGGCAGCCCGGCACCCTGCCTTCCCGAAGGGAGGCATTGACCACCCCAGTCAGCAATGGCCCCAGTGTCTCTCAGCAGGCCTTAACTAGCCAGGACGGGCATGGATCTAATTCACAAAAGGTGACGCTAACCGCCCCAAGGGCATCCTCCGCATCAGCGAGCAAGATCTGCTGAAATTGATCCCAAGAAATTGGACATTCCACAGCCTCTGGCTTCCCCATTCCCCATTGCGGTGTTCAAATTGTGATGAATCCGAGTGATTTTATCAGCAAAATAATCAACAAATGTGTCACAGTGGTCACAGGAAGATTCCAGGTCCAGGCGGAGGGGGGCCGGACCGACTAGCCCGCTCACTACCCAGAAACACTCTGCTGGACGAGATTTAGCTGACACAATGAGGGCAGAATAGAAATCCTTCTTTGCTGACTGCACAGCTACTGCATAAGCTTGTAAACTAGCTCTATGAAGCAATGGGTTGGCTTCAGCACGAGACCGTCGCCACCGTTGCTCCTACTGCCGCCCTTCACACTTCAACAACTGCAGCGCCTCAGTGAACCAAGGGGCTCTGCAATGTCGAAGCCAAGGGAGCAGACACTTGGGAGCCATCTGATCGATGGACCCAGTCAGCAAGGTATTCCAAAACTCGATGAGGCCATTGAGCATCTGGTCGGCAAGATCAGCAGGTAACTCCCCCAGAGCAGTCTAGAACCTCTCTGGTTCCATCAGTCTCCGGGGGCAGACCGACTGAACTGGTTCCACAACCCTCTGTGGGCAGACATGTGCCGGGAGACAGTCCTGTACGAGGTAATGATCTGTCCGTGACACGGGAACCGTTGACATCTCCCCCACTAACAGATCCCCCGCCTCAAGGCCAGTGCAGAAAATCAGATCGAGGTATGTCCTCCATCATGTGTTGGGTCGCTGACCATTTGGGACAGGTGCCATGGTGGCCATGAACTCACGCTCTGCTCCTCCGAGCATGGTGTCAGTGTGATTGTTGTAGTCCCCCAAGACTAATGTCTTCAGGGACTGCAGCACTACACTCGCTCGACACCATCTCCGTCAGAGTGTGTAGGGATGAAACTGTACAGGTAGGTGCACGGTATACAAGCAACACTCCTAACTTCTCTCCTGCCAAATCAGTCATAAGATGGAAGCCCTCAACGCCTGACAGAACCTGCACCGGACACCTCCTAACAGACCATGAATCCCTAAAAATAATGGCTACACCCCCACCCCCCGTCCTTCTGGCCGTGGCTGATGCTGCACGAAGTACTCAGCTGGAACAAGGTCAGCCAGAAGAAGTCCCTACTCAGTGGCCAGCCAGGTCTCCGTAATGCATACAAGGTCGTCTGCAGAATCCAATATTCATTCATGGATGGTTGTTGATTTATTAACAACTGACCTTGCATTCAACAGTAGCAGCTTCAGGCCAGAGGCCTGCTGATCCTGCACCACCTCACCATCTACCCGGGGAGTCATGAGGGAGATTGGCCCCAAGTGCCTCTCCCGCCTCATAGATGTAACCTCCTTCCCCCTTCCCCGTAGGGACCATATCTTTCCTGCCCCACCACGACTCCTATGGCCACAGAAGCCCACCTGGCAGCCCCACCCCGGCTGCTCCAGTCCATCAGCGAGGGAGATACCCCACCACAGATCACAATTTCCATCGCTAGTGTCTCTCCCCCCCCCCTCACACCAGGGGAAGAGTGCACCATCCTCCCTAACCCATTCCCGAGATTACACTCCCTCCTCACACCAGGAAGTAGCCATCTCCTCCAGCCCCAATCCTGGCCCCTTTCCCTATCACCCCCCCCATGGGATAATAGAAGTCAGAACCTCTAGTCCCCCCCCCCCTTTATCTAATCCCCAACTCTACAGAGGCCCCAAATAAAAATACTATAAAAACTTCCCTATCACCCGCATCAACCTCCCACTTCCTCTGTGCCACTCCTGCCGGGGCTTGCTTTCAAACCCTGCACCGTCCTCAGGGCTGCACCCTTATTATGGAGTTACCTGGGGGAGGAGAAACAGGATCACACAGCTACAAGGGTTCAGGCAGCTCTTGCAGCCAAGCTCTCCCCAGGTTCCCTGCCAAGCCCCCTCCTCCAGTCCCTCAGGGCTGCACCCTAATTAACCAGTAGTGGTTGAGGTGACGGTGCCTGAACTGGAAGAAAATCCCATTAGCTCATTGTTCCAGACAGCTCTCAAAGCACTGCAGGCCTGGCTCTCCCAGTAGTGGGGACACAAGTGATGCCGCTTGGGTCAATGGGCTGGGGATGGGCTCTAGACGCCGTGTGCGTGCCCCAGCAGAGAACCAGAGAGCAGACTATGACCCTGAAGCTCCACTGTTCCGCCTGGTTCTCTCTGGTAACTAGGGGCCCAGAACCCTGCAAGACATGAAAGTGAAAGAGGAATCCTGGGAGCCAGCTGGCCCCTCCATGCTTGATCTGTCCCTTGGACACACCGATGGGAGGTTCCTGGGATCTCTCCTTCCCCAGAACCCTCTCTTCCTGGGTAGTTTTGTGCTCAGAGCTTTAGCTTGGCAAAATGGGAAATGTGGTATCCGATATTAGAGGGCAGGACCAGCAGCACCTATGCCTGCTCAGGGCATCGGTTCATTCAGCCCCACGAGTCTTGCTGAAAGGAAGGTCTCCCTGCAGCAATGTTGCAGCGGTGCTACTCCCAGACGGGGCCCATTAGGACTGGTGCATGGTTGGTGAAATCCTGGGCCAACATCACTGTGCTCAATTTAGCTTTAACTTGCACACAAATAATAGTCTTGCACCCGTTTCCATTGCCCAAGCTGGGTCGTTTCTCCTGCGCTGCTTCGTGGGCAGCTGGGCAGAGCTAGCCCGTGCTTCTTTCCAACCTGGGTGGAATTTGCTCTCTGTCACCATGGAATCCAGACCATGCTGCTGGGAGCAGTTAATACATTGTTCCTTCTTCAAAGCGATGGAGAGCTGCGTCTACGAAAGTGAAATTCTTCATCGTGTTTCAGGAAGCTCTAGTTCCCATCTCTCCCATCCCAGGGGGGATGGGGAAACGCAGCAGACGAAACCCTGGAGGATGGCTGTGTTGGTGAGTTGGCCCAGGAATTGCATCCCAGTAACTTACTGCCATTTTGGATCGAGGTATTGGCCCTGTCTCTGGCTATGACACAGGGCTCTCTTCCCTCACCAGAATCTAGTTCCCTGTAATTAGGTGAAGCACTTTGTGCACCTGCAACTTCTCAACCTCACGAATGTACTCTTGTCTCTCCCGATGTTCGCCTCTCCCTTGTCTCTCCCTCCCTTGTCTCTTAGATTGGAAGCCCCTTAGGGGAAGGGACCTGTCAGTAACTATTGATTGTACAGTTCCAGATGCATCGCTGGCGTTATATAAATAAATAATAATAATAATAATAATAATAATCGTTAATCATGCAGCTAGATCCTTCTCTTCCTTCCTGATCCTTCAAGCTCGACAGCATAATCATACCCCTATGTCCTGTAAGCAGTGTTCCTTTCCAACTAGGGCTGGCTGCTTCCCATGCGGCAGAACTACCATTGAGAGAGAGAGAGAGAGAGAGAGAGAGAGAGAGAGAGGAGGAGGAGGAGGAGGAGCCTTTACAAAACCACTGTATTTAACAGAGCACAAGTGTTGCTGCCTGCCAGCACCTTTGGGTTCAGGAGGAAGAAGTGTAGTTATTTGTCTACCTGCCGCACTTGGTAGGCAGAATAAAGGGGGCACAGTGGAAAGCTACCGTGATCCCCTTTGTATGTATCCGCACTGTTGCTTCAGTCAAGCTGTCAATAGCATATGCTCTGAATAATTCACACTCAGAGCTATGACTGCTGGGGTAAAGGGAGATTAAAAAAAAGTACCTGCAGCTTTTGGTGACGGTGACTGAGAGAGACGACCTACCTTGGGCGATCGAAGTAACCCCAGCTCCCCCTCTAGGACCTTGCGCTGGCTAAATCCCTCAGAACTGATGTAGCTACGCAGACAAAAAACGTAGTCAAATATCTAAGAAGACGGTGAGCATTTGTTCTTCGCTGTCACGGAGGCTAGAACAAGAGGGAATGGGCTTCAATTGCAGCGAGGTCCATTTAAATAGAAAGAAAAATTTCCTAACGATAAGAGCCATTGGGCAGTGGAGAATCGGCTGCCCAGGGAGGTGTCAAAATAAATCCCCTTCCTTGCACGTTTTCAAAAACTGCTGGATAAACGTCTGTGATGCTGGCCTGGCTCTACAAGCAGAGGGCGAGCTGCTTTGGAGCAGGGGGTTGAACTAGATGACCTGGGAGGCACTTCCAACCCTGCAGTTCAGTAGTTCAGTTACTACTACTACTGCTACTACTATTACTGCTGCTGCTTCTGTAGCTGCTACTACTACTGCTGCTACTACTACTATTACTATTGCTGCTGTTGCTTCTTCTGTAGCTGCTACTGCTGCTACTATTACTACTGCGACTGCTGCTTCTTCTGTGGCTGCTACTACTACTGCTACTACTATTACTGCTGCTGCTTCTGTAGCTGCTACTACTGCTGCTACTACTACTACTATTACTACTACTACTGCTGCTGCTGCTGCTGCTTCTGTGGCTGCTACTACTACTGCTGCTATTACTACTATTACTATTGCTGCTACTACTACTACTACTACTACTACTATTACTGCTTCTTCTTCTGTAGCTGCTACTGCTACTACTATTACTACTACTGCGGCTGCTGCTTCTTCTGTGACTACTACTACTACTACTACTACTACTACTACTACTACTACTGTTACTGCTGCACCTGCTACTACTACTGATATTACTGCTGCTGCTGCAGCTACTGCTACTATTACTGTTGCTGCTTCTTCTTCTGTGGCTGCTACTACTGCTGCTACTACTATTACTGCTGTGCCTGCTGTTGCTTCTACTGCTACTACTATTACTCCTGCTGCTGCTTCTGCAGCTATTGCTACTACTACTACAACTACTGTTGCTGCTTCTTCTGCAACTGCTACTGTTGCTGCTACTAGTACTACTACTGTTGCTGCTTCTTCTGCAACTGCTACTGTTGCTGCTACTACTACTGTTGCTGCTTCTTCTGTAGCTGCTACTGCTACTACTATTACTGCTGCTGCTTCTGTGGCTGCTACTACTACTATTACTGCTGCTCCTGCAGCTGCTACTACTACTACTATTACTGCTGCTTCTACTACTGTTACTACTACTGCTGCGGCTACAACTACTGCTATTGCTGCAACTGCTGCTGCAGCTGCTGCTTCTGCAGCTGCTACTGCTGCTACTACTACTGTTGCTGCTGCTACTGCTAGTTCAGTATCTTGCTTAGCTCCATTGCTGTGATTCCTCTAGATCCAAACAATAAAAACATTAAAGGCAAGTAAATTATCAACTGAACTCTTCTGTATCTGCTGTTACGCTGTGACAGAGATTTTGTAAAGTAAGTTAATCTCTTCGTTAAGGCAGGTGACTACAGCTTTTAACAGAAGCCTGTTTCCTGTTCTCTAGTAGTTCTTTCCAAGCAGTGGTTTATTGAATTACGTGATGTTGTTAATATAGCTGGGGAAAGTCTTCAAATTGCTCTAAGCAGTTTGTGTTAAATTATGCAAATGCTTCTTTAGCAGGATACCAGTCTGTAAGTTGTGATAGTCAGGGAATGATGCAAAGTTCGGAGATGAAATAACTGGTTAATGGTTTCTTATATATTTTCTGATTACTGCTTTGTCCTTGAAGGGACGCTGTTACCCAGTGCTAGTGCCTAGGTGCAAACCATAATCAGATCAGTTAAGTCATGGAAAAGATGCTTGTTTCTAAATACAGTAGGAGCTCTTAGAAATGCTCATTTTTCCTGGGGGAAGGGACAGCACACAAGCCTGAGATTCCCCAACGCGAGAGGCCAGTGGTGTTAACAAGAGCACTGTGTTGTCCTTCATACAACTGCTGCATAAGATGCAGATATTGCTACGGACACCCCTGGGGGCTTGGAGGGGCTGCAAATCCAATCTCACTTGTCTAATCATTTCTGAATAGAAGAACTGCAGCAGATACAGTGCACACCAGAGTACTCAAAACCTAAATCTGAGAACTCCGATCAATCTGGCTAGTGGATCTTTTTTGTTTGTAGTGGATTCAGACCGTCAGCCTTGTCCTAGTTTCAGTCTCCAGAGAATATGTCTTTATTGGGTGTTCACTGTGTTACCAGCCAGTAGTTTTCTCTGGCTCACATTAATACATCTATTGACTTGATTCTAAGCTGATCCACTGTAAACATGAGCTCATTGAAACTTGGTTAAATCGTGCCGGCCAACAGAGCAAGGTTTTATCTTTGGTAACTGCTTGTAGGTGTTAGGCTGTTGATACAAGGTTTGGGGTTCTCTCTGATTAGCTGATTCCATCTTGAATGTGCCTGTGTACAAGTGTCCTCCAGTGCTTATTAGCCTTCATGCTGGAGAATTCACTCCAAATCTGCGTTCTAATTTGGGGACAGTGTCTAGTGGATACGTTCAGACAGACTGCAGATTATTGTGGACCAGGAGTCATCAGGTGGTGGGCTCCGTCAGTCACTGTGGCAGTCAGGGAACTAAGGCTGTTAGCTCTGGACTCATTCGTGAAGCGAATAGTGTCGCAGCCCAAGCCTACATCCCGGGTGTTTGTTTCACTATTTATATACCGTCTCCTCCTGCCCAATGGCAGCTCAGGGTGGTGAACAACACATAGAAATACAAAAGATAAAAATACAAAATACAAAAATATATAAAATATTATAAAACTTCTTAACCATAAAAACAGCAGAGGCCCAAGACATTTTTTTAAAAACCTTACCCCAAAAACCAAAAGAAATCCCCACCCACTACCCATCCCCCTCACCAAATGTCTGGTGAAACAGCCAGGTCTTACATTATCTACGGATGGAGAGGCAATCCGGAGAGAGGCGAATCTCTGCTGGGAGGGAGTTCCATAGTTGCAGCACAGCCACCGAGAACATCCTCTTGAACGTTGTCACCCAGGGGGACCTCCAAGAGGGCGCCCCCAGCCGAGCACAGGGGCCAATCCAGGACACGAGGGATGAGGCGGTCACGCAGGTATGTGGGGCCCAGACTGTATAGGGCTTTAAAGGTGATAACCAACACCTTGAATCGGGCCCAAAAGACTCTAGGCAGCCAGTGCAGAGAACGGAACACTGGTATAATGTCCTCCTGGAGGCCCATCCCCACAAAGAGATGGGCCGCCGCATTCTGCACCAGCTGTGGCCTCCGGGTCATAACCAAGGGTAGCCCCACATAGAGTGCGTTGCTGTAGTCCACTTTCAAAGTGATGAATGCATGAATAATGGTGGCAAGATTGGAGCCTGAGATATATGGCCGAAGGTGGTGAACCAGATGTAATTTACCAAATGCACTCCTCACCACAGCTGCCACCTGGGCATCCAGACGGAGCTGTGAATTGAGGACTCCCAGACTCCGAACCTGAGGGATGCACCCCATTGATGATGGGGGCCTCCACTCCCTCACCCTTACCCACCAGCATCACCTCTGTCTTGTTGGGATTCAGCTTCAGACAGCTCGTCCTCATCCAATCCCCCACTGCAGCCAGACACCGGGCAAACACTGAGTCTGCTGGGCTTGGGTCAGATGAAAATGAGAGGTCCAGCTGGGTGTCATCAGCATACTGATGACACCGGACTTCAAACCCTCTCACGATCTCGCCCATGGGCTGCATGTATACATTGAACAAGGGAGGGGACAAAATAGATCCCTGTGGGACTCCACACATGAGGTCCTGCGGGGACGATGTGCAATCCTCCAGTACCACACGCTGAGTTTTCCCAGTCAGGAATGAGTGGAACCATTCAAAAACAGTCCCGCCTATTCTGGCATGTTCCCACAGGCGGGTCGCCAACATCTCATGATCAACTGTGTCAAATGCCGCTGAAAGATCTAACAAAATCAGAAGGGTGGACCAACCTTGGTCCAACTTCCAGTGCAGATCATTGGCCAAAGCCACAAGCGCAGTTTCAGTGCCATAGCCTGGGTGAAAGCCAGACTGCGAGGGGTCAAGGAGTCCGACATGGTCCAGATGCTCCTGGAGCTGCTGGACCACTGCCTGTTCAATAACCTTCCCTAAAAAGGGAAGGTTAGAGACTGGCCGATAGCTGGCAAGGGCGTCAAAGTCGAGAGATGACTTCTTGAGCAAGGGCTGCACCACAGCCTCCTTCAGGCACCCCATGACCTTGCCCTCCCCAAGGGAGGCATTGACAACCCCTGCCAGCAATGGCCCCAACGTCTCCCGGCTGGCTTTCACTACCCAGGATGGGCAAGGATCAAGTTCACAAGTTATGGCCCTCACTGCTCCCAGCATCTCCACAGTGTTGGTGGACAATACCTGCTGAAATTCATCCCACAAAACTGAACCAGATGGGGCATTCATAACTTCTGCTACATCCACTGCATTAAATGATAAACATGGATTAATAACTAAGAGTCAGCATGGATTTAGCAAAGGGAAGTCATGCCTCACTAATCTCTTGGAATTCTTTGAGGGCATAAACAAGCATGTGGACAGGGGAGACCCAGCAGATATAGGGTATTTTCAGATGTTACGAGATCACGCTCAACCACAGACAATCCCCTGTGGTGGAGAATGGTCCCATAATGTCTGTTTGATCCCCGCCAGATGTTCACCACAGTGAACCACCGGCGGGGATCAAAATAACCACGCTTTCGAGGATGGTCCGAGGACCATCTCCGAAAGCGTGGGCAAAGTGATTCCCGCCAGGGGTGAACACCTGGTGGGAATCACTTTGTGCCCCCAACAGACGTGACATTACCACACTCAACCACGGCGGAATTCACCGTGGTTGAGCATGGTAACGTCTCGTCTGGCCCCTGACCACAGCCCGGAATCAGCAGCCATACTCGCCGCCAATTCCGGGCTGTGGTCAATACTCTGAGGGGTGGGCAGGTGCCGCAGCCGCATTGGCCGCAGCACCTGCCTGTCTTCTGGAGGGCGGGCGCCCTCAGAAGCGTGGGGGGAGGGGCTGTGCAGCCACACGTTGTGCCGCGTAGCCCCGTCCCCTCCCCAATTCCCCGGCGGAATCTGCCGGCTTGTCTGTTGATGGGCCAGTCTGATTCCACCAGGGAATCATTTGGGTGATCCGTGACGGGGCCTATAGGGCCCGCGTCACGTCTGAAAT
>QEPC01012679.1:11858389-11933998 GCA_003113815.1 Sphenodon punctatus | reverse complement strand
TCTCTCTCTCTCTCTCTCTCTCTCACCTTGACTATTGCATCTTCCTTATTACTGGTCTCCCCTGCTCTGACCTTGCCCCCTCATTTCCAAGGTCATCTGCCTTACCTGTTGCTTTGACTAGGTTCTCCTCCCTACACTGGCCCCCTCTACCTGAACGCATTCAGCACAAACTCCTTGTCTTTCTCTTCAGTGTTCTTCATGGCCTTGCTCCCCCCATCTCTCTGCAGTTGATTCCCTCCCCTCTTGCTCTGCAACCACACTCGCCTGCTCCTCAAAATGTCTTTGCCCTTCCTCTCTTGGTGCCCCCCAGGCCTGGAACTTTCCCTGGATACACTGGTTCTTCTCCTTCTTGCCCAACCTTCATATTCCTTCTGAAAACCCACCTCTTCCATCATGACTCTCTCCCCCTAGGTTTCCCCTCTCCCTTGTCTTTACTAGATTGTAAACCTCTTGAGGCAGGGACCTGTCTCCAATCTATGATTGTACAGCACCAGGTACACTGCTGGTAGTGTATAAATAATAATGAGCTAAGTGCTGATTTAAAATGTATTGAAAGTTATTCTGGAACTAAATACGGTCTGAATAACAGGAAGGACCTGCAGCAGACTGCCCAGCCCTTTCTGTCCTGCTGAAAGCAGACGTTAGGTCTGTTTGTTTCAGAAGGCAATAAGGAAAAGAAATCCAAGTCCCAGGGCCCTGAATAGGGGAGAAGCAGAGATAAGGACCACACCTGCATCTACTAAACTGGTGTCTCCCAGGGTTGCACAAATCCTGTCTCATGGCAGCAGTTCTCCAAGAAAGCCACTCACGTGTATGGCTCCTTTTAAAGATGACCAGTGCATCAAGCCAGCTGACATTCTTCCCCAGGCTGGAAAGTCAGTACCTCAGAGTCTCTCCCGAAGCAGAGATGTTCTCTGGCTGCAGGCTGTGTGGATTGGGGCAGGCAAAGTACAAAGAGCTACGGTAAGATACAGGGTTTGCCTAAGCTAGTGGCTGAGAATGGAAGAAGGAATCCTGGTTCCTAGTCTCCCTGCTCTGACCAATCTTGAGCAATTTAGGAAACTTAGGAGTTGTGGCTCCCTGAGTCCTGCTGTTACTTCTAGACCGGCCTCTTCTCTGAGATGACTTTCCTCTAGTTCTGCCCCAATGAGGCTGTTGCAAGAGCAGTCTTCGGGTCGCAGTTCTTCACCCTTTGTATGATGTCGCTCTCTGCACCATTTTTCATAAGGATATGATGCTGCAGAGCTTTTTGCAGCTGTAATATTTTTATTCAATGAGCTCTCCATGGCCTCTTCCTGTTTGGCACAAAAGCTCCAGTGTAGGACTGGAAAGCAAACACAGCGACGGGATGCTTCTGTATTATCGCCACTTGAGAGACCCGCAAGGGTAGAAGTGCTAGAGATGTAATAGAGGAGCAGCACACTCGACCAGCTCCCAGAGAATTCTCTCCGATTGTAAATCCCTTAGGGGTAGGAACCTGTCTCTGACTGTGGGTTGTACAGTGCCAGGTACATTGCTGGCGCTATATAAATAATAATAATAATAATAATAATTGTCATTGCAAGAGACTGCTTCGAACTTGGGTGTGAGCAGCCTGAGCCTGGATGTTCTGGCCTGAGTAGCATGGAATAGAAATTACTGTTGCCAGGAAGGCGGTTAATGTTTCAAGACTGCTTCTTTGAATTCTTAATGGCACCATGGCCTGTAAGAACAGCAGAGGTTCTCCGCAAGCTGCATGGAGCCAAAGAATCAGCTTAATTTATCAAAGCTGATTCTTTCTCTTTTTTAATCATTACCAAAAAGAAACAGCATGTCTTTGTCTTTACTGGGTAAATAATGTGAGTCCTTGAGGTGTTTGACATCAGCGCACACAGACCCGGCAGCAGACTGCGGGTTAGTTCACCATTGTTTCTGCTGGTTGGTATCAAAGGAGTTCGAGATTCTCTGGGAATGTGTGCGCTGCCCCACTTTTGTTAATGCCAATGGAAATTCTCTAGGTATAGAGGGAGCACTCGCTGAATCGTAATGCAACATGGGCATGAATTGTCATCACTCTGTTGTCAACAGAATCAAATGGCGTCTGGATTTTCAAAGAATGGTGAAGGGTATGGGGACAGGGATTAGTTTCTGAGCATTGAAACCAGTTGTAATTACTCAGCTTGTTCTGATTAAATAGAAACAATAAAAATTGATTTCAGTGCTTCTGGGCCTAATCTACCTGCCTGTAGGAGTCGGGAAGAATTCTTCTTCCGTGGACAGGACTGCCTTGCAGGCACCTATGCTGTTGGGTACAAGATCAGAGGAGAGTGGTGCCGTTCCTCTGCTGGACGTTCCAACCCAGAGTGTCCCAGTAAAACCTGGAACCAGTGAGCTCTCAGCAACAGGCTGTGTCGGCAAGACCAATGGTAGCTCGTCTTGTAGATCAGTCTGCCCTGTCATGTGGCATTGAAGTTAGTGCTGGATGCAGGACACCAGATTGGTTTGGGGATTAGCTAGCAGGATAAAGAGATGAGCAGAGAGGTCTGAGTCTTGGCATAGGCCTTGGTGAGCCAGACCAGACCTTTGCACCTCCGTATCCTTAATAATTTAGCAGGCAGACTTCCTGAGGGTTTTATCCTGGAATGTGGCCGGCTGGAGAACTAGATTTATGGACCCCGCCAGTAAGGCCTTCCTGTGTGGCTTTGATTTAATCTTGGCCCAGGAAACCTGGTCCACTGTCAAACTGGTTTTCCCTGACGATGAGGTGTTTTGGCAAGGGGCAGTACCCCTTCCGGGGAGGGAGAGGCCGAGGGGAGGTACAGCATGCTTTTTTAAGCATTCCCCATATGTGAAAGCTGTACCCTTGCCCCACAGACCTGCCCCTGGGGTTTATTTATTTAAAATGTATATCCCGTCCCTCCTGCCCAGAGGGCAGCCCGGGGCAGCGAACAGTAATAAAACAAGAAAACCATTTAAAACAGTTAAAAACACAATAACGCAGGAGAAAAAGGCACACACACACCCCCTGAAAGCCTGGCGGAACAGCCAGGTCTTACATAAACGCCGAAATAGCAGGAGAGTGGGAGTCAACCGGGTTGTGGTTGTTTGCTGGATGCTCCCAGCTGGTCATTGCTGGTGGTTTGTATATATTCCCCCAAGCAATTCTGTATACTATGATGATAATGTTTGGTTTGAACTGATTACCTTTCTAGAACAAATTTAGAAATTGTACCCCGAAGTTGGGTTGTTATTGGCTGGGGACTTTAACGCTCGTATGGGTTCGTGTGACTTGGACCTGTGTCACCTTGGAGGTATCTGGATTTCTGACGATGGTGCCCCACTGGATGGAAGGAGGTCAAGGGATGTGGGCTTTAATAAAAACGGTATTGCCTTGGCCAAATTAATACAGCACTTGGACCTGTGTGTCCTCAATGGCCACCATTGGCACGACCGCCCAGGGGAGTTCACTTATTTGTCATCTAGGGGTTGTAGTACAATCGATTATTTAGTAATTTCCCCAAACTTAATCCCCTTGACAAAATTCTTCCAGGTCGGTTCCCAGTTGGATAGTGATCACCTTCCCTTAATTCTCAATCTGGGTGGGGTCAAATCCCAGGTGGCTGATTGTCCTAATTCCCCCCAATCCTCTGAGGTTGCCAGGCAGGGTCAGGTAAGAAAGTGCTGAGGATTGCCGCTAGAACAGGAACTGTTATCTGCTCTGCATTCATCTGAGGGTCTGCAGTTCTTCGATGGGATTAGAGACTCCACCTCTTCTAAGGAGCAGCTATCTAGTTTTTGGGGATTAGTGGAGTGTCTTGTACCCTTCTTATCGGATAGTAGCGTTAGGCCCCGATCATTTAAGCGGGCGGATGGGTGCTCTCCTTGTTGGTACGATAAAGACTGTCTAGTGGCTCGGACGGAGGTACGCCGTCTTTATCGGAAATTCAGACTACATCAGAGGAACTGCTACTTGACAGAATTACTGCTTAAAAGAAGAGAGTATAGGGCTCTCCTAATCTCCAAAAGAGCTGAGTTTAACAAGCAGGCATGGGACTCTCTTGATAAAGCCGCTAGGGACTCTAATCCTCTGACATTCTGCAGGTTGGTTATGGGTATAGGCCAGGAAAGGGCATCTGCTGATGTTTTCTCTATCTCCAGCCGGTCATGGGAGAAACATTTTTCATCACTATATGCAGGTGTGGGTCTAACCGATATCCCCCTGTTGCCAACTTTTTCCATACCAGAATGGGACCTAGTGTCCACAGAGCAGATAGTGGTTTAATTGGATAGTTTTAAAGGTGGGTAAAGCCCCGGGGATTGACTGTATTCTGGCTGAATTTTTGAAGTCTGGGTCCAAATGGTGGGCGTCCTAGCGGCCCTTTTCACAGGAATAAATTCTTTGGGTAATATTCCAAAGGAGTGGGGGCAGGCCATTGTTGTCCCAATTTCCAAGAAGGGAAGCCCTGCTGTTCCTAGCAACTACCGTCCCATTAGCTTGCTCGGTATTGTAAGCAAACTATACGTGAAATATTTGCTGCTGAGATTAAATGACTGGTTGAAAGTCAAGGGACTGTTGATAGATGCCCAGATCGGGTTCCATGAGGGGTGTTCTACCAGTGATCATTGTTTCTTGCTTACCCATCTCATCCAGAAATATGCTGGCCCCTCTAAAGCGTTGTATGCGGCATTCATTGACCTTAAGGCAGCTTTCGACATGATTTCTAGTGAGCGCCTGTGGGACAAGTTAGCGGCACTTGACCTAGACCGTAGACTGTTGCGTTTAATAATTAGTTTACATAGGAATAACTCACTGATGGTGAGATTAAATAATCAAGGGATGTTGTCCAACAAGATAGCTGTCAAAAGGGGTGTTAAGCAAGGTTGCATATTAGCCCGCACTTTATTTAACATCTATCTCAATGTCGTACTGGAAGTGTTTCGCGCCGCAGATGGTCCATGCACCTCATTTGGGGGATACAAGTATTCCGTGCCTCCTATATGCGGATGACACGGTGCTGCTGTCCCGTACGCAGGTTGGGCTGAGGCACTCACTAGGAGCTTTCGGGACCTATTGTAGGATGAACCTGCCAGAAATAAACTACGATAAGACAAAGGTCCTAGTATTCTCCCGTAGGAGAGTAAACCACAGATGGCAGCTAGACGAGAAGGTTATTTTGCAGGTCCATGTGTATAAGTACTTAGGTATCCTCTTTCAGTCAAACGGGGCTTGGGTGATGCAAGCCCAGACTGCGCAAGAGAAGACTTAAGTGGCTGCACAAAGCATTGTTGAGTTTTCTTAGATCAGAGGGAGGACAACTAGTTACTCCGGCAATTAAAATTGGTTAGGGTTAGCCATCCCTCAATTACTCTTTGGAGCCCACTTTTGGGCACTAGGTAAAACAAAGGCCCTGGAAAGATTACAGTCTGGCTTCATAAGGGCTTTACTTTCCGCCCCCGCTGGGATATCAAACCAAGCTTTATGCCTAGAGTGTGGCCTCCTGCCTCTTCAGGAAAGGTTTTTACAGGGGGCTATAACATTGGCTCCGCCTCTTTTTTCTATGGCCGTTCCATGGTCACAACTGGCCGTGGACGATACATATCCAAACGCCTGGGCAGCCGCGGTGGTGGATAAAATTAAGCATCTAGGCTTTAGCCTGGCAGTTTTGGCCCCGTTGGGATTTAGAGGGGCTAGAAAGCAGCTAGTCAAAAGACTGTCTAACGTTACATGGCAGGAGATAAGAACTGAAATAGGTGTTAGTAAAGCCCTGGGACTATATTCTGTGATAGCTAATAATTCAAGTGCCCCTCTGCCTTATTTGGGGGGTAGTCTGCGGACAGAGGCAAGAAGGCTCAACGTAGTCCCTTCTGTATGACAGAAGTCCGCTAGCTGAGCGCCTATGCCACTGTGGCCTGGAACAGGTGGATTCCCTGGAACACATTTTATTGGAATGCCCACTATTTGCTGAGATACGGGAGACATATCTAGCACCCCTGATTACTCCTTTTTTGGGTCGTGCCCCAGAATTTTACATTTCCTTTTTGTTGAGTGATCGATTGGTAGAAATTACGGGGACGGTGGGCAAATATTTGACTTCAGTTTATAAACTAAAGCAGAATAGGGCCAAGGATCCCATTTAATTGCTTGATTTCAGAACCTAATAGTCGAGGCCTGTATTCCATCCAGTGGTGATCCACCTCCCCGACCCCCCCTTTTCCCTGGGCCGCTTTATAGACTTCTATGTTTTTCACCGAGTGTCTGACCGGCAGTATTTCTTGGGACAACAGGTTTAAATTCGTCCCTTGTTTTTAAGTTAAAGTAGAATAGGGATAAGGACTCCACCAACTGTGTTGTCTTCAAAGCTTTAATTGTCTAAAGCTTGTATTTAAAGTTTGTATTTATGTAATGGTGGTCCAATCCCTTATGCGCTATACTTATTATTTTAACCTTGTAGTACTATTTTACATTTTATTTACTCGGTTTAGCCCTCTTTTGTTTGGGCTTGTGTATGTTTAGTTTGCAATGGCCCAGTGTGGCCAAGCAATAAAGTACATTGTTGTTGTTAATAATTTAGCAAAGATTAGCCACAAAGCCTGCCAATGGGAATAATCCCATTTCAGAGAGGCAAAAACTGAGGTAGAAACCAGACCACCAAGTAACTCTATATGCTTTTTAAGAACATCAGAACAGTCAGACCAATAGTCCATCCAGACCAGCGTTCTGTCTCCAACGCTAGCAGCTTTGGTTGTTTTGGAGAAGCACACAACAGGCCATAATAGAGTGATCCATTCCTTGCTGTTCACTCCCATCTCCCAACAGCTTGAAGTCTCATTCCCTGACCCACTTGACAATAGCCATTTATGGGCCTATCCTCAAATAATTTATCCAATGCATTTTTTAACCTAGCTATGCTCTTGGTCATCACAACATCCTCTGGCAATGAGTTCAAGGGTGAATTGTACATTGAGTGAAAAAATACTTTATTTCTCTTAAGCCAGTTCATTTCATAAGGTGTGTTCTAGTATTTTGAGAAGGGGTACATAACAGCTCCTTATTTGCCTGCTTTGCGCCACTCATGATTTTGTAAACGTGTCTATTATTATTATTATTATTATTATTATTAATATAGCGCCAGCAGTGTACCTGGCACCGTACAATCAATAGCTATAGGGTGTTTTCAAATGTGATGGTAGCACAGTTTAGTCCGCTTTACCATGGATTGACCCGGGTGCCACCATCAGTCAAAATGCACCTGCCAGATGTTAAGCATGGTCTGGCTCTCCACCGTGATGGGGGCTGGCCCTTGGTTGTGAGTCGGGGAAATCCGCAAGTCACAGCCCGGGCTAAGCTCCAGTACAGGGAGCCAAGTTCCCAATTCAGAGTAGGGCTATTGAATCCAGTGGGTGGGAGCCGGGGTGGTGGGGCTGGGCAGACACACATTCATGCACCTCCCCGCCCGGCTGCTGTCATGTATGTTCGATGGCCGAGCCGAGTCCCCGGCAGAGGGACAGCTTCCACTCCCACCCGGAAGAGTTCACGGCAGCGGCAGGTGCCATCACGTATGAAACCCCCCCATAGACACCGCGGTCCCTACTCCAACATCCCACCCCTCAGTCATCTCTTCTCAAAATTGAGAGCCCTAAGTTTTTATGCCTTTCTCTGCATCGTTTCCAGCTGTGCTCTGAGTAGCTGGAGAGACCAGAACTGCTGAACTATGGATTTACATAGTGACGGTATGAAATTCTATTAGTTGTTTTCCACCCCTTTCTTTATTATTCCCAATAATCTGTTTGCCTTTGGGCTGCAGCAGCATACTGAGATGAGGTTTTCAATGAACCGTTTGCAACGACTCCAAGATCCCTTTTCTGAGTGGTAATGCCTAATTTAAAGCCCAGCATTGTGTAGGGATAGTTAGGTTTATTTTTCTCCATTCTGCATCACTTTACGCTTCTCAGCATTGAATTTCTTCTGCCATTTTCGTGCCCAGTCTCCCAGGTGTGCAAGATCCATTTGTAACTTTTCACAGTCTGCTTGGAACTTAACTACCTTGAATAATTAGTGACATCTGACCTCACTCTTCATTCTCTTTTCCACACCAGACTCGGTGCAGACCCTTGAGACACCTCACTGTTTACATCTCTTCATTGTGAAAATGGACCATTTTTTCCTAGCCCTTGTTTCCTAGCTTTTCTCTAGTTACCCTCCATGACTTATTCTATGACTACGTCGTTTTCTTAAGTCTTTGATGAGGGAGCTTATCAAATGCTTTCTGAAAATCCAAATGCGGTATGGTGACCAGGTAACCCTTATCCACATGCTTCTTAAAAATCTCAAAATATTCCAATAGAGTGGTAAGGCATGACTTCCCTTTACAAAAAACATGCTGGCATTTTTGTTGATATGCCTAATTTATTGTTTACAATGACCTCTGCCAACTTGCCTGCTGCTGCTGTCAGACTCACTGGTCTGTAGTTTCCAAGATTGCCTCTTGGTGCAGGACTTGCTCTTACTGCTTCTACAGTGCCCGCTGAGTAAGGTACATGATACAAGCTCTGCAGATGATCTCGCTCTTGTTCCTGTGCACCCTGAAGCTTGGAACGTTTCAGGAGCAAGCTCTGCTTTGAAAGATTGTGTTTATGGTGAGTGAGTGTGGGGGAGACCGCAGCAATCTGTCAATTGCTTTTTAAAATGTTGCTTAGGAGAGATATGGTTCTAAACAATCCTGGGATTACTCTCATAGGGCCCCATCTGCCCCACTGATCAGCAGACAGACAGAGTCCCATGGGGCTACGTGAGCTGCAGAGGGTCCCCTGAAAGTGCTTTCCAAACCAAGCACCTGGGGCCCTACACACCGTTGTGAGACAGTCAATCTAGTCAATAAGCCTGGTGTTAATTATAACAAGGCTCAGAGTATTAAGGTCCAATCTCATGTCCTTTGTACAGGAGACATAAGAACATAAGTAGTGCCAGACTGGGTCAAACCAATGGGCCATTGAGCCCAGCATCCTGTCTCTTGACAGCAGCCACGCTTGGTCAATTGGAAGAGGTACCCAACAGGTCACAATGGGGTGTTCCTGTTGTTCACGCCCAGTTCCCAACAGTAAGAGGTTATAACCCCAAAATCTACTTGGCTGATAGCCATTAATGGACCTACTCTCCAAGAACTTATCCAGGCCTTGTTTAAACCTAGCTATGCTACTGGTCTTGACCACATCCTCTGGCAACAAATTCCACAAGTTAATTTGTGTGTTGAGTGAAAAAATACTTTTATTTGTTTTAAATCTGCTGCTACTTAGTTTCATGGGGTGTCCCCTAGTTCTAGTACTATTTGAGAGGGTAAACAAACAACCGTTCCCTATGGGCATGGCCATTAATACAGAGGGGAGAGGGAAGAATACCAAAACCCTTACCCGCAAAAGCTAGGCAGTGGCATAAAAGCAAAAGCCCAGTCTCCTCGACATCCAGGGTTGGAGGCTTGGAGCCCTGATGATACTTAAATAGTTTGAAAAATATTTGGTTCCTCACCATCCCTTCCTCTCCCTGGAACGTGAGAGCATGCGTGTACAATGCCCATCTTTGGATGTTGACACCCTAGGCAACTATCGGCCTGTCTCTAACTTCCCATTTTTAGGGAAGGTTATTGAACAGGTCGCTGTTCATCTCGATGCTTTCGGATTCCTAGACCCATTTGTACAGAGACTGCGCTTGTGACCTTCGTCAGTTCAAAGTTTATTCATGGCATCTGACTCTCGCCATAACCAAGTGAAGTACAAAAACCAAAAGGAAATTTCATACATACATTAATTAAAATACATGATACATTCATATCTTATTTCCAAACAAACTATTTCAAAACCAAAATTGGATTTTGTTTCCTAATAGCTGCTGCCTGACATGCAAAAGCTGCCAATCTATTGATGACCTCATTCCCCGTATTTTGGCAAAGCCAAATCAGTTTCTCTTTTTTGGGGGGGAAGAAAAAAAAAGGGGGAAGTGATCTACACCTAGAGATCAACAGAGGAAATGGTATGAGATGTTTCAGCAGCCTTGGTTACTCTTGATCATGAGGTGGTGTCGATGCGCTTGCAGGACCTGGTGGAGGTTCACAGGACAACTCTTGAATGGTTCTGTTCATTCCTGTTGGGGAGGTCCCAGTGGGTGTTGATGGATTCTGCAGGTTCCATCTTGTCCCCACTCCTGTTCAGTGTGTATCTGAGGCCCCTGGGCAAGATCATTCGGAGGTTTGCGGTGAGGTGCTATCAATACACGGACAACACCCAGCTCTATCTCTCTTTTTCTTCCGACCCAGGCCCTGCAGTCTCAGTGTTTACCATGCCTGACTGCTGTTGGGGACTGGATGAGGGTGAGCCAATTGAAGCTAAATCCAGACAGGATTGAATTGATGATGGCTGGCCAACCTTGTGGCCTGGAGGGGATTAGGGCAACCTGTCATTGACAGGGTTCGGCCTCCTTTGCCCACTCAGGTTTGCAAGCTTGGAGTGCTTCTGGATCCCCTGCTACGTGTGTACTATCAGGTTGGGGCAGCGGCCAGGAGTACTTTTCATCAACTCCATCTGGTGAGGAGGCTGCAGCCTTTTCTTTCCGATTCCGATCTGGCCACCATCGGCCATGCTGTCACAACCTGAAGGCTAGATGAGTGTTTGGAAGCTACAATTGGTGCAGAACATGGTGGCCCAGTTCCTTGCAGGTGTGGATCGCCATGAACATATTACACCTGTGCTTCAAAGTCTGCACTGGCTACCAATAGCTTTCCAAGCACAAGTCACGGTACTGGTGTTGACCTTTAAAGCCCTAAATGGTTTGGGCTCAGCTATCGGAAAGATCATCTCTCCTATCATGCTCCACCAGGATCCTTTCAGTTGGCAGAGAGCGGGTCCCACCTGCTAATCGTGTTTGTACAATGAGGGGTGTTCCTGGTGGCTGCCGCAATGTTGTGGAAATCCCTTCCCATGGGGGTTCGTCAGAGTCCGAGCCTGAGCATATTCCAGACGAGATGCAAGACATTTTTCTTTCTTTTCTTTTTTCCCCTGAAGCATTTGACAGGCAGGGTTAGAGGTTAGGTGAGTATGTTTTAGGGTTGGCGGGGGGGGTGGGCGGGTTAAAGGGATTTTAATGTATTTTATATTGTAAGCTGCCTTGAGCTGTAGAGAATGGATGGGGTATCAAATTTGAATAAATAAATCTACACACATCCTTACCAATGCAATCCCTTCCTCGTCCTTGAACCGGAGAGCCTGAGCTGCCATGTACAGGAGCTAGCTATACGCGTGCCAACTGTCCTTATTTAAATTGACAGCAGCCTCTGTATTTTAACATTTTAGACGGCCCTTTCCCTGCTCTGTCATCCCAAAGTCCTCTCTGGCCAACGGTATTTAGACTGAGCTGAAAGGGAGACTGCTGCTTCCTTTGCTCTGTTTGTTTCAGAGTTCTCCTAGACAGGTTTCATCTTTCTACAGATTAGGCAAGAGACCATGGGTACAATCCTATACAGTGTGCGTGCACAAATGGCATGTACACACATGCCGACAGCACACATTCAGTGCTGCATCACAATGGTGCGTTCATAAAGGGCATGTTCCGAATCCCAAGGGCCCACAGGTGTGCACTTTGTCGTGCACGCAGCGGGTGCAGCACATGCAACACAAGTGGTTGTGAGTTGTACGTGCCTGCTCCGTTTGTTGGGCTGTGGAGTGCATGGGCGCATGGGGTGGGGGACAACCCAGGGTACATGTGTACTGCGTGTATGCGCACCTGCAATGCATGCCCATTACGCATACAAATGGTGCCCACACAGCATAGGATTGCTCCCCATATGTCTTAAGGAAAAGAACTTATTGCTGTGAGACTGGACAGTGGTGTCTGGAGCAAGATAGCTGCGCAAAGCTCTTACGTGCGTTTCAAGCCGCCAATTTGAAACAGCATTCATGGCAACTGCATTGAATGGGAAGCCCATTTATTCCTAGTCCCACAGCTGTGTTCTGGGAGGTGGCCAGGACTGCCTGATAAGCTCCGTGCCACTGTAATGAGGAGCGACATAGATTCAGGACATATCTTCTTGTTACCATCGTAGGATAAATGTGCCCCTCCTTTTCTGGAATGAATCCAAGTATTATTTGGAGATAGTATTGGCTGGTTGCAAGGGAATGTCTTACAGTGATGGCAGGTGTTGGGAGGGTCTGCTGGAAATAGATCTGGGCTTTTGCAGGGTCCAAAATGGTTTGTGGTTTGGTGTGGTTTCCTTCCTTCTCATGGAGCCAAAAAACACCAGATCTGCTCTACTCTTTGTTTTACCAACCAGTGAGCTATCGGCTCCCAGATGATCCAGGCCTGTAAACAGCTTCCCCACCCTGAGTCATTGAGAAAGGCAGAGCTGGTGACCGAGAGCCTTGCCTACACCCCAGTCTTTGAGATGTATTCCAGTGCACAGCGACCTAGTGAAGTTCAATGGAGTAGGTTTTACCTAGTGCAGGAGCCGGTGTCCCTGGGTTTATTAAACACACCAGATACTGATGTGGGCAAAATCTCTCTTCATGCTGCAATTTCCTTAGCCAAAACCTAGGAATAATCCCTGCCCTCCTCCCCCCCGCAGGCGGGAGGGGATATGAGACCCGTCTGCAGCGTAGCTATCAGTCTCTTTTCCTACCATAGTTACAAGTAAGAGCTAGGTTTCCCGTGGCTGATAGAGGTTCTGTTTGTTTACTTCATGCAGCGGACGGCACTTTGTGTTAAGTTGGCTTTGCTGCTGATTCTCCCGGTTAATTATTCTGGTGATTTCCGGGGTGGTTCTTGAGGCCTCCATGTGCAAAGCAACATCAAATTGTTGTCAAGCTCTCATCTTCGTGTAGCGGGCTGAAAACCTTGAATGAAGGCAGTGAAAAAGTCAAAATCATATTTGCCCTTCAAATAAAATATATATATTTAACAGAAAAGGCTCAATTCTGGGAGGCTGGAATCGATGTTGAAATTGCTGGAGATGCAAGTAGGCCACCCTACAGCACAAAGTTTCTGTTAATTCCTCTGTTTTAATCTCTGGGCTTTTGAGTATTGTTTAAACTAAATGTTTGAAAGTCTTTTAATTCTACTGTCTGTGGAAATAAGGCCTCTGTGACTTTAAACTGGCCTCGTTGAGAATTGGAATGCTGTCCCTTTCTTTAAAACCCCCACATTGCATGAAGTTAGAATATAGCCTTTGTTTAAGCCATGCTGATTGTTCCCAGTGGACGGCACTGGAATGGTTCACAGAGACCGGAGGAGGGGAGGGAGGGCCTGGGCCTGGGCCCAACAGCCAGCTCACTGCTCAGACCGTACAAGGAGGGAGCGGAAAACAGCAGCGTCTCGGCACTTCCTGAATTGAGCTGTTGGACTCCTGGTTGTGGACTGTGTGTGTGGAAGGGTGAGTGATGGTAAGTTGTGGAATCCCTGCTCTCCCTTCACCACCTTCTATGCACTTGAAATCTCGGCTTTTCGTGGCTTTGCAGTTTTTCAGAAATCCAGTCTCTTCTTTTTGGCTTCATTTTGTTTTTAATGAAACTTTCCTTTCATTAACGTTAGTTTAACAAATTCCAGGATATATTAATGCATGACTAAAAAAACTCAGATTTTTTTTTTGCTTATTATATTTATGACAAAGTAATGAAAGGTTTTGATTTTGTTATCATTGTCTTTAGTACAGGGTTAATGATTAAGATGAAAGGAAGTGTCAGACTTGCCAGTCAGGCTGTATTTATCTGATTAGCATCACATTCAAGTTCTGGTTTATTTTTGTGCTTGGAATCCTGTTAGTCTGGACTGGAACATATGTACAGTTCCTTACCTTGCCTAGTGCGGTCAGACTATTTGATTTTTCAGTTCACGGTGGGGTTACAACAACAAGTAATCAAGAGGATATTAAGGAACAATAAAACAAGCATAATTTCCCAGGGCTGAGTCCCTGAAGTAATGACCACTGTGATGGCCCTTGTGAGCTGATGACTAAGAGGAAGCAGAACAAGTCATGAAAAAATCTGTAGTTTGCTAAAGTTTCCTCAGTCAAAAACATTTGCCTCCCCAAGCAACAGTAACTTGAGTTAGTTACTGCGAGTCAGATCAGACAGTCTTGGATTCATATTAAATCTGACTGGCTAAACAGTCACCTACTTTGTCTTTGGTTTGAGCTGTTTGCATTAATTATTTCCAACCCTACAGATAGATAAATCTTGGTTGAGGGCTAAGGAAGTGATTAGGACAGATGTTGGCAGATGAGAATATGGGAACACAAGTTCCCAAACTCTGAATGGTTCATACTCTGGAAGCAGCACTTAAATATTTAGAACTACTGTCAAAAAGTAGGTCACTTGGATATCAAAAGTCTTTTTAAGAAAGAATATCCTGTCCTGGGGATTTCAAACTCTGCCAGTGCAGAGTAATTTTGACCTGTTGGTGTATGGAAATGTGGCTGAGTCAGACACATCGCTGTCAGTCCCGTTTGCCAAGCCTGTCAGCAAAAAAAACACTGAATCCTCCAGGAAATTAGCAAACAACTGAAAGGCAAAGGGGGCAGCTCTGTTTTTCAGAGGTTTTAAGATAAAAATTGTCCATCTCTGACGAGGACACAAACAGCAGATCTGGCGAGCAAGTGAACATGGTTTTTATGCCTCGCCGGATAGAAGAAAGACCGCTGAATAGGAAAGAAGTTATGGAAGTGACGATGCGTATTGGAGTCCCTGATCAAATCCTGTAGGCCCTTGCAGCTGGGGTGCAGAGTGAAGACGGAAACAGGATTAAAAGGAACAATAGTTTAAAGCTTTCCAAGGAAGGATTTTAGAGCATTGAGGATCAGGTTAGAGGTCATCCCTGTACAACATACTTTGCAGTGCTGACAACTCAGTGGAAGCAGTAAGGATGACCCTGGCCTCCCCTGCTGCAATGTCAGCTAAGAGGAGGAGGCCCGCACTCTCACATTCCCACCAGCACCACTAATTCTCATCTGAGCCGCTCTCCTCCTGTTGGCTCATTAGCCTCATGAGAACAAACTACCTGATTAACTGTTATGCGCTCTTGCATGCTCATTTGCTCTCCTTGTTTCTTCCTACTCATGTCCAGCCAAATGGCCTGAGTAAGCTGTGCTTGGCCGGCCCAAATGCTTTTGCTGCAAATACAATTGAAGGCCTCCTACTGCACAGGGATAAACATCTCGCAGACTAGCTGCTAAAAGACACAAATGGGTTTGGGATGGTTCTGAGGAAAGGAGAGATTCAAGGTGAGCAGGAAGAGATGTTTTGCTCCCTCTGCCTGTAGCCAGTTAAATGTTTTGTTCCTTGGAGCATCATCCATCCCCTCTTGGAGCTGAACTGAGGCCTTTTCTGAAGGTTTCCCACATTCCCAATAAAGCAACAAGGAGCCTCTCATTTTCCCTGTCGACATGCCTCTCTCTAGTCATGTAATAAGGAAGAATTATATGGTTATGGGGAGGCAGAGGTTGTTGCGTGTGGTGAATCTGGGGGTTTTCTGTTCTCTGTTTATCCATAAAACCAGGACAGCTCTGGCTGCCCCAACATTGCCTTCTCAGTTTGCCCCAACTCCAGTCTTCCTTGTTCCTTCTGTCCTTGTCAAGTAAGGGAGAGTCACTGACTTTCTCTTAGAGTGGTGGATTTTTGTGGCATGGTTGCCTTTGCATTAGCCTGAGGGCTATCGGCTTCCTCTCCAGCTGCCTTCAGATAGCAACGCCATTCAGTCAGCTCTTATCTGGCCTATAGAGTTTGTTCTTCAAGGGCCTGTGCATGGACATGGTGTAGGTAGGGCGCCTCCTGTCATCGAGGTCAGAAATTGCATAAGCAGTTTTAACCCTGTGTTTGGGAACAGACTGTAACTGCTTCTCCAATAATGATCATTTGTATTTCAGTACTGTTTAGAGAGACTGACATAAATCTGTTTCTCGTGATACTAGGCCAAGTAGACTGAAAGAGGCAGTCCCTAACCCGTAAGGAGTCAGCAAACTAGAAGGTACAGAAGGACAGGGTGGGAGAGGCCAAGAAGGGCCTTGCCAAAGGTCACATTGGAAGTCAGTGGCGGATGTAAGAATTGGGGCGTTTATAAACGAGCCCTCTCCAAAGCGGGAGAGGGCTCAACCCCATGTCAAAAGTTCGCGTTACTCTCCGCGACGTGCCTGATGTTTAAAAGAGCATCAGATGCGTCCCAGAGAGTAACTGCGCATGCTCATCCTTGCCGAGCATCTCTGCGTGTGCGCTCCATGCCCGCATGACCCGGAAGTGCAGGGTAAAGATGGCACACCGGCGATCTGCATCTAAGGGGGAAGGATCGCCGGCCTGGCCAGATGCGGGAAAGACGCTGCTGCTGAGCGCGTAATACATTTAAACGGACGAAAATAATGGCGGCTGTAAAAGGGATCCGCCGCCATTTTTGTATCGTTTATAAATGCCCTAGGACTCAGGTCTTCCAAATCCCCAAACCAGTGCCCTAGCTCCTGGAGCACACTCCTTGCCATAATGCTGCCTCTCTAAGGACACAGTGGGGGATGCTGTCTCCATACCCCATACCGTCGCCAGTGCCGGACCAGAGAAGTTGGGGCCTTGCATGTAAATGTGATGTAAGCCCCCTCCTAATATAAGCATGTTGGATGTTTGTCCTTGTTAAAGCAAGGCCGACCTATGCGTCCCATCTTCAGGGGCACTGCTCCCCTCCACCCCCCGAGGCCTCAATGTTGCAGGGACACAGCTGCAAAAAAAAGCTTAATGCAGTGTTAGGCGGCATTGACAGAATTGTTGTTTCCATGTCAGCAGATGTAATAATTCTGCTCTATTCAGCACTGGTCAGACACAGTCCTCATCTGGACTTCTGTGGCCAGTTTTGGGTACCTCATTTTAGGAAGGACATTGATAAATTCAAACGGGTTCAGCGGAAGGCAACAAAGAAGATAAAGGGTTTGGAAAACAAGTTTATGAGAAAAGACTGAAGGAACGGAGTATGTTTAGCATAGCGAAGAGAGGACTAAAGGGAGGCACGATAGCAGTCTTCAGATATCTAAAGGGCTGCCACCAAAAAGATGGCAAGGAATTGTTCTACATTGCTACAGGGGGCAGGATCAGAAATTGCGGGCTCAAGTTACAGGAAGGGAAATATCACTTAGATAGCCGGAAAAATTTCCTAACACTAAGAGCTATCGGATATTGGAACAAGCTGTCTAGGGAAGTTAGACTCCTCATCGTTCAAAGAGGCTGGACAGTGGCTGTCAGGGATGCTGTAGCTGTTGTCATCCTGCATCCAAGCAGGGGGTTGGACTAGATGACCCTCAAAGTGATTCTATGAGAGACCTACACTTCCTGTTTGCGCGGGTGCTGCTCCCGCTGCCGGCCCCCCATGAATCCCCGACATTACACAGACCTACACTTCCCGTTTGCGGGGGTGCTGCTCCCGCTGCCAGTCCCCCATGAATCCCCGACGTTACACAGACCTACACTTCCTGTTTGCGGGGGTGCTGCTCCCCCACCAGTCCCCCATACATCCCCAATGTTACACAGACCTACACTTCCCGTTTGTGGGGGTGCTGCTCCCCCACCAGCCCCCCATGAATCCCCAATGTTGCACAGACCTACACTTCCCGTTTGCGGGGGTGCTGCTCCCCCACCAGCCCCCCCATTAATCCCCGACGTTACACAGATCTACACTTCCCGTTTGCGGGGATGCTGCTCCCCCACCAGCCCCCCATTAATCCCCAACGTTACACAGACCAACACTTCCTGTTTGCGGGGGTGCTGCTCCCGCTGCTGTCCCCCCATTAATCCCCAACGTTACACAGATCTACACTTCCCGTTTGCGGGGATGCTGCTCCCCCACCAGCCCCCCATTAATCCCCAACGTTACACAGACCAACACTTCCTGTTTGCGGGGGTGCTGCTCCCGCTGCTGTCCCCCCATTAATCCCCAACGTTACACAGACCAACACTTCCCGTTTGCGGGGATGCTGCTCCCCCACCAGCCCCCCATTAATCCCCAACGTTACACAGACCAACACTTCCTGTTTGCGGGGGTGCTGCTCCCGCTGCTGTCCCCCCATTAATCCCCAACGTTACACAGACCAACACTTCCCGTTTGCGGGGATGCTGCTCCCCCACCAGCCCCCCATTAATCCCCAACGTTACACAGACCAACACTTCCTGTTTGCGGGGGTGCTGCTCCCGCTGCTGTCCCCCCATTAATCCCCAACGTTACACAGACCAACACTTCCCGTTTGCGGGGATGCTGCTCCCCCACCAGCCCCCCATTAATCCCCAACGTTACACAGACCAACACTTCCTGTTTGCGGGGGTGCTGCTCCTGCTGCCGGCCCCCCATACATCCCCGACGTTACACAGATCTACACTTCCCGTTTGCGGGGGTGCTGCTCCTGCTGCCGCCCTCCATGAATCCCCAACGTTGCACAGACCTACGCTTCCTGTTTGCAGGGGTGCTGCTCCCCCACCAGTGCCCCATGAATCCCCAAAGTTACACAGATCTACACTTCCTGTTTGCAGGGGCTCTGCTCCCGCTGCCGACCCCCCATGAATCCCCAACGTTGCACAGACCTAAACTCCTGTTTACTGGGGTGCTGCTCTCCCCACCAGCCCCACGTGAAGCCCCAATGTTACACAGACCTACACTTCCCATTTGCGGGGGTGCTGCTCCCCCACCATCCCCCCATGAAGCCCCAATGTTGCACAGACCAAAACTTCCCATTTGCAGGGGGTGCTGCTCCCCCCACCAGCCCCCATGAGTCCCCAAAGTTGCACAGATCTACACTTTTCCCACTTGCAGGGGTGCTGCTCCCGCTGCCAGTCCCATATAAGTTCTCAGCCAGTCCGCTGGGTATATGGTTCCACCTTCCTGGGCCCCCAGGCACACACTGACTCATACATTACAAAGGGAAATGTTACTGTAATTGATTTCTCATGTTCAATTAAACTAAGTTTAACACAAGTGCTATTTCTTGTTTAATCCTAGGAGGCCCCTCCCGAATTGCTTGGAGCCCTCCACAATCCCGGAGAATCCCGTGTGGGCGGCTCCTGTGTTATGTCCGTGCTTTGCACACTTGTGTTGTTGTCGTCCACTTCATTCATGTCCCCCCTCTATTAGCGCATGGGGCCCTGCACTTGCCTGTGTTCAGCCTTGGCCACTCCATCTAGTATCCTTATTCCTACTAAGAAGGTGATCTGCCTTTGTCATGCTAGCTGATACCACCCTGTGGACTTTTATAGTAGAGCACAGAGGTATATAGGTGCAGTGAAAAACCTAATAAGCTACCACAATACACTGGTCCGGATAACAAGGAAGTTCTATTTATTTATTTATTTATTTTTACTTATTTTGATACACCACTAAATCAGGGTTGACCATAAACATATACATATAAAGACGCAGTTGTCTATATACAATAAGACCAAATGAACAGAGAAATATAAAGATACATCCAGATACTCTAAGCAGGTGCAAAAAGTCCAAACAAAACCTGTGAAAGAAATTCACCAGTCCCAACGTTTCGCTATAAAAAATAGCTTCCTCAGGGGTTCCTTTTCTAATTTACAAAAACAACTTCAGTGTCACAGGAAAATATTCTTTAACATTCGCCCAAATCGAACCACGTTGAATCAGACTGTACTTTCAAAATTCCGTTCTGTAACAAAATGTAGCACACGCTTAGGATGCCTAATACAAAATGAACTAAAGTTAAACACAATAGCCTCATGTAATTGTTAAACAGTCTATATACAGTTTATATATAGTGTAACATAGTACATCATGTAGTTATTAAACAACGTGTATAAAGTGGTTGGTCACAAAGAGGCTCACAGAAACCAGTGTGTCTATAAAGTATTCAAGGGACACAAAAAATGAAAGGGATGCCTAATATGAATATATCTACGCCGGCAAGACCACCCAGGCTGAAACAGCTTAAAGCAAAAGATACAGCCCGCCTAAAGGGAATCACTTAGTGATTTCCATATTAACAGCTACAGCTGTAAATTCTAAATGTTATGGAATAGCAGAACAAACACTATAAGTAGTGTCTAGGAAGAGGGACTCACCATAAATGAGGTGCCCAGAGTGATGAACTCAAATTGTTCTTCACGATCTGAAGGAATATTCCTTCTTTACCGGAAAGTTAAAAAGCAGTATAAATTAATCCTATAAGTCTATGTAGACGTGCAACAATGCTATTAATTAAATCTTCATATGCCCCATAAAAAGCAGGGGCACCTACTAACCTGCAAAAGTTAGAGAACGGTACCGGCTCTCAGTATCTGCCACTTCTAAACCAGGCAGTGGCCTCCTCCGTCGTGATTCTACAACTGGAAAAGCGTCTAAGCATGTATGTAGACCGAGATGAAGGGGGCAAAGTGCTTCAATGTGGTGGTTATCGCATGGCTACTAATTGCCACAGGGAGCAGGGCTGGCTAACAAAGAGAGTCCTGAACAGCCTCAGATGGTTGTAATTAGAACTCCCATTTACTCTAATCCACCTAAGTGTGACCGGGGTGGGGGAATTCGGGGAACACGCCCACCACTCCACGCAATACCAAGACTAACTCCCAGGAAGGAGGGGGCACGCGCCCTGCGAGTAAAATGCCCATCAGGATAGTGTGTGGGTCGTCACCTCTAATTAAAGAGAACAGACCCCCTAGGGTGAGGCATTCCTGGGAGGTCAAGGTCTACCCTTATACTCCTAGCAACACCCACGCGGGAGGGAAGGAAGAGGAAAGGGGGCAACGTGAGGGTCTGTGCCAAGGGGACAGGGAAGGGACTCACAGAGGGAAAGGGGGCAACTCACACAGGGAGCACAGAGGTAACCCAGGGAAGGGGGAAGGGCACACGGGGATCCATGCTCAACTCACGCACTCCAATCCTTTCACTCGCAGATATGCTCGGGTAGATGGGGGGGAAGGTCCAAGTACACAAGGTCTAAGGTCCAGGCGTTCCACAATCACAGCAACAGCAACAACTAGAACTCAAAGGGAAGGGGGTCGGTCTCTCAGAAATCACCAGCACCGCTGCCTTCGTGGCGTTGGTTCTTATGTTCCAGGCCCCGCCCCCATGCGTGCTCTCAGATGTTCCAAGTGCCGCAGCAGGGGCGGGGGAAGTCCTGGGTCGTGACCCGACGCCAGGGGTGTGGCCTTTGGCAGAGGCCCTGACTCAGCGGCCGGTGGCCCCGCCAGGTCCCTCCGCTCCAGTGATCGCAAAGGGGGCGGGGGCAGAGAGCCCTCAACCTGCTCCTGCAACTGCCGTGGGGACCGTCTCTGGGGGCAAGCCCCCCTACGGCCCGCGGACCTGACACTAAGGTATTCATTTTAATGTGGAAAACCAGCGTTAAAAATCAGCTGGCCTCTAAATTTCAACTCGCATGGGGCTAAGGGCTCCTCTAAAAAGCTCCCACTTGAGTATAAACTATTTATCATCCCGTTAAGATGGATTCAAATGAAACCTGATAAACAGCCAACCTGGGGTGCTCAATTTCAACCATCCAAATACTCAATAATAAACCCTTATTTAACAAACAAATTCTAGTAAGTGTCTATTATACAATGGAGTCTAACAGATCATTAAGACCCCGAGGTTGAATTGTATCCAGGGTCACTATCCAAAAACATTCCCTGTCAGAGAGTGCCCTCTGGTTAATGAGGGTGTGGGGGGAACTCTTTCAGTTTCCCAAAAGGAAAATGTATTAATATCCTTATGAAATTATTGTAATGGTTCACCATCAGGGCGGCTTTAGTGCATGTTTTCAGTCTACTCCGATGTTCGGTGATCCTTAATCTAAGCTGCCTACTAGTTTTGCCAATGTAAAGTTTTTTACAAGGACCTTGGGTGGCATAAATTACTCCTGTGGTGCTGCAATTTATGAAGTCGTTAATAGAGAACCTTCTTCCTTTATGATCCTCAAATATTTTAATCTTACAACTGTAGGAACAATTTATGCATTGGCCACAGGGAAAATTCCCTACTATGGTCCTACTATCCAGGGTCCTCTGGGTCAAGGCTGGAAGCCTAGCTCTGGTAAAAAAAAAAATAAAAAAAAATCACTCCGGTTTTTCCCTCTTTTATAGGCAAAAAGCGGAGGAACTTCACAGCCTACTGTATGATCGATGGTGTTCCAATACTTCAAAATAATCTTTCTGATCTGACTAGTACAATGGTTGAATGTAGTGACACACACTAACCCCATGGACTTTTAGCATATGTTCGATTAAACCATTGTCAGCACCATTGAGAAAGGGTAGCCCACCCGTTGGCCAGATTTTAGTTCATTTTCCCAAGAACGTCTGCAAGACCCTCCATTGGCTCAACCTTCTACCAGTGCTAGATTGATAAATTGCTTTATGCATCTCTGTGTGATTGTTGGCTCAAGCCAGGCCTCCTATGGGGGACAGGCAGGTAATGCCTGCAGTAATCCACTGCTGGACTCCCCTCACTGTACAGACCTAGCATTTATTGATTTGCTGGTTTGTTTATATTGCTTTATTTGTATTTATTTATACATACTTGGCCCTTCCCCGAAGGCTTAGGGTGGCTTACAGTAATAAAAGCACAATAAAGGATTAGCTGACGTGGCTAATAAAAATAATAACGGAGTCAGCAATAATAAAATCCCTTAAAAAAAGCAAAACCACTCTAGCCCCTATCCCCGTCTACCAAAGGCTTTGCCTAAAAGAAATGTTTTACACTGCCTTCAGAATCTGCTCGGGCTCTGATGAACGGCCAGCGGTAGGGAGTTCCATAATACTAGGGCAGCAACCGAGAACCCCTCTCTGCGGGCCCTTGTCGAGACGCTCCCAGCTGGCCGCAGTGGAGCGTGGAAGGAGAGGCAGTCTTTCAGACATGTGGGGCCAGGCTGTTTAGGGCTTTAAAAGGTCAAAACCAGCGCCTTGAATTGTGCCTGGAAAGTTATAGGAAGTCAGAGCCCCCTGTGAAGCACAAGTGTAATATGTTCATGGTGACCCAACCCTGAAAGAAGCTGAGCTGCCACATTCTGCACCATCTGCAGCTTCCAAACAGTCACCAAGGGCAGCCCCGCATAGAATGTATTGCAGACATCTAGCCTTGAGGCACTGAACGCATGGATATTGGTGGCCAGAAAGAAAAGGCTGCAGCCTCCTCACCAGATAGAGTTGGTGAAACGCGCTCCAGGCCACCGCAGCCACTGACCGTCTAGGCGCAGTGAGGGATCCAACAACACTCTCAGGCTGCGAACCTGAGTGACAAGAGGGGGCTGGACCCCATCAGCTACAGTGGTCCCAATTGCCTGCCGATCACAAAGCCGGCCAACCATCATCACCTCAGTCTTGTCTGGATTCAGCTTCCCCCTCATCCAGTCCCCAACAGCAGCCGGGCACTGGGAAAGCACTGAGACTGCAGGGCCTGGGTCAGATGAAAAAGACAGGTAGAACTGGGTGTCGTCAGTATATTGATGGCACCTCACCCCAAACCTCCGAATGACCTCGCCCAACGGCCTCAGATACACATTGAACAAGAGGAGAGGCAGAGCCAGAATCCTGCGGGACACCTTAGGGGAGGTCCCAGGGAGACTTGGGAAGTGCTAGCGTGTTTCGGCGATGGGATCAAAGTTGTTACACACCCATAGCACAATCTTCTGGCTGCCTGACACCAGCTGTCACCCTTGGCAGTGGTGTGAGGACCATTTACTTGTGTGGTTCTGAGTAGCCAAAGGAGGAGGATGTGCCCAGCTGAGCTGCCCAGAGACGCTTGCTTCCTTGTAAGGGAGCAGGTGACCCTCCTGCTGCTGCAGCAGAAGCTTTGATGTTAGATATGTAGCTGTGAGATGATTTATAAAAAGCTAATTTATAATTTGCCAGAATATAATCCTATTTGATCAGTATTATTCAGTCCTCCTTTCTTTTAAAATTCAGTGCACTTAACAGTTCTACGAGGGTTTATGAATGTTTAAAAATTGCTTCGTGGTCCCTAAAGTAATTTGACAAGTCTGACAGCTATTGATTAAAAACCTGGAATTATTCAGTCTGCAGGATGACTTGGGGGATTAGATGGAAAGTTTTTTCAAATGTGAAAGGAAATAAGATGTTGGAAGGTAAATATGTTCTTTAATATTTTTGAAAAATCCATTACAACTGTGAAATTAAATTGAAATGAGATACTTGGTGCAAGGATGGAGAGTTTATTGCCGTTCTGGTGGCAGGATTCACCCATCCAGGTGTGGCAATATTGCTGGAGTCTTGGAGTGGAGAGACCAAGAGGCCATGCAGTGCAGCACCGTTCTGGGACTCTGCCCCATTCATCCTTAGAGGAATTGCCAGAGAGTAGAGGGCCAGGGGACGCACTGCAGAGAATTAGGAGGAGGTTAGTACCTACTATGCACTGGGGCTGTCAGATTCCTGGTTTGCCCCCGAGGGCTGCTTCTCTGCACAAGAAGCTCTTTCGAGGATGGCTCAGTACTTCACTTCCTATGCTGTTTCTGCACTTTCCTTGCCCATGTCAGGATAATGACCCAGCAAACCCCAAGAGCTGCTTTGGAACCCATTTATGCTTTCTTTTTTTTTCCTTCTGCAAAACCTCATAATTTGCATGCGAAACCTCTATTGGACACGAGAAAGGCAGTCCCTTCCCTAGCACAAAAGGGCAGATGTTACTCTGAGCTAGTTCCCAAGTAGGGCCAGGCTGGCCTTGGGAGGAGCATTGAAAATATGCAGATCTCCCCGGTTCCCGTCAGCGAATTGCTTCACCCACCAGCAACTCCCCATTCAGAAGGGACAGCGACTAGTTTGTAGGGTAGAACTGGGAGTGTCCTGAAGAAAATGTGAGACCTGTCAGAGACCTTTCAGGAGCTGATGCTTGGTTACTTTGACAGGTCTTTATAGATGCTTCCATCCCAAGAAAGTTCATCACAAAGAATTAATATTTATAGAGGCAATGAAACCAAAGCGTGTGAGTAATACTGAATGGTATGAAGGAACTGGGTGTGTCTAGTTGGCAAGCAAGCTGAGTTCAGACTGGTAGCCTGTATCTCTTCATCTCTGATTACTGTTGATTTCTTTCAGTTAGTTGCCTTTACGCTAGCAGTGATTTGCTGCTGATATTGATTAGACTTGTCCTTTCTACCTCTGTCCATGGGGATGATAAAGAGGACTCTGAAGACTTATCAGGATAGTACGGATCAAAGAATGATTTGCGAAAGCCATCCCCGAGAATAATGAGAGTCCTGCTCCAGGGCCCTCCACTGGAAAATCTCAACTTTTCATTCCTGACAGGTTGGTGAAACGGCCTTGCTCAGTCACCAAGTTGGGTGACTGGTCCAGCTCCTGGCTGTGTTGCCGGATGCTCTGTATTGACAGCGCCACTGACCGAGGCCCATCCAGCCAGTCTTTAAAAACTCCAAGGAAGGAGATTCCATTCCTTCCCCGGTCCACCTATGTTGCCCAACGTTCTTCAGGTTGTTGCTGCAGCTGAATCCCCGTTGCCTCTCGTTCTGTCTGCTGTGGCAGATGCACTCCGTATTCTCTAGTTAAACTAGGATCATGAGCCCCTTCTAGTCGCCTTTTCTCCAGGCCAAATGGGCCCGGGCCTTTCAGCCCTTCCTTCTACAGCTGGTCTTCCAGTCCTGTTAGCATCTTCACTGCTCTCCTCTGAGTTTTCTCCAGTTTGTCAATGTCTTTTTGGAAGCTCAGTGCCCAAGCTGGATCTCGCCCATGCCAAGGAAAGCAGCATTGTTATTTCCGGTGACTTTGATTTACAGCACCATAGCCAGGGGTGGCATGGAGGGCAACCTGCAAACAGAGCTCAAACCTCTTGACTCCCAATCCTGTGCTTTTAAACTCTTTATTAAGGCACATGATGGGAATATATCAACAGTAACTTATATCTCATACCATGCTTAGGCCAGAGACATAGCTTATTATTATTATTTTCAGTTTCTTGTGTTGACCATCATATACATTATCAGTGTTACCTCTATTTCTTCTTTTCAGTTTTCAAAAAGTGTGGTCAGATTCTGCTTCTTGGCTTTTCTGAATCTGACAGAAATGGAGCCCAAATCTCCAGATATGTGCCATCGTCTTGACATTTTTCTTGGGTGCACACTTGAGGGGACAGTTTTTCCATGACCAGAATGTTCCCTATTTCACTATTACTGCAGCTATAGAGGAGGAGAGTTTGCCCTTTCCAGTGACCTGTGTGCAGAGTCTGGTTGCTAACAGGAAAAAGGAAATTAATTTTTCATGTCAGGGGGTGTCTGGAGATTTGACAACCTGTGATACCCTGGATTTCTTTGATATTCCCCCCCCCCCCAGAACTGACTAATTTCTGGATACAGCCACCACATGTACAGATACGTTCCCCTTTCACCACAGCCCCTCTAACAGAGCGCCTTGTTTGTTGCATAAATGTGATGAATTTTGTCTGGGATCAAATACCAGTTATATAATCTGTAAATATTTTCTTTATGGGCTACACAAATAGATGAACTATATCCTTTCCCCCACATTGATTCCCATTCATCTAGGTCATTTTCTCTTTCTAAGTTCTTCTCCCATCTTTTCATTTGGGTTGTTTTCTTATCTGTGTTTTTGAAATCATCCTATCTTGGAGGTTAAGCCTTTTGTTTTGGCTTGCAACTGGGTCAGTTTCCCGAATGTTGTTAGAGCTGCCTCATCCCTGGATTTGTCAATAAGATGTTTGGAAGTATGGAAACTTTATCTCCTTTGCATTATAACACCTTTCTTGCTATGTTATTAACTCCGGGACCAGGAACAGCTGCCTCGGGTCCATAACGACAAGTCACTTTGACAGTCCCTTGGAATAAATTCCTGATGATGAAAGTATCTAGAAGGGAGAGCCTTTGATGAGGGAAAATGAGTGCTTGTCCAATGCTACTGAGAGTCTGGATGAATGGGGCATATTTATTTCTGGTGATCGAAATTTCATTTGGATCCATCTATTGCTGTGAACAGATGTATCTGAGCTCCAATCTTGTTCAAGTTTCACCCAAGTACTTGGATGGGCTGTTGTTGACCCATTTAATAATATCCTTTAATTGTGATACCTATGAGTAGTATGCCAGATTGGGAAGGGCCAGGCCTATATAATCTATATAGGATTATATAGAACCTGAGAGCGCTCTCTTGTTTTTTATGTTTCCATATGAACGTTAAAATGGTATTTTGCCACATTTCTAGTGTCTTGTGTGGGATCCGAATAGGGATGCACTGGAACAGAAACAGGAACTTTGGGAGAATGTTCATTAACTGAGGCTGCCCTGCCTAACCAGAATATTTCATATTTGTTCCATTCCTCCCATATCTTTCATTAGTTTATTCCACATTGGCGGATAATTTGCCTTGAAAAGGCCTGTATGTTTCTTTGTTACGTCTATTCCTAAATATTTTATAGATTCTTTTGCCCATTTTTGAATGTATATAGCTCACAAGAAGTTCTCCAAGCATTGTGCTTCTCTTCAGTGGCGGGGCTCTGGAAGTTTTTCCTTACAGTGAAAAACCTGAATGGTTTTACATTTAGGGAAGAATTTCACGTCTTTGTGGTTAGGCCACCGTGATGCAGGTATGGAGTATTATGGCTTATCAACACCAGTTATAACCTGCCAGACATGTCTTATCACTAAGAAACCTTGCACAAGTTTCTCTGTTCTCAATGACTGGGAGTTATATTTATGTGGGCGTGCATCATTTGGGGGAGTTTGTTTTTGAGCTCTGGCTGATAAGACACCATGGCAGGAGTTAACCACATGCATTTATATGGCAGGGGCCTCTGATGCATGTGCTAGTCTTAATTCTGCAGCCATTTAAGTTGATGACAAAACTTCTGTTCATGCTAAAGGGGCAGGATCTGTCTGTAACTTTCCATATTTCTGTCAGTAAAAGATTATCTGTTGGAAAATCAGAGGTTGATGAAGAGCTGTCCCTGTGACTCATTTTGGCCTCCACCATTGATCGGCACCTCTGCCTGTCCTGAGGCACAGTCTCATGGAGGCATTGCTGTCAGCTCCTTGGCTGTCTCTCCTCTGCTGGGGTATTTGAAAGGCACTCCCAGATTTTCAGACACCTGCCCCTGGACGTGGAGCATTAAACTTCAGCATCGTCAGTGAAGCCCACCCACCTATCCTGTAGTTCCAGGGTCAGGTCAGAGCGACCCCAACGTTGCATGGTGCCTCTGGGGGTAGTGATGTTTGATGGGGAACATTAAAATAAGCCCTCAAAGCCTTCTCTTTGCACTGCCCTTGCCTGTTCATGAGTGAATCTATTTAAAATGGCTACTATAGGCTTTATGAAAGAGCACACGAACCTAGTTATTGCTGTAAAATCTGTATGCAGCCCTAGACCCCACCTAGTTGTCAGACACAGATTATTCTTAAACGCCCCTCCTTGCAACTGAAAGTTAGTGTTAATACCAACCCTGGGCGCACTCTGATTAAATAAGTTTCTCTTTCCTCCAGCCTTATTTTGTGCTTATCTTCAGAATGTAGGATTTAAGTTAAACTGTGAAGAAATGGAAGGACCGCTCCCCCCACTTCGTTATAACTTGGGAGCTGGTGGAGTAGCTTGGAGAAAAGCTTCACCGTGGATTTCTTTCTTGGAATTTTGTTTCTCCCACAGGACTGTCGGCCTTTACCCCCTTGGCTGAATGGGTCCTGGAAACCTTTGCTAATATGTTGCTCGATCTTAGGGTGAGGTGGAGAACGCTATTGCATTTTTGTGCATGGTGGAAAGCCTCCTGAGCAATGAGGGAAGGGCGAATTATTCATGGGATTGTTTACCAGCTGTACTTCTGGTGAAGTGGAAAGGAGGTTGCGGGGGGGAGGGGGATGCTCAGCATTGCTGTGCAGGAAATCTGTGTTTCGAAAACTTGCCTAGTCCTCTAAATGCCACTGTGTAATGGTGGGATGGAAACCCAGCATTAATCTTCTGTCACTACCGACGGTGACAGATCCTGAAAAGGAAGCTCTGTCCATGCCTTTGTGGCTTCAGGATGGCGACCGCAAAAGGAATTCTGAATGTGTGAAAGTTAGTAATAACTTTCTTTTAAGGGAGAGAGACACCTTTATGGGGCAGCTACACACCCAGAGGAGAAGGCTGCAGGAGCAGGGACGACGTTGTTGTGACACATAGTTAAAATGGTTACAACAGAAAATCAAATAGGAAAAATCCAAAGATTGCATGGGGAAAAAATTTCAGATATCAACATTTTTCATTGGAAGAACAGATTCATCTTCCTTCTGTTTGTTTTAATAATGAAAGTGGTGAACTTGACCCTCCAGGAGACCACCCTGCTGAGGGGCTGGGCGTGCTCAGCGCAGCTCCCAGCACTAAGCTGATCTACGTGAGAGACAGCATGAGCTTTCCCCCTCACTAACAAGCAACAAAGGCTCAGCTCCCAAGGCGTCACTCTAGTCCAGTCGATGCCAGGTTCATTGGTGCAAGGATCCACACAGCTCTATTGTTGGAGGGGCCTTTACAGTTGACTGCTGCCTTGTGCTGTAGGGAAAGCTAAGGGTTTGCTTCTTTGGGGCTAGGATGGCAGTTCACTTATGCTCTGATCCTGCTGTGCTCTTTTTTGCTGCTCCAACTCCTCCTCCTCACCTCAGTTTGAACAAGCTCAGGAAATCAAAGCTCAACTGCTGGGTTTTGTATGAAACCTCATGGGAACTCAAACACGGACTCTCATTGCTGGAGAGAGAGCTTGGGCCAAGGTTTATAACAAATGTCAAAGCTTCCAGGTACCAACCAGACAGTTTGGCGATGCTCTGCTGGGCCCGCAGAAACCACGTGTCTATAGATACACAAGCAAACTGTTCACACAAACCATGAGGTACACGTTTTAAAATGCTGATTTTGATGATAAATTCTGAGATTCAAAACTTGAAAGATTTGCAGTCACCATAGGGATCTCCCCTGCTTTGATGCAGCTGGTGCGGTCCCTTCCCCAAAGAGTCGTTTCTTTCACTTTGTATGAAACCAAGAGCTCTCAGAGCATTTTGCTTTCATCCACTACACAGTTCAAATGCTGCTGCTGTTGCAACCCAAATAAAGCAAGCATGTGGGAATGAGCAAATCTACAGGATCTGCCTGACTGGGAGCTGCCGCAGCTGCATTCCCTGCAGAAAAGCGAGCTCAGTAGGGAGTCCAAAGGGCCTTCTCTTTGCATGCTAATGGGGAGCACCAATATCAACTCTGAAAGAGTAGATCCCACATTTGAGCTCGGGTGCAATTCCAGCGTACATCTAGAGGGATCCTGGGCTTTGCAGCTTCTAAATGACCTGGACATGACATTGTTGGGCATGTGATGGACAATTATCTGTAGGAATCCCTCTGCCCTTTAACTCCTCAATTGGTCAGCCACATCCCCTTCACCTGGTGTCATCAGCCAGTGACCTGAGCTGGCAATATTCAGCCTGCGATGTACAAGGAGGCTCTTGAAGGCACCATGCACCTGTGTGACGCACTGAAGAGGAGGCCAAGAATAAATAAATAAATGACCAGTTTGCTTAGTGGGACTCACTCTCCCCTTTCTTCAGAGGGAATGCGTTTCCAGCTGTTTGAGCAGGAGGACTGTAGTCCGCAGTCCTGGGTTCTACTAGTTCACAGAGGGAATGTGGTCTGGTGGGCAGAGAAGAGGGGATCTGACTGATTTGGCTAGGACCCTGACACTTCACCAAACCTTACTGGGCCTCGGTTTCTGCTGACTGTTAGTATGAATAGGCCACTTAACCAGCTCTACCTTGCAGGAGGCTTCCGAAGCAGCGAATGTTTGGCAGATACTTTGGGGCCTTTGGAGAAGAGGTGCCTTACATAGCGGCAAAGTGTTAAACACAGCACAAGAGACAACAGCTGCAAGGTCTTTGAGTGTGGAGGAGTATAGGCCAATTCATCCCATCTCTGAAATACAATCAGCTCTGGAATGGTCGAGGTGGGCACCATGCATCATTAAGGATGCAAGCCTGACTCTGCAGGAGTCAGTGGCTAAATTCCCAGGATTGTCACCGAGTCTCTCCAAGAATCGGGGCACATGCCACACAACGCATTTCTGACCTCTTTTTTTATCTACTATTTTAGCTATTGAGTTACTTTTTTAGCCTCTTCTCATACCAAGATTTTTGGCATAATAACTGCATTCCAGTCTGTCAAGCTACACATTGAAAGAGATTTTGTTTGTACGTGGGAAATGAGAAGAGAGATGAAAAGGAGGTACTAACTCTGCTCTTAGATCATTAAACGAACTCTTGTAAAGAGTAGGAGTCACAATCTCTTCTCGCTTTCCCTGATTCAGGACTCAAATCAGTGTCAGTGGAGTAACTCCTGACTTACACCAGTCTGGGACCACTGATAACCAGAAACTCCTGGTTTAAGGCCAGATCTTGCAAGCACATATGCGAGCAGTTCCATTGTTTGAATAGGATTGCTCAAAAGCCTAGGTGTATCCAGATCAGGTCCCTTATGTTTTCTGTTTCATACTATGTAGCAAGCTTCTAGATTGCAATAATAATTAGTCTGATCCTATTTAAGTTTGGGCCAGGCAAATTCATTCTCTCTTGTGAGGGCAGAGATATTCTCCTAGCTCACTGGGATCCATGGAACATGCTGGAAACATCTGGAAACTCTGGACTATGGTTAATAAAGGGGGAAGTGCCAAAGGTGGAGATCAGAAATGTTACCTAGCTAGATGTGTTCTGGCTTGCAAGCAGCCTGTGCATGTCGATCTTTTTCCCTCCCTGCTGCTCCAGCTTGTAAACTCAAAGTATCCCACTTCTCTGAGCACCAGATATAAACCTTCTAAACATCAATAAACTGTGTGCTCACGAGAACAGGGGACGCCCGGGGACATTTCTCTCTCTCCAAATCCCCCATTAATGCTATTAATAGATACACTACAGTGAGAAAACTGGAATACTTTGGCCTGCCGTAGAATACAGCCATATTCCCCCGCCCCATTCTACAACTCAATGCAATTGTGATCCAATGATTCTCAAACTGGAGGGTGGGGGGCACAAGGAGGAACAGTGTTGGCAAACACCTGGCTGAGGTCAGGTATGGGGGAATTTACAAAATAGTGAGGTGGTAACGGGGGAAGGAGACGAAGCAAGGGGTGTTAGTGTGTGGTAAGGGAGGGACCCAAGAACCGCCACACAACAGCACACTGCACCATCCCTTGTAGCAAATGTCAGTGAGAAGGGGGACAGAATAAAGTGGAAATGGTCATTTTGAAAGGTAGGTAAAACGTTGGCTTTCTCTATCTGGCAGATAAAAGCAGATACGAATGTTGTTTGCAGTCTGACCCAGAACAGATTCAAAGTGAGAAGTGAATTTACTCCAGTGCAACAGAGCTCGGTGGTGGTACACTCCCGCCTGCCCTTCCTATTTCTAGTAGCATACACTCTAGACCTATGCTGCTCACTTCAAATCTAACAGCCACCACCCACCTAATTAATGGCTCAGGAGAATCCCTTCTGACAAGGACGTTTTTAGATCTGAACCCATTAGACATTTGTTGGGCTACAGTGCTGGTGCTTCTGAGGCATGCTCCAGCATCAGCGGTCAGATTGGGAAAGAAGAGGTTGAGTGACTTCCCAGGAGGACGTGAATGGATTCAGGTGGAGAGCTGCAGCGATCACCTGGATCTGTAAAGTTCAGTTCGATGATAGGCTCAGACTCCTGATGGGAGGGGAGGGGAGAGGGCTCACTTTCCTGAAGGGTATTTCTGCACCGCGTACAGACCCAGACTACAATGTGGCCTTTCTAACAAAAATAAGTATCGTTTTTGGAAAATTGCTGATTATTTTTTTGTGAAAAACCCACCATCTTTCCCAATGGGTCTGCTAGCGTGTGTCATTGAAATACCTGCAGGAGCATGTGCGCTTATTAAACTTGCTTTGCCCAAGGGTTTGGCGTGTTTGACAATGAGTGAAGTAGCCCAGTGGAGTGACTGGGAGTCAAAGGCTTTGGATCAGGCCAGGTCCTATTAAAGGCGTTTACTGAAGTGGCAGCTGCAGCAGGGATGCCAGGAACCGAAGTCTGTGCGCTCTCCTCCCAGAGCCAGGCCTGAGGCACGATGGGGAAGCTTGCTCTTGCTGCCAGGGCTGAGCTTGTTCCATGCAGAAGCTGTAGCTGCTGCTGATCTCCAGGGACTGGTGGAGGAAGTCACCCGGGTGGCTCCTGTGGAGTGTTTTGTGTGCTGCAGAGCAGCAGCTATGGCGGCGGCGGCCATTAGAAGCAGAGTCTGGGGGCTGAGACATCTAGCTCGTGCCGCTGTGACAGTGAAGGATTAGTCCAGCCCGAAGAATTGGCCAGGCTTATTCCCATGAAGTGACACCCTGACCTGTGTGCGTTTTGGGGGGCTTGAGATGTAGCGTAGGACTGTGAAACCTGTCTTGCGTCTGTACCGAGATGGCTCCACTGCTTTCCAAATGACCTTCCCATTTTATTTTATTTTATTAAAAACTTTATATCCTTCCCATCTTGCACAGCGGCTCGGGGCAGCTTACAATATCAAAAGACCTATTAAAATACAGATATAAAAATTCTCCCACCCTACTCGCCTTCCTCGCCAAAAGCCTGATGGAACAGCCAGGACTTAGTTGTCTAGATTTTGAGATGTGTGTGGTTCTTCACGTGTGCTATGCAAATGATCTGTGAGCAGAGGCAGTGCAACAGCTTGGTCCTAGACAGAGCTCCGTTTGACACGGTGACGGAGCGTCCGGAGAAGGCAGGCTCCTGGGAGCAATTCCCTCCTAGCCGGAATCTGGAAAACACCTTCTCTTCCTTCAGGAGCTTGCCTTCAGATCCAGCCACAATGGAATTAGTCTGGACTCGGAAGCAAAGCTGTCATGAGTGTGCAGCGCATGCACCAAAGCAAGGCCTCGGGGAGCAGGATGGCCCTGTTAGCTGCTGGTTGGAAATGGAGCCTTTCACCCAAGCCACTAGCTCAAACTCCGTGCAGGTGGAGGGTGGCTGAAAGCGGAACAGAGACAATCCAAGTCCATTTCTAGATGCCCACAACAGGAAGGTGACTCCTGCTGTCAGCCTGAGCACTGTCGGCATGGTGGCTAGGAGGGGATGGGCCCATTGATGAGTTGTGCTGGCTCTCGAGGGTGTTTGGGTAGAGCCGCAGCGTGCTCAAACCTGCTCACTTAGCGCAAGGACAGTGGCTTGCTTTGTGCGCCGATTCCAGGTGTCGAATGACGTGACCACTAGGAGGGCATCTGCTTCGGCAAGACGCCCAGGCATTCACGGTGCAAACTGCACCTTCTGGTGTTTGAGACCCAGAGGCGCAGCCATTGTTTCGAAGTGCCTCTTTGCCTCTTTCAGGCAGTGCTTATTTGTTTCAGTGCTTATTTGTTTTATTTATTGATGGAAATTTATATGCCACGGCAAGATAGAGCATAAAAACATCCCAAAATCCCAACCCTCTGTCCCCTCCTGCCAAATGCTTGGCCAAAGCAAAAGTGCCTGTGGAGCACGGTATACAGCCCATGTAGTGGTGTGCAGTGGGAGAGGCTGCTTTCCTAGGCGCTCCTACCTGCAGATCTGGCCTGCTGCCTACCCCAACATGGTGGGTACTGATTTTCTACTCACACGACACCGAATAAGTTACCTTTTCAGCAACCAGCACCTACTTAATACTTGGCTAGTTGGAACTCATAGTTCTCCGGGGGCAACCTCTCTTAGCACCTCTCATCTGTCTGTATTCCCTGGCATTGAAAGACACTTTGTACGGGAATATTTGCTAAATGAGGACACTGAGGCCTGCGCCTCCCAAACATGGGGCTCTAGTCCTGTCTGTGTTAGAATTATTGCACTGATATTAACTGTGATCAGGGGGAAATCCCCCTGGGATAAGCCCCAGGAAACACTCGTTTTTGTTTAAAGAATTTTTAGCCTGTCCCTCCTGCCACACGCAGCTCTGGGCAGCTAACAATATAAATATACAAACAATATATAAACATACATTAAAACAATGTATAACAATGGGGGAAAAGTTAAAAAAGGATATAAACAAAAACCTACCTGCCCTAACCCTCTTACCCCCCCCACCCATCATGTGTGTCCTTCACCAAACGTCTGGCAGAACAGCCAGGTCTTACATGAACATCGGAAGGAGAGGTCTGGGGCCAACCAGGAGTTCCATAGTCTAGGTGCGGCCACCAAGAACGCCCGCTCCATAGTCGCCCCCCAGGAAACCCGGGGGATTTCAAGAAAGGCACCCCCGGTCGAAACTGCCCTCCTGTAGGGCTCTGCTCTGCTCTGTATTGACTTAGCAAAGCAACACCCCTTTCTCATCTAAGTGTGCCCTGAGGGAGGGAAGGAGCCGGGGCCTTCCCTTGCTTGGCTGGGGGCATTCCAATTATTGGGGTACACCTGTACAGACCAGCTACTTGGAACTGTTCAACTGCAGTGGTTTCCTGCCCCGGTCATAGGGCTTCCTCCTGGGATGTCTGCGGAGATAAGAACTAGGTGCGCACCATAGAATGGAAATGAACCGCTGCTGACATGGAGGCAGAACAGAGTCTTGTGGATGCACTGCAGCAGCTGTAGAGCTGACAGAACCGAGGAGGGCGATTTACCCTAGGGCCTGCCTGCTCCTTTTTCAAATGGGATGATGTCCCACCAGGTGCAGGGATTTTGCAGTGGGATACGACACCAATTTTCTTGCCTCTCTTGTGAAATAGCAAACAGTGACTTGCATTTTAATAAACACTAAGCTGTGCTCTGTGCCCTTTGTAGGGATACTGGGTTCTGGAAAGAGCGCTCATGATTGAAAGGATTTTACCAACAGGAGACCAGATTCATTCTTACTGTGGCGCGCGCACCCCCTCCCCCCCCCCAAACCCACAGGGAGCCAAGTAACCCCAAGGTGGGACTGACCCTCCTTCACTCTGTCGACTAGATACCTGACCATCCTGCTTCACCTAGATGATTTAGCATGGATTTCCTGTCACCTGCTCCACAGCCATTTCTTCTCTTCGGCCTTTTTCTTTTCCTGGTGGGTGAGAGTTTATCGGGAGGGAGGAAAGGTAGAGGCAGAATAACCTGTCTTTTAGTATCTGAAGCAAATTAATTTAGTATTTGTCCGAGGTTCTGTGTGATAGGAGCACAGGCGAGGGCAGATGCAGTCACAGTCCTGACTGGGAGTTGATGCACTTTGCTCATTGCTGCTTGCAGTTGTGAGATATTTAAGTCTCAAAGTGGGGTCACATGGGCAAAAGGTTTGGGAATGTGTTTTTAAATGTGACTGTCGGTTATCAGCCATGTTCAGTGGATTCCTTAATTCTAGGCTTGGCAGTCTGACGTGTTCTATATTTTATAACTTACTACTACCCATAAATTGTCTTAGCCCAACTTTCCTAGGGTGGCAGCAGGTGTCAGCTTGGATAAGATTGGTTCTACCCTTATCCATGTCCATCTGGCAGCCTTGCATAGTAATTTGACTTAAAGCACAAGTTGGATTTAGACTTTTTGAAGAGTTTTGCATTTCATAACTTCATAACAATTATTTCTAGATTAAGTTCTTAAAAATCAATTTCCCTAGTCTTGATGCCATGGTGCCTAGAGTTCACAGAATGCCATTGCCTGACCTTCTCTTTACTGAAGCACAGAGGAGTGCAGTTCAACCTTGAACCCTAAAAATGGCTTTTGGGGCATACGGTCGCTCGCTAGAGAGAGAGAGAGCTTACCCAGTCCCTGTTTGAGAGTCGCACTCTGCTCTAGCCCCAGGTTACCTTGATCAGTAAAAAGAAAAATCCTCCCTCCAAAATGTACAGGTCGTGCAAATCAGCAAAAGAGAACAGAGATGTCATAAAAAGGAGTGATGGCTTATAAAAGTGTGTTTGGGGAATGGTGGAGGGGAGGATTTTCTCATAAGGATTTATGGAGCCTTTTTATATATTTATTTATTTACTTATTTAAAACTTATATCCCACCCCTCCTGCCCAAAGGCAGCTCGGGGCAGCAAACAACATAAAATAAATCTACACATTTAAAAACACATCATAAAAACTAACCCTCCCTCCCAACCCCCCCCCCCCTTACACAAACGTCGAAACGGCAGGAGAGTGGGAGCCAACCGAGCCTCCTCTGGGAGTGAATTCCCACAGCACAGGGGCAACCACCAAGAAAGATCTCACATCGGCGGCCACCTGTTTCGCCCAGGGAACCTTCAAAAAGGCTCCCACGGACGATCTCAGGGGTCACACGGGCACATGGGGAGTGAGGCGATCCCGCAGATAGGCGAGCCCGCAAAACCAGCACCTTGAACCTAGCCCCAGTGCTTTATAGGCAGCCAGTGCAGAGCCCGGAGCACAGGTGTCATGTGCTCCCTGCGGCCTGCCCCAATAAGGAGATGGGACACGGCATTCTGCACCAGCTGCAGCCTCCGGACCAGCTTCTTGGGCAGCCGCACGTAGAGCGCGTTGCAGTAATCCAGCCTCGAGGTGATGAAGGCATGGATGACAGTGGCGAGGTCAGAGTCTGAGAGATATGACCGAAGCCGCCGGACAAGATGTAACTGCCGAAACGCACTCCCCGCCATGGCCACAACCTGAGATTCCAGGCTGAGCCGTGAATCGAGGAGCACACCCAGACTCCATACCTGCAAGACCATGGGAGGGCGAATCTCTCCCCCCCCACCCCCAAGAGGAGATTCAACCACTCCCAGGCCCTCACCCACCAACATCACCTCCATCTTGTCAGGATTCAGCTGCAGATGGCTCAACCTCATCCAACCCCTCCCACAGCCGACAGGCACTGGGAAAATAAAGAGACTGCATGGCCTCGGTTGATGGAAAAAGAGAGGTAGAGCTGAGTGTCATCAGCATACTGATGACACTGCATGCCCTGAAACCCTCTTATGATCTCCCCTAACGGCTGCATATAGATGTTAAACAAGACAGGATGGGCGGACAGAATGGCACCCTGCGGGACTCCACACGTGAGGTCCCGGGGGGAAGACGTACACTCGCCCAAGACCACCTGGTGAGTTCTCCTGACCAGGAAAGAACGAAACCAGTCCCAGACCATCCCGCCAATCCCGGCATGGTCCCACAGGCGAGTCACCAACACCTCATGATCGACTGTGTCGAACGCAGCTGAAAGGTCTAGCCGGACCAGTAAGGTCTGACGACCCTGGTCCAACACCAGACGGAGATCGTCAACCAAGGCCACCAATGCAGTCTCCGTACCATACCCAGGCCAAAACCCGGACTGAGAGGGGTCAAGGAAACCGGTGCGGTCCGGATGTTCTTGGAGCTGCCGTGCCACAGCCCGTTTTTAGCCTTTTTGAGTCTATAAAAATGGCGATGAACTGTCTGACTACAAACGCTACTATGTGAATCCAAGATCCACAAATTCCTAGCTGCTTTCTATTCCTTGCTTTTTAACAAAGCAGTTTGGTTTGTGCGGTGGGGCTGCCCCCTTCTGTTGTCGGCATGATGTTGATCTCCGTTTAAAATATATATATTTATATACTTTGAATTTTGTCAGAATGTACTTTGTAGCGAGTTTAGGGCTGGCATTTTGGCAGAAGTGACTAAGGCCGTGAGGAGAATGCAGAAAGTAACATTAGGGAGCTAAGAGTATTCATCCAATCAAGTACTTTGATTACCTTGAGCATTCATTAGTTCTCTCTAATTCCTTTATCCTGGTCAGCATGAAGAGTCCATGAAATTTCACAGGGGTGGTTCTGTTGGATCAGCTTCTATTGGGGCGTGTATGCACACTTCTGAGTTTTACAGAGCTTGTGCGCAGTCGTAGCAGAAGTTGCTCTAGCCTCTTGTCTTGTACTTGGGACAGTCAAAGAAAAGACAAACAACAAAGCAACAGTGGCCCAAAAATGCAAAAGCAAAAAAGCCACTGAATGAATAATGAAAATAAATTTAATAAAACAATCTTTCTATATAAATCATACTCAAATAAAACAACATTTTGTTGTATAAAACCCAACCCGACGTGTTTAGGGAAATTCCTTTCCTCAGGGGTATTTTTTCTGTGTCAAACTCCTACCTAGATGAAACTTCCTGGCTGCTTTGACACAAGGTTTATCAAATTTCCCGAAATGCATCGGGTTTGGTTGTATACAACAAAATGTTGTTTTATTTGAGTATGATTTATATAGAGAGATTGTTTTATTAAATTTATTTTCATTATTCATTCAATGGCTTTTTTGCTTTTGCTCGTACTTGGGACAAACACAGAGCAAACTAGGCCTCTTGGTATGAACATCTGCCTGTCTGGAACCAGAATCACAAGTTTAATCTACACAAATGCTCTTCTTCCATCGTGAGAGACCAGCTGCAGAACGTGCATTAGGAACGTGGGAGACACAAGCAGGCTGTGGGCGTTTATAAACGAGATGACTAGCTCGCCGGACTCTGTGTTCGGTCTGTGCAGCCTCCACTCGCATTTTTAGTAGCAGGTAGAGCTAATAAAGGGGCAGCCTCCTGGCGCCACTCGGCGCTTTCCTCTCCCCAGACCTGGGGGCACAGCTAGGGAAGGCTTCTTTCCTGGCTGTGACCCCCGTTTCTATGTGAAGCAGTGCTCATGTACTTGGGCAACTGCCATCCTGCACCTCTGCGCTCTCTTGCAGCCGTTTCAAAGCTGATTACGGTGAAGTGACTTCAAGAGGAGAGCGCTGCTTCTCATGGAAAGGGGGGCGGGGGTCACAGCCAGGGAAAATCCTTCTCTGGCTGTGACATAAGTGCCAGACTGGGTCAGACCAATGGTCCATCTAGCCCAGCATCCTGTCTCCGACAGTGGCCAATCACGGTGGCTTGGGAGAATCACCCAACAGGTCACAATGGGGGACACAGTCCCTGATCCCTGACCCTCCCCATCAGCGACTCTGGTGCTAGTGAACCTGAATGAAGGCGAGGCTGCATGCAACCCAGTAAATGAGATGCAGCAGCACGGGCTCACACTGGTCCCTGGCCAATGCCATGAGTGGGGTTGCGTGGCAGGGCGAGGACCAACACCCACCAGGGGTGGGCTGGTGTGGACTAACGTCTCGTTTATTTTCACTCTGTGGGGCAAGGGTGAAGACAGTCAGTTGGAAGAACTAAGGTTTGTCTCCTAAGGATGGTTTTATGGTATGCAGGCCACATGGAAAAGCATTTGTAAAATAGTAACCAGAAAGAACAAATGTGGCTGTAGGGAAATGTGAACAGCCTATCCTGAGCCCTGTGAAATAAGTGTCATTGGGAATAACGAATGGCCTTTGGTCTGTGATGAAACAGGATCTTTGCCTTGGCTTGGATAGCAACGACTGAATGAAACCAGTGATTATCCTCCTCCTAATGGAACCCTGAGAAATATCAGACGTGGGCAGATACTTTTATTAGGGATGATAAAGCAGCATAAAATATTGTTTAGATGCCAGTAAGTTTGTGCTTGATGTGTGATGTGACGATGTAGCTGGAGTGTTTGCAAGACGGAAGAAAGGTTACCAAAATGTGACTGCTGGCAAGACCAAACATAATGTGTTTTTTTTTATGATTTCTGTTAAATCTCAACAAAAGCAAGTTTCTTGCTCATTCCAGCTTCTGCATGGGTTTGAGGAACTGAGCTCAAATGGCAGAAACTGACCAGTCAAGTCAATTGCCCTGATGAAATTGAGCAACCAGCTTAAAGCTGAAGGCTAGAGATTCTCTCTGAAACTTGTTTTCTAACCTACTGAGTAGTGCGTGCACACAGACATATAGATACACGTGCATGCACCTGTTTTCCAGCCAGAGCCTGGTACTTTTGAAAACAAGACATTTTAAAAACAGAAGCAATTGACCTTTTTGTTTTAGTCTTAATCTTTTTCTCTTGTTTCTCCACACTCTGAGGATGGTCTAGACTTCTCTGCCTTTCATGTTGGTCCCCCGTTCCCTGCTGTTTCTTTAACAATCTATGAGTCTGAATTGAGTCTGCCCAGGGGATTCTGGGAGTCTTTAGAGCCGAGCCCCATGAAGCTGTTGTGCTGCTTTGCTGTATCCTGTCTGTGCTAGGGCCGCCTGTGGGCTCATTTCATTAGTGTGGCTGAGTTTGTTTGTTTATATATCAATTTATACCCTGGCCTGCCTGTAAAAACAGCTCGGGGCGGCTAACAATTTGAAGAGTTGTGCCAATCCTTGGAAGCACGTTTTGGATTGTGAGACACAGAACTGTAAACAGTCAAACGAGGAGATCAGGTGCCCGAGTGTCTAGTTTACAGCTGATGTTAATAGATTGCAAGAGCAAACTCAGATGAACAAGTTGGGTGCAGCTGATGGGGGCAAGAGCTGAGCTGAGCTGAGCTGGCTTTGCCTGCCAGGGCGGCTGTATCGTTAAGAACGGGGATGCTTTTCTCCCAAACAATCCCTTGGGATCCATCTCATCTCAGTGCACAGGGCTGAGTCACAAACTTAATGCAATTCTCCTTTCAGAACAGACGTTTTCCAGCTGCTCTTTAAAAACCAAACAAGAGGCCAAATCCTGCCCATGCCTGAGTGTTAACTCATGGGGCGGTGCGTGTTCTGTGCCCAGTTCACAAAGGCATGGGAGCGTGTTCTAACCCAGAGCTGCACACGGCTGGGCAGGAGCACTCAGCATGGAGACCCAATGCCGTGCTTGCTCAGTGGAGAGCGGGCTGTGCCCAGATACCACACCCGCCAGAGTGCATGGCCCTGGGGCGAGAGGGTGGGAACAGCCTCTTGCCCCCCCCCCCCCCCCCCCCCCCCCCCCCCCCCCCAGGTGAGAGGTACTGGCCGGCCCTGCTCTCTCTCTGTCTCAAGGGGCCTTTCTGGCTTAGTTAGAGGAGAAACCTCCAGCCCTGCAGCTTGGCATGTTTGTCAGGCTAGATCGCGCCTGCCTGTCATAACAGTCTGGCCTGCTCCTTGGTGGGCAAGAGCAAGTGGCCTGCCCTGCACCAGGGCCCTGCACATGCGAGACAGCGTGCATCAAGACTAGGGTCACTTTCAGACCGTCTCCCCCCGGTACATACTTTGGCTGCGGGAGGGAATGCGCAGCCCAGATACGCCAAGGTGCTGTCGGTCTGAAAGCGCTTCCCCCGTGCGGCTTTGCTGACAGATGCACAGGGATGCAGAGCAGGAAATCGGGCTCCGTATCCCTGTGCGTCTCTGCCGGCAAAGCTGTGGGGGGGAAGGGAGTGTTCAGACTGTCCGATCCCCGCTCATATCTTGGGTGCGCATTCCCTCCCACGGCCAAAATATGCATGGGGGGTGGCGGGGAGGTCTGAAAGCGGCCTTAGTGGAAGAGTTCTACTGTCCTCAAATACGCAACTCAGCAATCGCAAGCTTCCATTTAAACTGGTACTTAGTAGCCACTTCAGCACATCTTGGCTTTTGAAGTCGGTTCATAAAATTCTTTACGTGTATACATGAAATTAGTTTTAATCAGCATTTATCAGGTTTCTTCAATCTGTCCAAGTCTGTTTCCCTAAGGAAAATATTCTCCCTGCTGCTACATTGAAGGTCAGGCTGGGCAGAACACTTAGCATCCTGAAGGAACCTTCCCAGAAACTTGCTTCGTATCACTTCCTTACTTGGGCGACAACTGCAAACACAGAGGCCTGAATGGGGATAGACGTCTGGATTTTTAACATCCTTTTCAAATCAAAGTCACCAACAAGATGCCACGTCTGTGTTGTTTATTTCAAGCGTGCAATTCAGTGTCGTCTTTTTTTTTTCTGTTGTAGCTAGTTTTTGTTTGAAGACTAGGTTTCTGTCTTCAGCATGGAAGGGCTGTGATTCCCACCAGTGAAGGTTTGTCTGTCTGCTGTGGTGATCAAGGAAATACCCTGCAGCTCCGAACTGCCATCCAGCAAACACTGATAGCAATAAAAATTACTCCCAGGTTAGAGCAGCAGAAATGCATCTCCACCCCATGTGCTGGCTCTCCCACCGGCTCTCTCTGTACGGCACCAAACACGATCCAAGGTTCAAGTCTTGTACTTTAGCATGTTGCCAGAAAGATAAAACGTTTAGTGAAACTGTAATGTGACCTTGGCTTTCTGCTGCCATCAGTGTGCAAGATAGAGCAGAAGGAAATAGGGGGAAAGGCCCCTGGCATTGCACTTTATTGTGGTTTCCATAAGGGAGAGATTGGTTAGGCTGAGGTTTCCCTTTGAAGCGGTTTGGTTCTATTACCCCAGGTCTTGCAGAGACCCTTTCTTCCTAATGGGAGTAATTCCAGGGTGTGGAATTGGGATTTCAAGGCCCAAACTTCCATGTTCCTTGCCATTGCAACCTTAAGAACAATATGATTGGAGCTGTGCTTGATTATTCTTGGCACTCATGCCCTACTTTGTGGAAACTGTGAAAAGCAGATCAGGGGCCCTGTATCCACTGCAGCTGTTTGCAAGGGGTGAATTTGCCACTGGGTGGAAAGGCCAGAAAAGAATTCCTATTCCTTACTGTTTGCTGACAGTGGGTGGGAACAGAGGGGATTGTGTTGCTGCTGTGGCAGCTTGGCCTGGCAGTGTGATGCAGGAAGCCACAGCAGACACGGTTCAGACTAGGCCGGGCTGCTCACCCCACGTTCCAGCAGCCGGGCCGCTGGGAAATGCAGGAACATGTGGCTGACCAGCCGCCCCCGCCCCCCATACTGTACCCCGTGCCCCGCCATGACAGGCTGCCCTAGTGGCCAACGGCAGCCACCATGAGTACGCAATCCGGGCTGGGTTCTGGCGGGCCACGCTACACATGATAGCCCACTGTGGTCTGCTTTGCCCCAGTTGGGCGGAACCTAGCCTGGGCTGTGACCAATTTTAGGCTGCATTAACAGAAACATCGTGTCCAGGTCGCATTTTAAGAAGGACATTGACAAATTGGAACAGATTCAGAGGAGGGTGACAAAGATGGTCAGGGGTCTGGAAACCAAGTCCTACAAGGAAAGGTTGAAGGAGCTGGGGATGTTTAGCCTGGAGATACGTGATATCTGTCTTCAAATACCTGAAGGGCTGTCACAAAGAAGATGGCAAAGACTTGTTCTCTGTTGCTTCTGAGGGCAAGACTTGAATCAGTGGCTGAAATGACAAGAAAGCAGATTCTGACTAAACATTAGGAAGAACGTCCTAGTGGTAAGAGCTGTTGGACAGTAGAACAGATGCTGCTTGGGGTGGGAGGGGGCTCTCCTTCGCTGGTGATTTTCAACCCGAGGCTGGACGGCCGTCAGTCAGGGATGCTGTAGCTGTGGATTTCCTGCACCGAGCAGGGGGTTGGACTACTTTCAGAATCCTGTCTCGCTTTGTTCTCTGTGGGTCATTGGGATTTTGATTGGGCTGCAGTGATGGTTGTCTTGCTTAGAGCCAGATCGAGGGGCCTTGCAGGGGCTCTCCAGCAATGGGTTGGCATGTTGTCTGGAAAACTAGACAGACCTCTTGGATGGCCAACTTTCTGCACCATGCCCAGCCCTTGGAACAGCTTCTCTAGGGTCAACAAGTTAGAAAATGCAGAGAATGTGCAATTTTCTATTGCGATTCCCCTTTCCCTCCTTCGCAGAGCCTGTCGGCAGCAACAGAGCACACTACGCAACTGCTGCCTCTGTACCCCATCCCCCCGTTGTTGCTCTCCCATCTGCTGCTGAGAGAGAGAAAAAGCCGCTTCTCTGCCTCAACATTGAAAGTGGTCAGGTGGCTTCAGCTGGCTTCATGCTCTGCTCCTCAGCAAGTGTTTAGCTTCTCGGACCCCTAGTCTTAGGCCCCAGAATCCCGTCTCTCGCTCATCCTTTTAATGGCTGTTTGGCGCTGGCAGCTTCCCATTCTGCTCCATCTTGCCCCTGTGCCCTGTCCCCAAAGGGCTGCACCTCACAATGACTTGAGGGACATGGGCCTCGAAGGTTTGGATGCAGGCAGATGGATGGGCTTCCCCACTGACGCAGCCTTCCTGCCTTCTGCACTCCTGCAGAGTCCGGTGTGAGCATGGCAGAGAGATGTGTGCAGTATTGCCAGGGATGGGGTCTCAGTGCTGTACTCATGTTGATCTGCTCCACGAATTAAGCGTGGTGCCACAGATACCCACCAGGTTGCACAGTTCTGTCAACCATCCCTTGAGGTCAGCGGTATCCAATGCAGTCAAGAGGTGCAGTAAGATCAATCGGATACAATTTCTCCTGTTGATCTCCAGGGGTAGACCATCCACTGGGGCCCCAAGAACAATACGAGTGCTGTCCCCAGAGTACAAGTTGGATCCAAGACTCGATAGCTGCAAGGAAACCACTCCTGCAACAACCTTTCCTGAAAAGGGGAGGCAGAGAAACTTCCATGAATGCAATTGTGACTCGGTGCTCATGGGAATTAGTGCACATGGGAACGTGCTATTTCGCTTTCATCCCACAAGAATACCTGTCATTGTAAAAGCTGCAGTGGGGGACCCAGTCATGTTCTCGCAGGATGAAAGTGGAATAGCATATTCCCACGTGTGCTAATTCCTGTGAGAACTGAGCTGCAGTTGCATTCACTGACGTTTCCTTGCTTCCCTGGTAACGTGTGAAAATAGCCAGAGGTGGGTGATAACTGGCCTGGGATTCAGTATCAAGAATGGGCTTCATAAGCAGGGGCTAGACGACTGCAGGTCTTTCCAAAGGAAGGCTGTGGCATCCCCTGTCAGCAATGGCCCCAATTGCTCCTGGCTGGCTTTCATCAGCCAGGACTGGACCAGTTTGCAACTGGTAGCCACCATCCCTCCAAGAACCACTTAGCATTGGAGGATGATACCAGTTGAAACTGATCCAGATGAACAGGTGAAGACTAAACCTCCCAAACTCAGACTCTGTCACAGAACTAGTGGCCCCAAATCATGCTGCCAAAGTTGGGGAAGTAGGCATCAGGGTGCAGCTGTGTTGAAGATTGGGTTCAATGTGCTATTCCACAGTTCTACAGGGCCAGCGACAGACCAGCTGTCAGTGTTGGTGGGTATGTCCCCCAGAGTGTCCTGAAATCCTTGGCTTTGTTAGTCTCCAGGGGAGGGCCAACAAACTGGTCCACCACCACAACAAGGTTGTAGGAGGTAGGGATCTAGGCCCTCAGAAGTTTGTGATCTGACCATGACATTGGTGTTTTGATGACACCCCCAATCACTGGAACCCCCTTTCCAGTTCAGTGCAAAACATCAAGTCCAGTATGTGCCCAGACTCGTGTACTGGACCAGTTCCTATCTGGGATAGATCCATAGTTGCAATTGAAGCTATGATGTCCCACTCCAGCCGTGATGGACAAGTTGAAGTCACCCAAAACAATAAGCCTGGGAATCCCCAATACCACCTCCGAGACTAGCTTGGCCAGTGAGTTGACTGTTGTAGCACAGGGAAGCCGGCACACCCACCTAATTTTTAATCTACCCCAGTCCTTGAACAGAAAGTCAACACAATTTGTGCTGGGCAAGTTAGACATGGGATACCTTCCATAGGCTTAGGCCAATGCTGTAGGTAGTGCCTGGCCAGCACCACTGGCCCAAACTCCTTGTCCAACTAGGCCTTAATGCAAGAACAGTGAATTGAGTCTGAAGAGAGCCCACAATAACAGATGTTTTACCTCCCCCAACCTTGCATTAAACAGCAGCAGCAGTGACAGAGCGGGGATTCTGCTGGGCTTGACCTGAAATGTTCTGAGGGAGGAGAGGGAAAGGAACGGACACCATCTGCCTTCTGTTGTGCCCACAATATCCTTTCACCTCCCACCAGGCTCCTCTTGCTCCCTTCTCCTGATGATTAGAACCAAGCCCCCAACAGGTCAGTAGGTTCCTAGGGACATAGGCAGGTGCAAATTGGACAAGGAAGCAGGCAGAGGAAACTCCATCTTATACAGTGGAGCCCCCTCAGACTTGTCCCCCTTCTGAGGGGCCATTGACTGTCCCTTCAGCCATCCCTCCCTAGCCCCCTCATTAAAAACTTAGAAAGCACCATTCTTGCATTCCATCCCAGCCCCTCCCCGGTCTCTCGCCCTGCCGTGTGCCAAGGGAATGGGCATGCAGGAAACGTTAGCAGGCAAGGGTCAGTGTCTCTGTCGGAGCTGAGTACAGGCAGCAAAGAGAGGCCACCAATTAGATTCCAGAGTTAATAATCCAAAGTACTGTGCACTGCCAAGAGACGGAAGTGTGTTCAGAAGCTGACGGCACTAGTTTTCACTCTCTTCCTGAGTCTCCTTTGGGAAACAGGCAGAAAGCTGCATCTCTAAAGCCTGGATTACAGAGCTGGAATTGGCTGCATTTTTCCTTTCTGAAGCTAGTGTGAAAGCTACAGCTCTTGCTCAATGGCTGCCTCGCTGCTAGATCCAGGTACTAACTTAGATGCACCAGTCTGAGAGGAGAGGAGAGGAGTGTGTGTGTGCAGCTTAGCCAGAGGAATGTCCCTGCCAGTCCTACTCCTAGCATTGCAAGTGAGGTTACTGCTTCCTGCAGGAGGAGGCGGGGAAGCTGCCTTTGATCTCCAGCCTGTGTTCGTTCACGTATTCGTGTGTGTGTGTCGGGTGGACCAGCAGTGCAGTAATGCTTACCCATAACTGTACTAATGTTGACATTTGTGCTGGTGCGAGTGTAGCTTCCTACCCAGCTACAGAGCAGCCAATCGGCTGACAGCTGGAAGGAACGGGTTTTGCAGAGCACTCTGACGGTGCAGATAGGCAGCATGGCAAAGCCAGCCCTTCAGGTAAAGGAATAAGAAGGGGGGAAATGGAGAGGGAAGGTCTATAGCTTTCTGTGTCTCACAAACATTGCTGGCTGAAAGGAACAGCTAAGAGCTGCCCCGTGTCCAGACTGGCTCAGAGCCAGTAGCAACTAAGGATTTGGGGTGGGATCCTTCCGCCTCTCGCTGGATCCGTGAGCGGCAGCATCTTGTGGACTGCCGCAGGAAAGCGGCCATTCAACGCTTGCCTGACGTTCTCCAGCCTGTCACGAAACAAGGTTAGGATCAGACTGGGGCAGGAAAGTCGCTTGGAAAGGGGTTCTGGATGGGCCTGCTCATGGGCTATGGGAATGTGGGGAGGGCAGCAATGCCCACGCCTAGCAGGCGGATTCACAAGGCACCGCTGCAGTTTGATGCTATCCTGCAGCTTGTTATTACTTGGCTGCTCCCCACAGCTGACTCTAGGCCATGAGACCCACAGTTTGAGTGTTTTATTTTTCTTAAAGATCCTCCTTTTTGTAAGCAGCTAGACATGGGGTGTTAACAGCTGGGATGGTGGCCTGGACCCCACTGCCATATGTGGGCCGGCTTCTGCCCTGGGGCCACCATGTCTGTTCAGCCCCGCAGCGGGGGCTGCCAGGGCTGTCCATCATGGCGTGGGGTGTTGCCAGCTGGTTGAGCTCCTTGCCCTACCCAGGCCATGCAGTTAGCGGAACGGGCCTGACCCAGGGAGGGGTGGCTGCTGTTTACCGGGCTGGGGGCCACCATGCCACCCACATGGCTGTGGTCTGGAGCTGATGCTGTAGCGCTAAACACAGGGGAGGGCATCCTAGAAGGAACTATCCCAGCTTCCTTGTTCTGGCTCGTCCTGATGTTAGTTCCACAGTGAAATTATGGTAGCCAGCAAGGGAGAGGATTATGGCGAGACGCCATGTATTCTCTCCCCACTGCCTGCCTCCATTGTCATCTCTTGGTGTGACAGAAAGTCCTGAGGGTTTGGGTCAACTGGGACGTTGGCTTTGCAAACCGTGTTTTGCTTTGGTGCAGTTGCTCCTGTTAATTCTGGTGTTGCTGGCAATGAGCATCCAGCCCTGCCAGCTGTCTGCAGTTGGAGAAGTTTCGGTTCTTGGTGCTGGGTGCTGGTTTCAGTTGTGTCTGATTCTCGGGTGATCTTTTTAACTGGTGTAGTGTCTTGAGTTGTTCCTGATTTACACCAGCATATGGCAAGTGCGGGCTGTTCTTGGTTAGCACTATAATTTTTTTTGAAAGGGATATTGTCATTGTCTCAGTCATAGATGGTACGCCAAGCCATTTCTATTGGGGCTGCTAGCAACCCCTTGGTTACGTTGCCTTCCCTGCTGATAGCCTTGTTTGGTTTTAGTTCTTTTTTATTCTGCATTTATGAGGTTGAGTAATGAAAATCAGTGCATCCCAACTTCACTCCTGGTTAAGTGTGGATTTCATTTTCAGGTTCTTTCTGCTGCAAAAGAGAAAACCTCCACTCAGGAATATTGTCAAGCTAATAAACACCTACTTGTATGGATATTTAAAAATAAAATATACAAGATGCTCTCTCAGATTTTGGGACCAAATCTATATTGCAAGGCTTTCAAACCAATGTGATTTAAAATGAAATTTTTACAATGATACATTTTGGATTCTTTGTCTGAGCCTTTAGGCAGTGACATTTTCAAGCTTTCTTCACAATCAAGAGTGCCAGAAACAGTTTTTTTGTTTTAATGGAAGCTGAAAATGTCATGGTATCACATTGCTCCTGAAGGTGGGGATTTAAGGAAAACAGTCAATCTTTTGATAAAACTGGAGTTCCCAGTGCTGCCTAATAAACTGAAGATGCCTTACAGGTGAGGTCAAGGCCTATCCTTATATTTCCCTTTGCATAAAAAGGGAGCTTTATTGGGGAAAGGCAACATATAAACTAATCTGGAATGAGATGAACATGGATATCCTACCTACAGAAATAAGTGTCTCCCACTTACCCTTCAATGTCTGTGCACAAAGCATGGGCATGCAGCCACTTCTGGAGTGGAGGATATCTACAGCTGGTCTGCAGCTCTCTGAGCAGAGAATCCATGCCTAACAGCAGGTGTACTGACAGCGTCACTGCTCAGGACAAGGAGAGAGAGGACGAGAAACAAGGCTGTTACGATGTGTCCGGCAGCCCAAGGAATGAGAGGGAATGCATTGGTGGACTGTTGTGCACCTTTCCGAAATGCCATGCTAATGGGGGAGCATTATCTGGTAATCCTGAGCTGCATGCGCAGCATGTAGGGAGCAGCTCAAGAAATGGACAAGGAGGGGGGGTGTTCCCCCAGGTGGGCAGCATACTGGCTAGCACGGAGGATAAGGCTGTGTGGACGAGCATGAAGTACAGGTTGGCATGTGTCGAAGGCCATCAGGCTGGTGTCCCTTCCATACAGAGCACTGCTACGGATAAGGAACATTTCCCTGCAACCTCAGCAGGAGGGGCTGCTGTTTGTGGAACAGAAGGTCTTGAACGCTGCTGCTGGTGCAGCTGGAAATCCCTGTGGACCCATTCTGAGAGGAGAAGGTTGGCTCTGGCTCCAGCTGTGACTGGGCAGAAATATTTCTCCTGTAAGATGATGCAAACCAGTTTGCTCACATGCACAGCAAAAAATCCCTGTTTTCTCTGAACCTGCTCTACCTGCTGTTGTCCCAACTGGCATTACAGGGATTAGAGAAGCAGCATCCTGTTGCCTCTGAAACTGCTCCTTACCTATGTATTCACAGGGACCTGCAGATCAAACCTTGCTGGAGCTTAATGGCTTGGGGCATTGGCAGAACGGTCAGTGTGTGTGTGTGCGAGCGAGCGAGTGCGCGTGCCCTTTACCTGATTGGCTGAGGCCATCATATTCAGTAGCACATGAAAAATAGTGTCTCTTCCCTTTGGTCTGAGAGGCTTTCTCTCCCTCTGTCTGCAAAGTGCCCAGGACCACACATTAATGATGATAGTCAGCGTCTCTAATTCTCACCATTTATTAAAGCGTTGTGCAGAGTGGGACAGACTCCCTTAACATTGCAATGTTCCTTTACATTTATCATTTAGAAAAACAACCCCCTCACTGCTCACCTTGTTCTTTAGTAACTAGGAACCAGCTGCTTCTCTGTAGGACACTGCGTGGCAGTGCCAGTAGTAGCAATGCTGTTATTTCTCTTCGTAGCTGAAGCAATATTTAGAGAGAGTCCCCCACCCCCCTAGAGAGAGAGTAAAATAAGCATCTGGCAAAACTAGGCGGCTTGTTTGGAGAAGCTACCGTGAGCATCAAGAAGTCTGTATCTTCTTTACTTTTTAAAACACCTAACCCTGCAGCCTCTTTTGATTGGCTCATGTCAACCAAAGAGATTGCGTGTTGGTCCTAAGTGACAGAGAGGGAAGCAAAGTGGTTTGAATGGTCTTTGATTGGACCTACTGCTCTTGGTGGAAATAAGTGGCTTTTGGGCCCCATAGGGCCCTTCCTCAGGCACGTAGCAGAGCCAGTCAGAGATATAATATAAACTGAGCAGGCTGAGTAGGGCAGGCTAGAAAGAGGCAGGAAAGGGAGGGGAACTAGGGGCCGGGGGGTGGAGAAGCGTGTCAGACATTAAAACGCAAAGGTATAAAACCAAGGCTGTTAAGAATGTGTAGAAGACAGATATAGGTGTGGGGTAAAGGGGAAATCGCTATGGTGAAGTGAAATCACATCAGAAAGGATCGTATGCTTGCCTGTCTCTTTATATACTGCCCTGTATTTGCTGTTTATATATTTCTACTCGCTCTGCTACGTGCTTGAGGAAGGGCCCTGTGTGGCCCCAAAGCCACTTACTTCCCCCAACAGTAGTTGGACCAATGAACAAGTCTATTCAAACCACTTTGCTTCCCTCTCTGTGAACCAAAGCAGGAACCAAAACCACAGTGTTACAGCCAGAAATGCTCTCAGAATGTGATGGGGTGTGTGTGTGTAGGGAGCAGGGGGGTGGGGCAGGGGCGTAGCTATCCTAGGGACAGACGGGACATGGGGCCCGGAGCCCACCATGGTTGGGGGCCCACACAATCCATCCCCCCCGATAGCTAAGCTGTTTAAATTATTATTATTATTTTTTGTGGCTGGACCCCAGCGGCCCGGCTGAGAAGGAGGTGGGCCCCCCAACCCGCCCCCGCAGCCCCGCCGGGCCCCCAATCCCGATTATCCCTCCTGCCTTGTGCCTTCGCCGCCGCAAGCCTTAGCCCCGCCTCCCCGACGCGTGAGCCGTGCGCTGCGCTGGAAACCATTGCGCATGCGCCGGCGTCCAGCGAGAGCAGCAGAAGACACGAGGCAGGCAGGCAGGCGGCGACTCGAGCGAGAGCTTGCCGCGGCCGAGCCACACGCACGCACTTTGCAGCGGGCGCGGCGGTGGCGGTCAGACCCAGGCTGCTCGGGACACGGACAGAGAGTGTGGAGTGGAGTGGCGGCCCAGCAGGGGTAAGAAAGGCGGGGCGGGGCCTGGTGTGTGTGTCGGTGTTTGGAACTTTGGGGGTCTGGCTGGCGGCCTGGCGGGGGGTGGGCGTGGGGGGCAGACAGGACTAGTTCCCGGGCGGCACGGGGCCGCGGGCGCTGGGGTGCACACTGGAATTGGGGGAGAGGAGAGGAGTCAGACTCAGAGAACGCCACCGGCCTGGGACTGGGGGCCCGGCCGCCGGCGGGAGAGTCTACGCCGCTGAGACGGGGGTAGAGAGAATGCCGCTGCGCTGGGACGGGGTGTGGGGGACGGTGTCGGTGAGCATCCATTCCCAACATCCCATCCCTACCTTCTCCAGGGGCCCCTTCTTCTCCAAGAAGCCTTTGTAGTAATGGGAAGGCAGGCTCGGTTTAGGCTTGGCGCACCTGGGGAGCATCAAGGGCCTGGCTGGCCATCTCTCCCCCAGCACCTCACAGCTCTGGCAGACAGAGCAGAGCCTCCTGCTCAGAGTCCAGAGTCCCAACCAGGAAGCAAAGGCAGTAAATCAATCCCTGTTCCTGGCTCGGTGTTTTTAAAAACCAGAACGTTGCCACCCCTTCCACCTGGCAGGGGAACCCTCTAGGGACCGCTGGCAATTCCCATCCTCCTGCCCGGTGTACAGGGAGGCTCTCTCTCACACCTGCCAAGGGGGGCTGAGGCTGAAAGCACAGAGGTTCCCACACTCTGGGTCAGGTTGCTGAAAAGGATCCTGATGAGACTGCATAATATTAGCTCTGCAAATGTTCAGCCTTTGGGGACAGGAGGGCTTGCCTCACAGCCTGAAAGAAAGTGGTTGTTGCTCTTAGGATTGTCACTTATGCCTAGGTTGCAGGAACACTTATGAAAAATACAGGTTACAGGCATCTGGTGCCAATGCAGGCCCTGAACCATGAATTTTTCATAAGTGTAGCTTAAAAATGTGCATAGGTGGCAACCCTAGTTGCCCTCCTAATTGACAATTCCTTGCTACCAAGTAGGTTAGGGGCCATGTCCTCTGATCTGAGGCAAAAAGGCTTGATTTTGGCTAAAGATCTCTTTCAGGGGGACCAATTTAAATCTAAAAATGATGAGGTTAAGATGCTTCAAGCTCCAGGTTTTGTCCCCCCCCCCCTTTCCTTTATAAAATCAAGTTGTCAGCTGTTTCCTGGCTCTAAAAACCAAAAGGAAATGTTTTTTTTCATCCTCCTAAAGCTTTGGAAGCAATTGTGCTCTCAACGCTCCGATGAATGGGGTTACTATCATAAATACATGTTGAAGTCAAAAAAGTTGTGTTTTATTCCCCAAAAATAAATACGTAAATGCCCGAGAGAAAAACCTAAACATTCAAGCTGGAGAAAAAGAAAAAAAAATCTGTCCCAGATTTAGGAACATGTTTTGAGAAAGTGATTGTGGAAGCAAATGGAAGTAAATGGCAAATTCTTCTTGTTACGAATGCATAAAGGCGAAGCTTGATATTGAGAACCTAGAGGATCCCATTTCTGTAGCAGGTTTTGTTTTGCTCTCGTGTCGGGGGGTGGGTAGGACTGGAAGTAGATTGGGAGGTGAGAACAGACATGATGTTAACTCCACTTTAACATTTCTTCTGCATGTTGCAGGGCTGCACAGGGCACCAATACAGCCCTGCAACATGCATAACGAATGTTAATACCGTGTTAGTATCATGTCTGTTTTCACCCAAGAACCGTACAACCCTCTTGTAAGGTGTAATGAATATTGACTATCTCATTGCAAATGTTTAGAGGACACATGTGAAATGCAGGTTGCAGGGCTGCACTGGAGCCAATGCAGTCCTGCAACCTGCATTTCTCATAAGCATCCTCTAAAATGTGCATATCTGTCCCCCTCCCCCCATGGCAGGGGACACAGCTGCACCTGAGAGCATGGGCGCCCCAGGCTAGTGCGCCCTGGACCAGCTACACTGCCTGCCCCTAGGATTGTTAGCTGGGTCCTTGCTATGCCGAGTGGTTCCCCAGGACGTATGGGCGTCAGACTGGTTGGGCCAGATCTAATCTGCCAACCAGTCAAAATGCTGGGGCCTCATGGCAGATGGGGGGGGGGGGAGGAGGGAGGGAGAGCTGCACCCCCACAAAAGGGAAAGCTTGTTATGTCATAAGAACCAAGGCATATGGTCCATCCAGCCCAGCATCCTGTCTCCGACAGTGGTGGTGTTGGTTGCTTCAGAGAAGTTCACAACAGGCCACAACAGAGTGAACCATTCCCAGCTCCTGACCAACTGGACTAAATAGCCACTTTTAGACCTACCCTCTAAAAATGTACCCAAGCCCTTTTTGAACTCAGTTACACTATTGGCCTCTTCACAAGATCCTCTGGCAGGTCCAGCTAATTATTAAGATCTGAGAAGCTCTATGTCCCAGGAAAGACTAAGTGGCCTGGCTCTGCTGTCAATTGAGAATGAACGTGCAAGGAAGCTAGATGTATCAAAAATAATCGATGTGTTTGCAGAGCTAAAAGCAAGGAAGAGGCCACTGCAGTAGCTGCGTACATGTTTTCTTCAGACTGTTATTTAATAAATAATATTTAAGTATGTTTGTTGACTGTTTTATACAATTATAGAACACTAATTTTGTTTAATAAATGTTTAATTTAAGTACGTTTGTGTTGACTGTTTTATCCAATAAGGATATTGAGGGACAGGGGAGTCTATGGTGATGGGCCGGGCTGGGGGAGGGGGGGCGGCCCACAGTCCATGTCTTGTCCCTGGGCCCATTCCAACCTAGCTACGCCCCTGGGGGAGTGGGCGAGATGTGTAACCCTGCGATGCTGCAGCCTTCCGTAGAAGCTCTGAAGATGAAGAAGGGAGAGAGGGCGTTCACAGCAGTCGAGGAGATTAGCCTGTGCTTGTTCTGCATAGATACTAGAGTGCTTGCGAAACTACGCTTTTGAATTGGCAGAAATCCCGGAGGTGTTGGTAGTAGGCCTCCTAGCCCCTGTGACGGAGACAGAACTCAAACCTTTGTAGCTGATTATCCTGGCCAATTGGGAACTGTCAGATTTTCAGATGAAATCTTGAGTGGGCAACGTCAGTCTCTGGATTCTGATTTCAGGGTAGTTGCCATTTGGAATTGTTCTTCATTGCTACCTGTTCAAGCAAAATGAGTTCATTTTCCAGTAGTGAATGCTGAGATGCTGGCCCTTTTTAAATGAGCTTCGGCAGTGGTTCATTGGCGCGCCCCTGCAGGGGAGGTGTTCATGTAGCCTCCCCAAAGGACAAGCATACTATGAAAATTTCCCTAGAAAAAGCTCACTTGTGAAAAAACGGACCACTTGTGAATATTACGTATGGACTGCTGCTTGGGTTGGGGGCACCTATTGTATAGACTTTGTTGTCTATTTATCAACCATTCGGAGCTATTGTTAACACATTAGAGGACTTATTGTTAGAATGCATTTTTTGCTATTAGATTTTCCTGTCATATAGCAACCCTGACTTATATACCTATTACTATTGCTTTATATAAAATTTCGGACCGGAAAGTTGAAGCAAGTCAATTTGTGTTTTATGTGGCTTCCCCTTGCTTCAAGTGTATACCCAGGTGATTTATTAGGATATGAATCGGACAGCACAAGGCTGGGGACTTTGCGTGCTTATGAAGGGATCCCACTGGCCATGCTCATAGTAATTTGACACACACCCCCCTCCAAATAACAATACAGTGTCTAGCGCGCGCATGTGTGTGAACGTAAAACATAAGTTTTGTTTCTTACCTGTAGAATGTGATAAAATTAGGTTATAGGCACCCTGGGTGGTGGTTCTAAATACTTTAGAAATAGTAATATGAAGGAAGTGATTGATTCATAACTGTGAAGAGTTCTGCTTAGCAAACTCCTCACCACTGTTGAGTGAGGATTGTTTTAAGATGGAATTTTATTCTAAATTGATTTGATATTATTTTATTATCGTTTTATGTTGCAAAGCACTGCGAGTGCCGTTTGGCCGGGGGCGGGGGCTATAAAAGTGAAGTATTACGATGCCTTTGTGCACAGTCGTGCACGATTATACCATGGCATTTATCAAGGCATTGCGTGTGCGGTTGAGTGAGGTGAGTGTGCCTCCTGGGCTGCGGATCTTGAGTGGGATCACACCATCCCACCCTGGTTTGGTTGCTGCTTGGCTCATGAAAGTCTAAGAAAGGGGAACACGCAGGCAAAAGCTTTAGGACCTACTAATATCCAGTAACGGCCTGAGGCATAATCGGCCTGCTTGTTTTTTTATATTGATTTCTGAATTACCAGTGCCACAATAGTTTGTTCATTAGCAGTTGCTTGATGGCTTTTGCAGTTGACTCTAGAGTTTACCAAGCCCCCAGGATTAACTAGCTTTATCTGCCCATGTGAGAGCTATCTGTGCCATTCAGTGAATAAAGAAAGGCCAGATGCTGGTCTCGGACAGGAGTATGAAATTGCCACAAAGTTGGGGATGGGGATATAGCTTCTTTTATCTGTGTTTTTAGATTGTATTTTTCTGTTTTGTATGCCACCCTGAGCTGCCTTTGTGCTGGAGGGTGCGGGATATTAAATCCATTGAGTAATTCATAATAATAATAGTGGGGGGAATCTGCTTCTCTGAGATTCTCCAATTGCTCTTTCCCTTCTTAGCTTGACATCTGATTGCCTGAGGATGGTAATGGTGCTGCCGACTGCATTGCTTGCTCCATGCGTACAGCACAGAGACGGTCACAACTCCCCTAGTCCAGAATCCTTTCCTTTTGAAGCAGATTAGCGTGTGCACATGCATGCACGCGCGGTGTCTGGACGAGGCAACGTGAGAGAGAGTGACACTGTTGCTGTGGATTTGGGATCCAGTCTCAGCAAAAGTGTTTTGCGTTGTGCAGATTGGAGATAAAGGGAAACTCCCTTTTGCTGTCCTGCTCCTTTTCCCGCGGTCGGGTTGGTTTTTTGCTTTGTTCTCCTGTGGCTGCTGTGTTTCCCCCCCATGCTTTCTAAAGAGCCACTGCACTATGGATTGTACTGAAAGTGGTGTGTGCTTCCTGCTGTGGAGCCTGCCAGCAGGGCATTTAGATCAGTCGATCGAGGTTCCAGTGTTTCACACCCCACATCCATAAAACTTGCAGCATGTGCACCCAGCGCAGCAGTGGCGAACTAGAGGCACACAGTGCTTTTGCAGCCGCTGGCTTTCCTAGGCGAGGAAGGCTGTATGTGGGCATGGTTCCCTGAGCTGATAAAACCCAAACTCCTCCCCTCCCCACCCTTTCATCAGGGACTAGGGGCTGTGACCCTCAAAGTAGGGGAATCACCCATCCCTACAGTGACAAGACCAGGGCTGTAAAACTCCACTCACTGCTGGCCTTCCTCAGCTGGTCGGTAGATTTTCACTGCCCTGGTCCCCTTCCACAGGGGAAGTCCCAGGCTCCCAGCCTGGTTACAGCTCTGTCCTGTGAGATCTTTCTGATGCATGAGGTGGCAGAGCTGCAGGCTTGAAACACCCCACTGCTGGGCGGAGTGTATGGAGACGCCATGGCAATTGCTCAAGCCTGCACTAGTGGTGGTTTTTCTGTGCAATGCCAACCCCTCTCACCTGCAAAAATACATCTCTGCAGGAATACGTGCTTTGAAGACGATGTGCTTTAGACTGGACGTGGCACGTCCTTCTCCTTCTTAAAGGACTATGCCGTGGCTGTGATGGGGCGAAGAAAGCTTTCTTCTTCACTATCCTGGCATCTGCAAAGTCTTGTCTTTAGGAACTTTTTCAGGTGGTGAACGGCCTGGTTAATCTGGCTGTCTTTGCCATGAACCCAAGACATCTACTGCCTGCTGTGACTCTTTTATTAACTACTTTGCCCATAAAACGGCTTGTATTCACCATGACTTGGGGTGCTGCTACTTTGAGTCAAAGTTTGGAGCTGTGGAAGCTCAGCCTTCTCCCATTGGGTTGGATTAGTTTTAATTAATGTCATCCACTGTTAGTGTGTGTGCTTGGAGCGATTTGGACAGTCAGTTGTGAATTAGATCCTTTCCCGTCCTGGCTGGTGAAAGCCATCCGGGAGATGTAGGGGCCGTTGCTGGCTGGGGTTGTCAACGCCTCCCTTCAAGAAGGTAGGTTGTCGGACACCCTTAAAATTGTGGTGGTCCGGCCTCTCTGGATGCTGACTCCCTGGCCAGCTATCAGCCTGCCTCTAGCCTTCCCTTTTTAGGGACGGTTATTGAACGGTTGTTTGCCCGGCAGCTTCAGGCTCATCTCAATGCCATCGGTTTCCTGGATCCATTTCAGTCAGGTTTTTGTCTGGGGTACAATGGTTCCATTGGTGCCTGTCAGCGAGGTCCCAGCGGATGGTGATGGGAGATTGCCCGTTCTCCCCTGGCAGTGAACTGTGATGTCCCGCAGGATTCCATCTTGTTCAATGTGTGTCTGAAGCTGCTGGGTGAGGTCATCTGGAGGTTTGGAGTGAGGTGCCATCGATATGCTGATGACACCCAGCTCTCTCTCTCTCTCTTTTCATCTGACCCAGGTCCTGTGCTCTCAGTGTTTTCCCGGTGCCTGGCTGCTGTCGGGGGCTGGATGAGGGCCAGCTGATTTGAAGCTGAATCCAAACAAGACTGAAGTGATGATTGTTGCCCAACCTTGTCCCTTGGAGAGGTTTGGGACTCCTGTTATTGATGGAGTCCAGCCCAGCTTCGCAGCCTTGGGGCGCTTTTGGATCCTCTGCTGCACCTGGGTGGTCAGGTTGCAGTGGTGGCCAGGAGCGCCTTTCATCAGCTCCATCTGGCGAGGAGGCTATGACCTTTTCTCTCTAATTTGGATCTGGCCACCATGATTTATGCTTTCATCACCTCAAGGTTGGACTACTGCAATGTGCTTTACATGGGACTGCCCTTGGTGACTGTTCAGAAGCTGCAGCTGGTGCAGAATGTTACTGCCTGCCTTTCAGGGGTGGGTCGCCATGAGTACGTTACACCTATGCTCGATAGTCTGCACTGGCTCCCTATAGCTTTCCAGGCACAATTCAGGGGGGTGGTTTTGACCTTTAAAGCCCTAAACAGCCTGGCCCCCACATATCTGCGAGACCACCTTTCCTTCCATGCACCACTGTGACCCCTGTGGTCAGCTGGGAGTGCTCTCTTGTGGGTACCACGGACGGTCTTGGCTGTACGACAAGGGCCTGCAGAGGTGTTTGTTGCTGCCCCAGTAGTACCGAACTCCCTTCCCCTGGAGGTTGGCCAGAGTCCAAGCTTGAGCACATTCCAGAGGTAGTGTAAAACATTTCTTTTTAGCAGAGCCTTTGGTAGGCAGGGATAGAGGTTTGGGGGTTGAAGGGTGGGGATTTTAGCATATTTTGTATTTTTACTATTTTTCTCTTTTTGTTTTTGTAAACTGCCCTGAGCCTTTGGGGACAGATGGGGTATAAATTTTAAAGCACGCCAGACTGGCGTACAACTTGCTCTGTAATGATTTACAAATGAGGTGATGCTAGTCCTGGGTCCCCACCATGACACTCCTGGTTGTATCCTCCCAGTGATTATTCTGCAGAGAGAAGAGAGTCACTAACGCCGTCCTATTCTTCCTGTAGATCCCATCTAATGCCAAGGCTGAAAGAATCGCGCTCCCACGAGTCATTGCTCAGTCCTAGCAGCGCTGTCGAAGCTCTGGATCTCAGCATGGAGGAGGAGGTGCTCATCAAACCGGTTCACAGCAGCATTCTGGGACAGGACTACTGCTTCGAGGTAAGGAGGGTCTCCATGGGGCTCACTTTCAGCATTCAACGTGCTTTACAATCCTTATCTAGCTCACCCCCACAACAACCTTGGGAGGTAGGTGGTGGTGGTGGTGGTTCCCATTTTACAGATGGGGAACTGAGTCTGAGAAATGGTGATTGGTTCAAGGCTGAGGCAGAATTAGAACATGGTTCAAGGCTGAGGCAGAATTAGAATACAGTCTCCCAGATCCAAGTCCAGCACCTTGTCCACTAGACTACACTGGCGCTGGATATAGCTATTGGTTGAGTACATAGGGGAGCATGAGTTGACATCCTTGCCTTAAAGACATCTCTGTGGAGGTGGGAGGTCCTGTTTCCTGCGGCCACTTACCCTGGGTTTTTGTGCGGAATCAGGGAAAGCTTTCCGATTGCCTCGTTGTCATAGAGGCATGAGATCCTGCTGCTGGACTAGCTTCTGACCAATACTAAATAGGGTGTCGCCCAATCGCTATCCTGACAATCGACTGCTCCCTGCCCTGTGACCACAGGGAGTTCATACACTGTCGGCTTTACATGGGAGCGTCTAACTTGTGAGCTGCAGCAGGGCCCGTGGCCCATCTTTCAAAGGGCAGCGATGCACGGTGTTATCGACAAGGTGGAGGCCATCATGGTGTTGGCCTCAGTGGAGCAAGTGACCTTTTGTCTCTGCTGCTGCAAGGGATGTGAATGCCGTCACTGTAGCAAAAGCAGCTGCTCGCAGGATCACTAGTGTTGTAGCAGTGGTTTGCAACTTCTGTCACTTTTTGGTACTTTCCATGGTTTGTCCATACCTTAGTATCCTGGTACCGTCCCTTCCCTGACTCCCAGCCCTGAGTCAGCAGGAGACGGATGCAGTGCCACCGCGCGTACTATGCCTGCCTCCTCCTGCCAACCTGCTGGGATGGAGCACAAGTACCCGCCGAAGAACCACCAATGTGGTGAAAACCTGACACATTCCTGCATCGCACGGGGAGGCAGCAAATGGGCTGTTTTCAATTAAAACAGCATTCGCCGTGAACTGTTGTTTTGGCTTCAATTATGTCTTGTGTTGGTAGGATCAGGAAATTGTTCCCTTGACAAACTGCTCATTGGAGATAACCTGCTATTTGCAAACCTATTGTGAAATATGTGAAATCTGCAAGCTCGTCTATATGCGAAATTTCTATGGTATTAAGAGCTTGTTGGCTAGTAAGTTACAGGTAGGTTAGGAGGTTAGTTTTGAGAAATTTTGAACTGTTTAAATTTAATATATGCAAATGCTATGTTTTGTTGTGCCATAAATAGCAAGATGGTTTTTTTGTGAACTGTACAAATATTGTTTTATTTGGCTTAGGCTGTTAATAAATTTCTCTCCCTCTATTTGCAAACCTTGAATTTAATGAAAAATTGAGCAGCAGAAGATTGGTGTAAATTAGAGCAGATTAAAACTAAACACAATTCTTCCAGTGTAAATGAGATGAATGGAAAATCCTGGTTAGTTTTGCGGTGTTTCTGTTGTTTTTTGTTTTTATAAAAAGAAAACAGCCTCCACTGAAAGCTCTAGAGCAGGTAGGAGGTGTCACGTCCTAGCAATATTTCCTTTCTGTGGTATGAAACAAGTATATCCGGATAGAACAGTATTGTAAATTATATGCCTCTATTACATTGGATTCAAGAAAGATAAAATGGAGCTAGGTGGACGACTGATTCCAATTAACATTAGAGTTGTTTGCCAGTTCTGCTCAGTGCACAAGAGCAGGAACCGGAATGGTGCTTAGAGACAGTTGACTGCGATGGGAGTTCTGGAATCATGTATTTGGAATGGGGGAGGAGCCTCCTATATTAATGGAGTTTGAGCCAGAAGAGGCCAACAGGGAAAGCCCATGTCGATTGCAGTTCTGAGACTCTTACGGAGGAAGCTATGCTGGATAACTGGCTATGCTTCAATCGGGCGGGATGTCACATGTTAATGAACTGACCCTGCAATTTCCGAGACTTTGGCTTCCTTGCTAGCTCCGTTCAAAGGTCTGTGAGTTTTCATTGTGATTCTGAATGGACAGTATTCCCCATCTTGCTACAGGGACTTCTACAACTAGCTTGTAGAGTGTGGTGGAGGGACCTTTTCACATTCAGGGGCCGCATCAGCAATTTGAAAATGGCTTTGGAGGCACATCTTTATTTTTAAAGTAAATAAATGGTTTATGAATTAAATAATAAAGAAGTGAGATCTGCAGATACTGTTGATTGACTTTACATTAATATGTAATTACTAACAGTTAATAAGTCAGTTTAACAGTATTGATCCATCTGTCCTTGGAGGAACCCCCCACTGGGGCAGACACAGGGGGCCCAGGGCAGTAGACAGTGGGGCCCACCCACATACAGGGTCAGACACACTTTGTGGTAGTGGGTGGCAGACACTGCAGACAGGGACACTGCTCTGCCATGCTGCCCACACTGCCTGGCCTCGGTGCCTCCCAGAAGCCTCCAGCCTGCTCTGCTGGTCCCTTGCCATGCCACCTTGCGCTCCAGTACAGCCCATCCTTGGCTTCTGGGGTGCGCAGGTCACTTCCGACTGGCTTGCTGCACTTTCTCCTAGTTCCCCTGCAGTGAGACCAACATGAGAGATTACGGGCCAGGCAGAAATGGTGGAAGTGTGGTGGGCTGGACAAAAGGGACGTACAGGGCAGCATGGCGTGGAAGAGCACTGGCCGAGGGGCCAGGAGTAGAGTCTCTGGGTGTGTTGTAGATCAGGATTGAAGTGCACCGTGCATCCATGCTGACTGCAAAGGCCAGTGTGCCTTCCTCCACCCTGCTAATGTGTCCCCCAAATAAACCTCGCTCTCCAAAAGACAATTTAGTGTTTGTGCCCATATGCTGTAGGTGTCCTATTATCTGAGGGCACAGACGGAAGTTAACAAAGGACATCAGCCTAGCTTACTGAGAACAGGAAAGGCTGTCGTGATTCCCATGGATTAGAATTTTCCCATGGATTAACTTTAGTTGAAGTCTGCAGGAAACTGAGAGAAAAATTGAAGGCAGCCAAGATAGCAATCAAAAACCATGGCAATATTCTGCACAAGAGAGACTACTAAAGAGTGAGAAAATTGAACTGACGTTCCAGAAAACAAGCTCAGACTTAGAAATGTCAAGCTAGTAGGGGCCACCGAAGCCGTGATTGGGGGAACTACGACATTTTCTGCTCAATGGATTAAGGTGGTGTGACAGGTTGATAAACCGATGGGAACATCCTGGATCTCTTCCCTTGGGGAGGAAGCCTCCAACTCAGAATGTTGACGTGGGTAGAACAGTCTCCATCAGCTTGTTCTGCTTGGTTCTGCGGCTCATCTGGAGGAGGAGGAGGAGTTAGGTTGTGGGGTCAGCAGGAGCCTGGCACTGGGGAGTCTGCTCTTGTGGCTGAGCTAGTGCCAGGCTGATTCGGGTACCTCCCACACTGCCGGGCACAGGCAACAGCATCCATGACCGACCAGGTGGTTCCAATGAGCAGGATTTAACATAGCTGTCAGTGGTGATTTGAGAATTGGAAAAGGAACCTGCATGTCAGGCAACAGAGTGGAAAGCAAGAGGGGCCAAAGCCATCTTCAGCGGGAGGGACCCCGAAAACTGAGCAGTGTGCAGGGAACGGTTACCTCCACTCTTACAACATTATGTGGCCATCAGTGGAACAGGCAGCGGGGGAGCCAGATGAAGTCTCTACCAATCTGCCAGGTCTGGTTTGGCTTCCTGTGTCCTAGGAAATAACCAGCAAGCTACCAAAGAAATATTATGGAAACAAAATGCAGTATCTGTACATTTATTCAAAAAGTATGCAAAACTGAACCACCAGTTTACTAAACTAGACGGCCCTCTTATCTAATTGGACGTAGCAAGCTCAACATGATCTAGCCCAACGCATTTCGGGGGTTACACTCCATGACTGAGTATATCTGGCCACAGAAAAAAACATAATGTATATTTGTATTGAGATAAGCATATTATATATGCATGATTACTTTTCATGATGCATGAATTTAGCAACAAACAAAAACCTCCTTTAATAAAACCAAAATTATATGCCTCCTGGAGTGAATGCGTTGTCTCTTGAAGGGACAACTACCCTCCAGCAACACTCAGAGTCATTTATAGCCTCTGACCTAAAAGGAGTCAACCAAAACAAGCTATTCATCTAAACCATTTACAAAAAATTATAAAAATGCAAAGTCTATTGACAATTAGGGAATAATACTCTCACTCTGCTGTTCGTAACCACTCTCCTCAAAAAATATCCCAAATGGGAAAATCTCAACTTTCTCTTAGCTCAAGAGGGTGAATCTTAAAAAAAAATCTGTAAAATATAAAATAATTAGCGAACCTCCTTATCAAAAATGCAGCAATGGGGGCTGCTGCTCTATCTAATCAGTGCCCTGAGTCAGCCCCTCAGCTTAGGGGTGAGTTTAGCAAGGCCCAGCAGCTGTTTTGAGGCCCCACTGAGGGACTTGGTTGAAATACTGGATAGAAATACAAAATCTAAAATGTAAGCAGCCCTACGGCTGATTCCTGTCTGTCATGGGGGTGAGATGGCACCCATCTCTCTTGGGCAGCTGCCTCTGCTGCTTCTAATCAGCCCTGCAGAGGGCCTGGCCTGACAACCTGGCATGATCGCTAGAAGAGAAATGCTCCGAATTTACATTTTAAACCACTTTTGGGATAATTAATCAGTGAATCATAGAATTGGGCTTGAGTAAAATGTCTGTTGCTTGTTAAATCCATGCCAACATATTTATTGATATGTTGCTATAAAAATAGCAGGTCCCCATCCTGTGAAATAGCTTGTCAACAATAAACAATTGGCATTCAATGAATAGACATTATGTAGGCAGAGCCAATTGGGCTCCAGGTGTGAGGCCTCTGATCCCAAAGGAGGAAGCATCTGTTTGCTGGGCAGAGCTGGGCCCCAAGAGAGCTCTGGCAGGGCTACGCAGAGGTGGAGCTAGACACGCTTTACTCTCACACAAGCTAATCTCATGGGCCATTCTGTGACCTTGGCCCAGCAGAACTCCTCAATGCTGCCGAATTCAGCATCCGGAAAATACATTCACTCCTGTGGCCACATTGTTAAAGTACACAACCTCTGCCCTCTTGTGCAGGCTGCTTGGGAGCTCCTAACTCTGTAACGGATCAAAATAAGAAACAATCCCCTCAGTCTTCCCGACGGCTGCCTGAATTGACCTGTGTGCTATTTGAGATTCACTGAGCGAACCACAGTGGTGTTTGATTGCTATGATCTTCCATATTATTACTATAAGTAACTGTGCCATGAATAGGTGCCTGCTTGTGCTTTGGGCCCATAGCTCTAGGCAAGCTGTCGCTGCGTTCTGTACCAGTATGCAAAAGTGACAGTGCTGGGATTCTCTGCTTTCGGAGAGGCCGTACTGAGCTGCCCCCCAAATACAGGGATTATCCCGTTGATTTCGATCCCACCCTTCCCATGGAGGCTCAGGGCAGCTCACAAAATATAAAAACATAAAACACACCTAACCCTATATAACAGCATAAGAAAAGAACATTTAACCCTGCCCCCAATCCCACCCAACTCCATTTTAGCCTGTCAGACGACTGGCCAAACTGCAAGGTGACTAGATCGAGTGTAGGTGGAGCTTCAAGGGGAGAGAGTTCCATAGTTGTAGAGCAGTCACCGAGAACACTTCTCTGCGTGCCTGCACTGTACAAATCACACAGGCAGAGGGCACCCTCGGCCAGACTTGGGGGCCGCGATGGAACGTAAGGGAAGAGGCGGCCCTTCAGACACCTGGGGCCCAAGTCATTTAGGGCTTTCTAGGTCAAAACCGTCACCTTGAATCCTATGCACTTGTGACGCTGTCCTGTCTAGCCTAGCGGGAAGTGCTGCCGTCTGTAGCAGAGCAAAGCCCTAGAGTCACTCACTCTCTCTCTCACACTCACACACCCAGCATTGACTCACTCAGAGTTGATAATAAGACGAGCCCTCCTGTGCTGCTAGGAGCGTGATCACTCACATTGTTTGAAAGAGGTGGAAACTGAAGTTAATGGGGTCGATTCTAATCCCCCGCATGTGTGTGTGCACAGGTTGTGCATGGCTTATGGGCTCTGCGCTTGCTACACGCGGCTTAGCATAGGCCCCATGGGCTACAAAACCTAGAGAAAAGTCAACGCAGGATAGATCTGTTGCAGGAAAGAGTGAAGGACCAAAAATGAATGTGAGGAAGAGGGAGTGGCAAAGAGAGAAGCAGGCTGATATAACCAAACCTCAGAATTATTCATGTGGAGTGTCTCATTCTTAGAAAAACAAATAATTGCATCATCCCAGGAGAATCGTTTCCAATTTGTGGAACAAGTGGCTGTCCCCGTGTATTTGATGTTTTTCCCCCATTGCGGTCCAGCCCTCGGCCAACAGGAGATGTCCTCTTTTTGGGGAAGGGATTGGCTGGCGAGCCAATTCTGTTGTGAGGTAAAAAGTCTCCCGCTCATCTGATGAAGGCAGAGCAAACCTCCCAGAAGATGTCAGAAGCCCAAGGAATCCTTTTCTAAAAGAAATGTCTGCATTCATCTTGGCCAGGAGGTGGAACAGTGAGAAGCCTTGGCCAGGCACCATAACAGTGAAAGAACAAAGCAAACTTTGGAAGATGCAAAAATGAAGAAAGATCCCATCTCCCCAGAGCAGTTAGCCCCGAACTGTGCATTGAGGCCCTCAGTGGATTGTTCTATACGCAAAATCCCAAAGTGGGGTCATGCAGGCAAAATGCCAGGGAGCCGCCGAGCTAGCCGTGTATGAATACAGGTGCCACTGAGGAGCCCAGCAACAGGGAGCAGAAAGAAGAACACAAAAAGGAGGTTACGGGAAGCGCTAATGTCTGCAACAAGGGCATTCTTAAAGAATATGATTGGGTACTGACATGCAGTGAATACAAAGCAGCTGGCTGAAGTTTGAGTCATGCAGAATTGCTAATGCTGAAATCACAGGCTATTAATTTTCCAGCAGGGTTTGAAGGAGAAAGGTGTTTGGAGAATATACATATTTCATGGGTGCATAATAATATTTTAGTGCTGCAGCAAGCTACGGAGAATCTGTTTGGCAATGTAATTGGCCATTGTAGATGCTGCAATTAATGTTGAGAGAGCTCAGTGAGGAGAAGAAACTAGCTAGGACTCCTGTTCATGTCCCTCCTGCTCCCAGCCACCAGGCAGCAGCACAAGTGATGGTAGCAAGATTGCTGGAGTCTCGGGAACATTTTGGCAATTCTGAGTTGAGTTAGTTCTGCGACCTATTGGTGTGGTCAAACCAGTCTCATAAATGTGGTTAATCCACCTTGTAACTAGTGCAACCGCTGCCAACCGATGGAGATGAGGAGAAGGCCCAGCCATATGCTGCCCGTGGAGGCAGAGGGGGGGTGGGGGGTGGGAAGGAACCGGCACCAGCTATTATACCGACCTCCACAAGGAAGAGAGGGATCATTACCTTAGTCAGCCAGACAGTTCCCTTTTGCTTTGCTGCTGGCTGTGGGGCCCCCTTCGCACCTGATCTCAGGAGCAGCCATAGGCTGGCAGGGCTAGCAGTGAATGAGTAAAAGGGAGACTCACCAGAGTACTAACCCCAATCCAAGGAATAGATTTTCTCACTCCCACAGGATGGGAGTGCAAGCTGCAAAGAGGTATTGGGTTTCTGAGCGGCTGGCTGTACCCAGGGCTAGATGAATTAATGCTTCCAGCCTTTTGAAGGGAATAATATTAATGCTTCAGGGCTAAGACAGTCTCTAAATATTGATGAGTAGCATGAGGCCTTTATGCTGTGCCCATTATGCTACATCTGCCAAGGGCAGGACTCTTGCCTCTCCTCCGAGTTCTGGCCACCATCAAAGACAAGATACTGGACTAGATGGATCACTGGCCTGATCCAGCCTGGCACTCTAGATTCTTCTGAGTAACCTTGAGAAATACAGAGTCCCTCCAAATCCCGTAGTGACACTGAGGTCTTCCAGTGATGTCAGGCTTGGGTTGTTCTCGCTGAGACACCTGTTGATTTCACTGCCTCTGAGTTCTCGCTGAGGTTCCTCTGCTCCTCCTGACTTGCACTTATGTCTAATGTAGTAGCATCCAGAACCAAAGCTCCCCTCTCTGTTGACCCAGCAACCCTCATGGCAGCTCCCTAGCATGCAGACTACTGAGAAGCAACCCCTTGCTTTCCGGGTTTGCATTGAGAAATAACCCCCCACTCCTTGCCGTGCAGGTGACGACTTCATCAGGCAGTAAGTGCTTCTCCTGTCGGTCTGCAGCAGAACGAGATAAATGGATGGAGAACCTGCGCCGCGCCGTTCACCCAAACAAGGTAACAGCGGTTGTGGGGGGAATTGTTCTTTTCCTTATTATTACACTTTAGGACCCAGCACACAGGAGCAGCAGGGGACGGGTTGTCATTTCAGTGACTAAGCGTAATTGCAGTCAGCTTTTTCCTTTATTACTTTTTGCCACAATTATATTTATGGGAAAGTGCCAATTATTTCTGCCCTGTTTTCCCCTGGCGCTGTGTACGCTGCTTGGGCTGACACAGAGAACCAAACAAACCATGAGAACCTTCAGATTTGTTTTATTACTAATGCTACTGTAGTAATGTGTCTATGTTCCCTTGACCCATGTCCATCTTTGATTGTAAGCCTACTGGGCAGGGACCCGTCTCCAAAATCTGTGACTGTAAAGCACTGCCTACGCCTAGTAGCGCTCTAGAAATGATGATTATTAGTCGTCGTCGTAGTAACGCTTTTCATCCTCAAGGGTCCTTCTGGGACAGACTGCTAGCAGGGGAAGAAGTGAGCCCCAGAGCACAGGGTAGGGGGTCTAGACACTGAAGCACGGAGTTGTAGTGACTCGCTGAAGGCTACAGGCCACCAGCCCATGCTAAATCCTCTGAGAGAGTCTCAGAAGAGACAGAACCTGAATTTTAGATGGGGAGGCAGGCCCCCCAAATGAGTGTAAGAGTGCCCTAGCCTGAGGCCACTGCAGCCCCTCGTGAACAAGGAACAGCACGTTGCCCTTTGCAGGATATGGGCCTTGGATCCTGTTCCTACCCCCAAGAAACAACAGACTGATTTCAGGGGAAAGGAGCAGGGAGAGAAGGACATGTGCTCGGGGATAGGGGACGCCTCAGGCATCCCCGCGCCCAACTCCTATGCGGCCGGCATTGTCCAAGTGGCCCCTGTGAGTGGAAAGGGTCCCACCCCTGCTTTAAGGCAACAGCTGCTCATGCCGTGTTAGGAGGGGGGCGTGTCTCAGCAGGGTTCCTGCGCAGCTCGGGACCTGACACGCCGGGTCCCTTCCTAGCTTTAAGTGACCGCTTGTTTGGAAATATGCCGCCCTCTTGCTCTGACGGTTCTGACTTGGATGCACATCCAATCTCAGCGGCCAATATTTGATACTTTATTGCACGATGTCAGTATTGTATCATTTCTTGCACATGCACTTCCTGGGCCCATTCCAGCCCGCTGGGATTTTCTGGGGCGCAAACAAAGGCCAGACCTCTCATTAGGAAGACCCCAAGGAATTGCAGGCTGCTTGAGAGGCTGGCACAGGTGATTCAGCAGGGATCTATGTTACTAAGCGGAGGCTGTTGTGCAGCTCCTTGTTTGGAGGGGGGGAGGGGAGATGAATGGTCTCTTCAGTGTTGTTACGAATTTGGCCAGGAGTCGTGCTTGCCCGTCACTCATTCCATCCCCTGGAATTTCCCCGATATTTGGGGTAGCTTTAGCATCATTCATTTCCTGCATTTCAGCTGTCTTGTAGCAACAGCTCTATTCCGTGCCAGAGACAGCAGCATTTCAGGAGTGGCCGAAGGGGACCCTTCTTTTCCCGCTGTGCACTTCTGCTGCTGTGATACCGTAGTGGGCAGTGCCTACAAAACACCTTTACAAACTATTGGGAGGCTCTGCCTGGCTCCTTTCGAGTCACTCCTGACAGCCAAATTAGAAATGAGGTATTTTTAATTTGCAGGGGTTTTATCTGCCTTCTATTAATTGGCACCAGCAGATGAAGAGAGCATAGTGATATTTGGAAAATTAACATAAGTAGTGCTATTATGCAAATTCTTGAGAGCCAGCATTTCATTAAAATAAAATGTAATTAAGCTTGCATTCATTTAACACATCAAAAATAATTAACTTGTTTCTCCAGTTTTGTTTTATGCAGTTTTTATCCCCCTTGACCTTTTTTCTTGGTGTTTCTTTTCCAGGACAACAGCAGAAGGGTGGAAAATATGCTGAAGTTGTGGATTATTGAAGCCAAAGACTTGCCAGCCAAGAAGAAGTACTTGTGTGAATTATGCCTGGATGAGGTTCTTTACGAACGAACTACCTGTAAATTGAAAACGGACAATGTCTTTTGGGGGGAGCACTTTGAATTTAACAACCTTCCATCACTCAAAAGCATTACGGTGCACTTGTACAAAGAGACGGACAAAAAGAAGAAGAAAGACAAAACCAACTTCATGGGGCTGGTCAGCATCCCTGTGGGCTCTGTCACGGGACGGCAGTTTGTTGAGAAGTGGTACCCTGTGGTCACCCCCAACCCCAGTAAAGGCAAGTCCGCAGGGCCCATGATCCGAATCAAATCACGCTACCAGAGCATGAGCATCCTCCCAATGGAGATGTACAAGGAGTTTGCCGAGTACATAACCAACAACTACATGGTGCTGTGCTCAGTGCTGGAGCCCATGCTGAGTGTGAAGAACAAAGAGGAGATGGCATCTGCCTTGGTTCATATCCTGCAAAGCACTGGGAAGGCCAAGGTAAGATCCTGAGCCAGCTCTCTTTTTATCTTAAAAATGAGACTTGCCGCTTCAGCTCAGAACCAAATTGGCTCTGAACGTTTTGTGTGTCATGCCCATCCGAATGCCCCCAGTATGTTACTGGTTTGGCTGTGCACAGTTAGCAGTTTGTACTGTGAGAGCTCTTTATTTAGCACAGACCTTGCGTGACCACAAAGGTATCAACTGGAATGTCCGTCTTTGTTTTCTAAGGTTCATGCTGCAGACACTTACTTTGCAAGTTGCTTTTTTAAAAAAGCACCAAGGCATATTTTTGAATGAAACATCAAGAGGCTGAAGGGCAGTAACTGAGCTGGGAAGTGCACATGTGAGCGCGTGTTCTGTGAACTGTGAATAAGCAGCAAAAGGAGTGTTATCAGGTGTGCCAGCTAAGGAAATTCTGGGTCACTGATCTGTTGCTAGATGATGAAGTGCTCCATGCTCATCCCAACAAATGGGAGGGGAGGGGATTCTGCTGGCTTTTGACAGAGGGGCCCATCTCATTGATGATGTTAACTGGTCATGTCTCCTGTCCCTGCAGAACCAGCAGGATGGGCAAGCTTGAAGGATAGGGATGTTTCTAGGGGCAGGGAGCTAGTTGAGCAGACATGCAAATGCTAGAAGGTCAGCCACTTCGGGAACATAACAAAGGCTGCATTCACATGTGTTAAAACGGGTTCAAACCCACATTTGGGGTGTGGTATAAAATTCTTACTGCTCCTCTGTCCCCCTCAATGACCCTTTTCTCTGCCGCCTTGTTCCTGAGGTTTTCTCTTGCTACAGGCCGTGCTTTTGTGTGATGGGTTGTATCCAGTGGCTTGGTTCCCTGTAGCCAGTCTTCCTTCCTTTGACATCGCTTCCTGACTCCAATGGACCATGGAGTAGTGGCTAGAGAGTTCAAGGGCTGCTTCCTGTCCCCTTATCTGGGGCACTGCATGCAGGGATAGTGTGTGGGCAGCATTCCTCTGGGAAGGAGGGAATAGAAGTAGCCACGGGAAAGCAGAGCTGTGGAGGACAGGAATAGGGTGAGATTGCATGGGGGAGTGGGTGCTTTGTGAATGTATCCAGAGAGGCTGGGGCTTATAGATCTTTCCAGCTGAGATGGAGGAGTGGCCAACTGATTGCCCAGTAGAAAGGACAGGAGCCAAGAACAGGGCACTGGGGCACAGGCATGTGGAGCGTAGTTGTCCCGCGTGTCCGTCAGCACATGGATAGAAAGGACAGCAAGCCACACTGGTTGGTCCGGCAGCGAGCAAGTTATGTCTTGGTTTCAATGTTCTGCCTAAACCCTCCAGCTGTCATGGGCTGATGCCTCGGCAAGTTTCCCAAAACATCCATGGCACTGGGAGAGTTACGCAGCCTTCCCAGTGCCTTGAATGTCCACTCCCACCTTCAGCCGCCTCCCAACTTCCCATCCTCACTAGTATCTGCGGTGGAGTCGGTTTAATGCCACCTGCTGTATGGAGACAATCAATCCGCGTACAGGGGATTGCAGGAGTGTGCGTGTGCTGGTTGGGCGGGTTTGCACACGGAAGAAGTGTCTGCACAACAAATGTCTGCCTGCTCCCAGGGAGAAGGTTCAGACCTGGAAGAGCTTGATGGGGAGGAATGCAATTCTGCTCCATGGCCCCGATCAGCCTAGCATTGGTCCCACGCCGCCTGACTGTGCCACCACCCGGCAGTGGGGGAGGTGAGGGGCAGCAGTGGATGCAGGTGGTGGCACAGTTGGGAGGCAGGGAACTTCCTCCGGGCCACCGTGCACCTTGTGCACATGGACCTTGGATCAGGGCCCATGTTGCTGCTGCCGCTGCCGCCCTCCTTAATTCAGAGCAGCCAAAAGTGGCTTCCTGCAATCTGTGTGCGCGCACATCCTAGACCCAGTTGTTGCCAGACTTGTGGAGGCACAGTAAGCGCATTTTCCCATGCGTCCGCAGTGCTGCCAGAGATGCTTCACAAAAGAAAAACAAACAGTAAACAGACCTCATAAATATCCCCCTAAAATGGAGCCTCTGCTTTTGCTGCCTGTCATCTGCCATAAGCATTTAGCAGCACCGGGGTTCGAGGGTTGTCAGAGCAACGGGAATTATTGGAGCATAGAAGCCAGCTGATGTATCCTTTGTGGAGAAGCTGGGCAAGCAAAGAGAGGGAAACAGAATAATGAATGGGTGAGAACGCCCCCTCATCCCTGTGCCGCCCTCAGCGTGACAAATGGCGCTCCTTCCACAGCTGCTTCCCAGCTCGCCGAGCCGCTGACTAAGCAGCCTGGGGAGGGGAGGGAAGGGGAGCAGCCCGGCCCGGGTTTGGCGGAGGCATCACCAAGCCAAGTGCAAGCGCAAATGTGCCTGTGTCATGTTCAGGGGGTTCAGCCTGGCCTCCATTCACCCTGTGATCCTCTCCGTTTCAGCCCAGTGGCCAGTTAGGGTGTTCCTTGATGCAGATAGCTCTCCACTAGAAGAGCCACACTGATGACAGTATTTGGGGGAACGGCAGAATCCTCTGGATGCACTTGCTCTTAGTTAGCTTTAGTCTTTGAGTCTCACTCAGAGCACCATTTGTGCTGGACAGAATGAAAACTCGGAGAGCGATACTGTTTCTGCCTCCAATAACTTTCAGTTCAGATAATCCCTTTCCTTAGTTCTGACCCTCACCAGCTCCTGGCTGTCCCAGAATGATCCCTGTGAGTACCCCAGCTGCAGACACACTCCTTTTACCTCTGCAAGAGTGTGTGCTTCTGGCTGCTGTCTTAAATGAAACCTGGATGTCTGGTGTCCTGGGACAGGTCAAGGGATGAATGCAGAATCCTGTTGGGGCGGGGGCCAGAGAAAAGACACTGAAGAAGCAAGAATTTTATCATAGAATCCTGGAGCTGGAAGGGCCCTCAAGTTCAGCCCCTGCACGGGGCAGGATCTGCCAGACTCACTCCTCTAGCCTCTTCTTAGAAACCTCCAATAATGGAGAATGCCCACCTTTCCTAGGCAGCCTCTTTCACTGCCCAGCTGTCCCTACAGTGCTGCAGCTTGTCTCTCCTTTATCTCTGCGTATCTGCCTGTCCAGCGTTTTCTAGCTCCCTTGTGTTCAGAGAGAACTGGATCTTCTGGTCCTGCCTGTAGGAGAACTCGTTGGTTCTGCACTTGCTGTGTAGCTCTGTGGTGGTCTTCAGCGTAGTGGTGTGTGTCTGCTTCTGAACTGGACCTGATCTTGGGGGAGGACATGTTTGTTACCTCTCAAAGCCTTCTAGGTAGAGACTCCTCCATCCTCACAGCAAGGTTTGTTCCAGCGCAGTGGAAATGCTGGTTTCCAGCCTGATGGAGAGACTCCCTCCTCTCTGTTACTGCGAGGGCCAGGCCAGAGGGACGAGGAAAAGCTCCGTGGAAGGTTGACATGCAACAAGCCTTAGAGAATCCACACAGGCAAGAAACTTCCTAAGTGTCCTAACAATGGGAAATGCTGTGAGTGAGCTCAGTCCTTATTGCACACCAGTGCCTGACTGTGAGAAAAGCTTCAACCCAGTCCATCACCACCACCTCATTGTCAGCTGGCGCAGAGGGGACTCTCTTGGAGATTTGTCTAAGCCCGAGCCTACTTATCATCTCAAAACAATGTAAGACCTTTTTATTTGGCCCTGTGTTTGTCAGGCAGGGATAGAGTTGGGGGGGGGGGCTCAGGGGCTTTGTAGTTGTTTTTATGTTTATTTTACTTTTCACATTGAATACCCCGCCCCTCCTGCAGAGGCATCACCAAGCCAAGTGCAAGCACAAATGCCTGTGTCATGTACAGGGGGTTCAGTCTGGCCTCCATTCACCCTGTGATCCTCTCCGTTTCAGCCCAGTGACCAGTTTGGGTGCCTCAGGCAGCTTGGGATGGCTTACATCCCAATATAAAACAACCACTCTATCAAACAAAATCCCTCTTACCTCCATATCAACACCCCCACCATTCTACCCATCCATCCCCTCCACCAAATGCCCTGATGGAACAACTAGGTCTTACGCTGCTGCTGGAAGGTGAGCAGATCCAAGCAGAGGCGGACCTCCACCAGAAGGGAGTTCCACGTGTCCTACGATGCCCTGAGTGAGCCTCCTTGGGAAGGAAGGGCAGCATATACATTTGAACAAACAAACAATACATAAATAAGCAATGGCGTTCTCTGGGGAGGTAATAGCATTTTTGCAAGAAGTAGTTGTGAAACACTTTGCTAGATCTAAAGGGTAGCTAGTTAGCTGTGCTGCTAGTGATGCTGCAGCATCTTGAAAAGTGGCTGTTTAACTATTGGGCAATATGCAAAGTACTTCTGTAGGAGCTAAATTAGAATTGAAAAGCGGGTTCAAATGAGAGAGCTTTGAGAAGGACAAGGTGTGTCTGTTGGTTTCATGTGAGGAGGGATGTTATATAGGTGGAATTGTTTTCTTTTCATTTGCTTTTTTAAAAAAAACAACCTTTATTTTTTCCAACCCAACCTCAGGCTTAGGCAATAGGTATTTTAAGATCATAAATGTACACAAGTCAAATTTGTGAGAATTCGGAGGGGATTTTTGCTAAGGCTTTGCAAGGAGCATTTATTCATTGGCTGAGTCGTTTTGCATTCTTTGAATGTGGGTTGTGCATTCGTTGGGTTGGAGGGCATGGCTTCCAAGGGTCAGAGCTCTATCCTTCTGTCCATTTGAAATGTTGGGAGGGGTGCTGTCATGCCAGGATAGGGTGTCCAGGCCTATGGGATGGCTTACATCCCAATATAAAACAACCACTCTATCAAACAAAATCCCTCTTGAGTCCGGCCTCCCTCCGCCTGGATGGGGACTTGTCCCGGGCCCGCTGTGAGGAGTTTGTCAACTACTTCGCAGACAAGATCGCTCGGATTCAGGCCGATTTCGACGCTGGGTTAACATCAGTAGGGGAAGAGAGCGGGGGGACGGAGGGTCCGTCTGTTCCATCTTTATGGGGCGAGTTTCAGGAAGTGACGTCAGCCGATGTGGTGGATGTCCTGGGGTCTGTGAGGGCCAC
>QEPC01012679.1:11844210-11856970 GCA_003113815.1 Sphenodon punctatus | reverse complement strand
TTTATTGTGATATACTACCAGCTTATTGATATGTTTTATAGTGGTATTTTAAATGTTTTAAATGTTTTTATTGTTGTAAACCGCCCCGAGCTGCTGTGCAGGATGGGGCGGTATAAAAATCTAATAAATGAATGAATGAATGAATGAATGATCCATGAGGAAATGTTTGCTAGGAGCTCTGTTGAGTTCCATGCCCTTGCTCAACTGGAGCACACAGACTCAATGACTGGATTCACTCAAGCCGGTCTCCTGGCGCACATCTGCCCATGGAAAGGTGTGCAACCAGTTCAATTGGTTCGCCCTCTGAGACTTATGGAACTGGAAAGGTTCCAGAATGCTCTCAGGGAGTTACCTCTGATCTCGACGACCGTCCACTCAATGACCTTGTGGCTTTTTGAAACACTCTGCTGACTAAGGCCATTGACTGAACGACTCCTAGGCATCCACTCCCTGAGTGTCAGCAACATGGGTCCCTCTGGTTTACTGAGGACCTGCAGTGGCTGAAACGGGAAGGGCAGCAGTTGGAGCAATGGTGACGTCACTCTCATGCTGAAGCTGGCTGGTTGCGGCATAGAATTAGTTTACAAACCTATGCTGTGGCTGTGTGGGCAGCAAAGAGGAGGTTCTTTACTGCTGTCATAGCATCTGCAGAGTTGTGTCCAGCTAAGCTTTCCTGGGTAGTGAGGGGGCTGGTCAGTCCGGCCTCCCTCCACCTGGAACTGGAATTCTTCAGTGGTTTTCGGGGTGGTTCTTGAATAGTTCTGTTCCTTCCTGGCTGAGAGAACTCAATGTGTGGTGCTGGGTGACTGTTTGTCATCTCCCCGGGACCTCACGTGTGGAGTCCCACAAGGTTCTAGTCTTCCCCCTCTCTTATTCAACGTATACATGCAGCCCCTAGGCGAGGCCATTGGAGGGTTCTGTGTGTGGTGGCATGAGTATGCTGATGACACCCAACTTCTCATTTTCAGCTGATCCAGGCCTGACAGTCTCAGTGCTCACCCGGTGTTTTGACGGCTGTGGGGGACTGGATGAGGGCGCGCCATCTGAGTCTGAATTCCGACAAGATGGAGGTGATGCTGGTGGGAGGGGCTGAGGGACTGGTGCCCCCCTATCATTGATGGGGTCCACCTTCCATTGGTCCCTCAGGTTCATAGTCTGGGGGTGCTCCTAGATTCGCAGTTTTGCCTGGATGTCCAGGTGGCAACTGTGACGAAGAGCACATTTCACCAATTACACCTGCTTTGGTCGTATGTCTCACTCTGACCTAGCCACTATCATCCATGCTTTCATCACCTCAAGACTAGACTATTGCAACGCACTCTACGTGGAGCTACCCTTGGTGACGGTTCGAAGGCTGGTGGTGGTGCAGAATGCGGTGGCCCGCCTTCTTATGGGGACAGGTCACCGCGAGCACGTTATACCGGTGCTCTGTTCTCTGCACTGGCTGCCTAGAGTCTTCCAGGCCCAATTCAAGATGTTGGTTTTGACCTATAAAGCCCTATATGGCCTGGGCCCTGCCTACCTGCGGGGCCCCTGCAGTTGACTGGGAGCGTCTTCCTTGAGGTTCCCAGAGTATCTTGGGTGGCACCTGTGAGAAGGCTGTGGAACTCCTCCCAACAGAGGTCCGCTTGGACCCAGTCCTTCTCTCTTTCCGGAGACAGTGTAAGACCTGGCTGTTCTGCCAGGATTTTGCCGAGGGTGATTGGGGGGAGGGGGGTTAGCTCCACCTTTTGGTGTATTTTTATTGCTGATGTTTTGATGTTGCTCTAGATGTATTTTGTTTATTTATTAATATTTATATTTATATATTTTTATATGGTTTTAATATGATGTGAGCCACCCTGAGCTGCTTTAGCAGGAGGGAGTGGTCAACAAATTTAACGAAAAAAATAAATTTTTTTGCTGATGTAGACAGACGTTTTTATTTTCTGGTGGTTGATGGCTGCCATCACCAAGTGATTTAAAGATGTGAGAGGTAATTGCCCAGTGGATAACCACCTATCTATAGAGACTCGTTAGCCACTAATTGCTGCAGCTCCAAGTCTAGGTTCCTTAGTGAAGTCCCTGGCAGGAAGAGCAGCTAGTCATCCCTCTGAAGCCTGCTGGGAAATGGAGAATGTGAGCTGGGCTTTGCTGCTGCTGCCTTGATAGCTTATTGGCTGAGATTGGGCCAGGGAGAGACAGGGTATATTTGCAAAATAAACCAATCAGCATATGGTCTAAAGGAAAAGGCTGTTGGAACCAAGCAAACAGCACCTATTTGACCTGCATTCTCTTCTTTTATAATGGTGTGGTCTGGTGGCTGGGCCGGAGCTCCTTGGATGCTGTTCCCAGCTCTGGTCCTGCCTCGGGCACCACTTGGATCCCACTCATGGCTTTTTTGTGCCTCGGTTTCCCTTATTTGTAAGGCTAGGATAATGACAACACAATGTGTATATAAGGAGAGCAGACAGACAACGGGACCAGGAACAGCAAACAGGGAAGTTTGCCTAGGAGCGCTGCTGTGAGCAGGGGAGTGTGTAGAGGACCCAAGGAAGGTAGGTGAAGAGTTTGTCTGTGAGAGGGGTCTGTGTGTGTTCGTGAACAGGCCGTGTGCTCGGGTGTGTGTGTGTCTGTGTGTGTTTGTGGACAGGCCATGTGCTCGGGGGGGGGTTGTCTGTGTGTGTGGACAGGCCGTGTGCTCGGGGTGTGTGTATGTCTGTTTGTGGACAGGCCGTGTGCTCAGAGGGGTTGTTTCTGGGCGGGGTGATCACAAAGCAGGGTGTTTGACTGCCTGATTGTCCTAGTGTGTGTGGCGGTTGCTGTGAATCAGGCTTGATTAGGGGGCAGAGCTAGAATCTGCTGACTCAGGGGCCAAGCCACCGGGGTCTATAAGAAGAGCAGACAGGCAACGGCCCAGGAGACAAGCGACTAGGAGCAGCAAACAGGGAAGTTTGCCTAGGAGTTCGCCGTGGGAGGGTGCTGAGGAGGGAACACCCTAGACAGGGGAATGACTGTATTCGCGTATACACCTACGCGTAGCTCCCGTCCCTTGTAGTTAAATATATTACTAGGGTTAAGCCTAAAATCTCACTAAACAAGGAGATGCCGACAGCAGACCAGCAGCGCGATGGGGGCGACCCAGTCTTTTGCACCGAGTGTCACATGTACGATTATCTTCCTGCTGGGGAGAGGCGGTATGTGCGCACCCGGTCCATAGAGCTCCTAGCTCTCAGAGAACATGTAGAGTCTCTGGTGGCTAGAGTGGCCGAGCTGGAGGAGCTGAGGCAGACAGAGAGGTAGATAGAGGAGTCCTTCAGGGACACAGCAGAACAGTCCCACCTCCGCTCTGGCAGCCCCTGTGCGGCTTTGGAGGGACGAGGTCTCCAGGGAGGAGAGCACCAACGTTAAATAGCAGGAAGCAATCCCGCAGCTGGGACCTGCCTTACGGGTGATGTGTTCTCCTCCCGCACCGAGAATATTTCTCCAGGGGTGCATGCCCAGAAGGGTGGGAATAGGACAGCTGTGGTAGTGGGGGATTTGATTATTAGGAATGTAGATAGCTGGGTTGCTAGTGGCCGTGAGGACCGCGTGGTAACTTGCCTGCCTGGTGCGAAGGTAGCGGACCCCACACGACACATAGATAGAATCCTAGAGAGTGCTGGCGAGGAACCTGTTGTCGTGGTCCATGTTGGTACCAATGACATAGGTAGATGGAGGATGGAGGTTTTGGAGGCCAAATTTAGGGTTCTAGGTAGTAGACTCAAGTCCAGAACCGCCAGGGTTGCCTTGGAAGTGCTGCATGTTCCACGCGCAGGACCCCGGAGGCAGGCGGAGCTTCAGCGTCTCAATGCGTGGATGAGACAATGGTGCAAGGAGGAAGGCTTTATCAGGAACTGGGCAGCCTTGTGTGGAGGGGGGGAGCCTATACAGACGGGATGGGCTCCACCTTAACCAGAATGGAACCCGGCTGCTGGCACTAAAAATTAAAAATGCGGTAGAGCAGTTCTTAAACTAGAATCTGGGGGAAAGCCAACGGGCACTGTGGAGTGCACAGTTCGGACTGTGGCATCTATGCAGGAGGATGCTAACTTGGAGGAATTTAGAGTTGCTTAAGACTGAGAAAGGGATAAAAATTAAGGGACTTCAGTTGGAATTCGCTGGAAAACAGATAAATAACAATTCCAGGGTGTCTGATACAGTCCCCTATAATGTGCACAGTAAGAAGAATAAAAAGAATACACACAAATGTCTATATGCAAATGCTGGAAACCTAAAGAGTAAGATGGGAGAATTAGAGCGTATGGCACTAAATGAAGCTCTAGACATTATAGGCATCACAAAGACATGGTGGAACGAGGATAACCAATGGGACACTGTAATACCAGGGTACGAAATATATCGGAATGACAGAGTAGATAGAGTTGGTGATGGGGTGGCTCTAGACGTAAAAGACAACAGTGAGTGAAGTACAATTAAAATTTTAAAGGCTGCAAACTGTTCCCTAGAATCTCCATGGATAGAAATTCCAGGTATAAAGGGGGAGAGTATCGCAGTAGGGCTGTACTATCGTCCCCCTGACCAGGACGGAGAGATTGATAAAGCAATGCTAAAAGAGATTAGACAGGCTACTAAAGTTGGCAACATAATAATAATGGGTGACTTCAATTACTCTAATATTGACTGGGGGAATGTTTCCTTGGGGCGGGACGTGGAGATCAAATTTCTGGATGCCCTAAATTACTGTTTCCTAGAACAGCTGGTTCTGGAACCAAGGAGGTGGAGCTATTCTAGATCTAGTCCTGAGTGGCATGCAGGATCTGGTGCAAAGAGTAACTGTGGCGGAGCTACTAGGCAATAGCGATCATAATATGATCACATTTGACATCATTTCTGTAGGGAGAATGATAAACAAAAGTACAGCAGTAGCATTTAACTTTAAAAAGGGAGACTATGACAAAATGAGGAAATTAGTTAAAAAGAAACTAAAAAGCCCGTTTGCAAGGGCTACAAGTTTGCAAGAGGTGTGGAGACTGTTTAAAAGCCCCCTTCTGGAAGCCCAGATTAAATGCATCCCGCAAGTTCAAAAAGGAAGCAGGAAGACCAGACGTCTTCCACTATGGCTAAATGGGGAGGTAAAGGAGGCTATTAGAGCCAAAAAGGCGTCCTTTAAGAAATGGAAGGCTAGTCCCAATGAAAATAATAAAAAAGAGCATAAACACTGGCAATGTAAATGTAAAGTGTTAATAAGGCAGGCCAAGAGAGATTTTGAAGGGAGACTTGCTAAAGAGGCAAAAACAGGCAACAAGAACGTTTTCAAATACATGAGAAGCAAGAAGCCTGCTGGGGAGTCAGTTGGGCTATTAGGTGACAAGGGAGTAAAAGGGGCACTCGGGGAGGATAAAGACATTGCAGAGAAGCTGAATGAGTTCTTTGTGTCAGTCTTCACCGCGGAGGATTTTGGGGCGGTACCCACACCGGATCCTTGCTTTGTGGGCGAGGAATTGGAAGAGCTGTTACAAATCAATGTGATGCTGGAGGATGTTCTAGGGCAAATTGACAAACTGAATACTAACAAGTCACCAGGGCCAGATGACATTCACCCCAGAGTTCTGAAGGAACTCAAATATGAAATCTCAGACCTACTGTTAGTCCTTTGTAACCTGTCACTAAAATCTGCCACTGTACTCAAGGACTGGAAGGTGGCAAATGTAACCCCGATATTTAAAAAGAGATCCAGAGGCGATCCTGGAAACTACAGACCAGTAAGCTTGACGTCTGTGTCAGGCAAAATGGTGGAAACCATCATTAAGGACAGAATTACAGGGCATGTTGACAAACATGGCTTAAAGGGGAATAGTCAACATGGATTTAGTAAAGGTAAGTCATGCCTCACTAACCTGTTGGAATTCTTTGAGGGTGTAAATAAGCATGTGGACAAGGGAGACCCAGTCGATATAGTGTACCTGGATTTCCAGAAAGCATTTGATAAGGTCCTTCACGAGAGACTCTTGAGAATATTAAAAAGTCATGGGATACGTGGTAGTGTCTTACTATAGATCAGAAACTGGTTGAAAGATAAAAAGCAAAGGGTAGGACTAAATGGTCAGTTTTCACAATGGAGAGATGTAAAAAGTGGTGTGCCTCAGGGATCTGTATTGGGACCGGTGCTGTTTAATGTATTCATTAATGATTTGGAAAAGGGTGTTAAGAGTGAGGTGATCAAATTTGCAGACAACACCAAGTTAGTTAAAACATGAGCAGACTGTGAGGAACTGCAACGGGATCTTACGACACTGGGTACCTGGGTATCTAAATGGCAAATGAGATTTAATGTGGACAAGTGCAAAGTGATGCACATAGGGGAAAATAATCCAAACCATGTGTACACAATGCTAGGTACTAAACTAGGAGCTGCCACTCAGGAAAAGGATCTGGGGGTAGTTGTGGACAATACACTGAAATCCACAGCGCAGTGCACGGCAGCAGTCGAAAAAGCAAACAATGTTAGGAATTATTTGGAAGGGGATAGAGAATAAAACTGTGGATGTCGTAATGTTTCTCTACAAATCAATGGTGCGACTGCACCTCAAATACTGTGTGCAGCTCTGGTCGCCCCATCTCAAAAAAGATGTAGCTGAACTAGAAAAGGTGCAGAGAGAAGGGCAGCAAAAATGATCAAGGGCATGGAAGGGCTCCCATACAAGGAGTCTAGGTAGGTTGGGGCTCTTCAGTTTGAAGGAGAGACGACAGGGGAGATATGATAGAGATCTATAAAATCATGAGTGGGGTGGAACTAATAAACAAGCAGTTATTTACCCTCTCAGCTAGTACTAGAACTAGGGGACACTCCATGGAACTACTATCTAGGAGCTGTGAAACAATCCCAGCTGCCCCCTCCTCCCTCTGCTGTGTGGGGATGCTTTTCTGTCACCTCAAACAGCAGCCTTGCATGGGGGTGGGTGGGGGGTGGGCAGCTACTGAAGTGTAAAGGAAGTTGTAGGGAGTGTGGAATGGCTCCTGGGGGAGGACAGAGCAGAGCTCTTTCCCCCTGCTTTTACCACTAACTAGCAGCAGTCAGACCAATCCCCTCTGATAATATTTTATAGCTGTGGTCGTTGAGCTAATTGTGCCTTGAAATCAGCTGTGTGAGTGGGGAGCAATCATGATTTGGGTTGAAAGGCAGAGCGCAGGGGAGCGGCAGCTACAGAGAGAAGTGCTGCATGTTTCTAGTATCCTTGCAAGAGCCATTTCCCTCGGCTCAGGGATTTGTATTCATGGAGCCAGGGGGCCTGCCTGCTGCTTGAGGCTCTTGTGTTTTAGCAGCTGTTGCACTCGGTGGGGAAGTTCCTCAGTTAGCTTATTCTCATGGCCATAAAGCCAGGTTGTTGCGAGAGATGCCGCCCACACAGTCACCTTTTCTTTCCCATGGCATTTGTGCTCTGGGAGAGGCACGCTGAGCCGACCAGGTGGGAGGTGCTGCTACCCAGGGGCCCTGCTCCAGCCTTGCAGCCGGTATAGCCACGGCTGCTCCCGCCTCCTTGGTGGCGTGTGCTGACTCTCGCTGTGGGACTTGACCCATGGTGCTCCACGGCATGGGGCAGGGGCGGGCTCAGCTATCATTGCATTCTTCAGAAAGGAGCAGGTCCCCAGGGGTGCAGGGATGGGGGCGGAACAGCTGGGAACATGCGTTGGCAGAGGGTGTGCCTGGGCTCTGCTCCCCTCTCCTCTTCCCAGCGCACTCGGCCTTTCCAAAGCTCTCATCCCCATCGCACCATCCTGTCTTGTTGCCTTTTGGAATTCGCTGCCCTGTACCCCTGGAACAATCCATGAATTCCAGTTGAATGTAAGGGTCAGTCAAGCAGCCTCTAATACAAGCAGCCACTCTAGCAAGTGGATGTAACCTTGAGGCTAGCATTGAACTGTTTGCTTAGGCACAAGAGAGGAAGTGTGGTCTAGTGGTTAGAGTGCTAGTCTGGCTGGGACTCTTCCTTGCTCTGAGCGAACCTGGGCACATCCCCCTTTCCCTCTGCCTCAGTTCTCCTCTGTAAAATGGAGAGAAGAGTTCTCTGCCTCCCAGGAGGGAGGTTTTGAGGATAAGTACATTTAAGGCTGTGAGGTGCTCAGGTATTATGGGAACGAGGGGCTATTTCAGGGCCTAGATCTCTCTAGATAGGTGTGTATGCTAGTCAACCTCATGGACATTGTCATCTGCACACCCAAGGCACTGCATCAGCCCACAGAACCATGGTACTATTAAACTCAGGCTGAAAGGTTGCCTTCTAGGTAGACGTGCATTGAGCACGGAGCCGATTAAGCTACCTAACTGAGCCATTACCAGCGTGACCTTTTGAATTGCTCGGACGGGAAGGGCAGCAGAGCAGTGTGTTAGATAAGGGGAGAAGAGAAGGACACTCCTGCCCCAATTGGGAACTCCCGGCACCGTGTCGCCATGTGTCATTAGCCACAAGACCTTCCCTCCCAGTGCTGGGCTTTACCTGGTAGCGCTAAGTTTGTATTCCCTGCCCTGCAGTCTGGCTAGGCTAATGGTTGCTCACAGTAGGCGACTTGATCTTGCAATATAAGGGGTTCTCTCTCCCCACCAACCCCTTCTACCAGTGGCCTCCCCTCCAGCTGTGAGCGCCCGGGCCCAGCCTAGACCTGCTCTGCCCATCAGGGGAGGGTGTGGAGTCAGACAAGGTGCTCTGGGAATGCAGTTGAGTTGGAAGCCAGGAGGAGCAGTGGCTCTTCTACTGCTTCTGCTGCCACTTGTACAGGAGATCATGGTACCCCTCTCGTGGAAGCAGGAGATGCCCATCACTCCAGGGCATGGGGGGATCAGGACTTGGTTGTGAGGCTGGTTCGAAGGCATCAAACGTTGCCCTGGACAACAGTAGAGTGTTAATCAGAAAATTATCACGGTGGATCTTTCTGGAAAATTTCCCACCTTTTGTTTGTTTCTATTTTAGGTGAACTCATAGTCCAAATTACTGTTAGTCACAATGTTTTATATTCAAAAATGTTTGATGGTATGTTTTAACTTGGGTCGTAGAAAGCAAGCCGGAGAGAAGATGGTGGACAAACCAGTTAATTGACCAATTACAATATTTATTTAGCATCGACACTGCTAGTTAATTAGAGGCAAGTCTCTCCCTGTTGTTTGAATGGAGCCCTCTGGGAGTGGGCAGGTACAGACTGACACTCAGCTGCCTCCGTAACAATCCATTTCATCTGAAAAGTTACACTCTGCAGAACCATGCCGCATACCAAGAAAAGCCCCAAAAGAATAGAATTTGAAATAATGAACACAGAAAATGTTCCAGAAAATACTTTTCTCAAAATGAACCCCTCTCAGTAGCGAGAGGCCAAATGATGTTGTACAAAATATATTCCCTGCACAACGGATCTCATGAGCTCCGCTGTTCCCATGTGAGAGCCACCAGCTGCTCTCAGGGTGGAGCTAATGCTCTTTCTGCACTTCCTAAACCAGGAAGCTTTGGGCTCCGGAGGCTCTTGGTGATCTTTGTTGGGGGGCGGCTATCAGGACATGCTACTACTGTTTCATGGGCTGCAAAGCCAACTTACGCCTTTTCTGATGCTGAAAGATTTTGGTGTCTCGTCTATTTTCATAAAGCTCTGTTCTGAACTGTGCCACGCAACATGCGCTCGATCTGATGTGTCTCTTGTCTAGTCAGTGCTGCATGCTATCCTGTTGGATAGGGCTGCCCGTTGCTTGAGAGCCCAGCTGCTCCCCTGTTGGCTTTGTTATGATTACCCCTTTAGTCTTCAGTTGACTTGGTGGGTTTTTGAAAACAAATCGTTAAATGGACTCAGTGCATGATTGGTGCTTGCCAAAAAGCAAAACAGAACATGCCTTTCTTCTCCAAATTCAACATCCTAGATCCCGTCCTTGTTGTGAGCATCCATCGGGGGAGATGCACTCAGTGGTTTATCATCATGCTCTGCTTGTGAACCAACGCCAGAGACCATGCCATTCACTTTCCAAGTAGATGATGGCAAGGGGACCCTGGCTGGGGTGGGTAGTGATGCATTCTCAAGCCCCAGGTTACTCTCTTGGGGGGTTGGCACGGATTCTTCGGACGAAACACGGCCCATCTGTCACGGAGAAACATAGGGTCTCACACTTGTGGTGCTGGCCTGCATGTAGACTACAGGTCTAGTAGATATGTAAACCAAAAGGTACAACATGTATGTAATGTTACAATTAAGAACTGTAAAACTCAAATCAAGACTGTGACACTTGACCAAGCTCCAGGAAATGGAAAGACAGTTTGTGGATTTACCCCAGACGGATGGCCAGAGACATTTAATATGCTAATGCAGGCATCCATTGCCTATGTGCAAGAGAGAGACAAAAGCTGATAAAAAGAACAAAAGGAATTCTAGAAGCCTCGAGAAGATATGAGGAGTTTCCTTCTAGGGATATAAGGAGTTGTACCCCAGAGGGGAGAGGGACTATCGGGAACTCACTCAACATCTTGCAGCCAGGAGGGCTGAGCCGAACCATGGACTGAGAGGCATGATTTTGCTTTCTACCAACTAAGAGATCAGTGCCCAGTCATTCTACATCTACAACTGAGGAACCAGAACTTATGGACCTTTGTAGGGTAAGATGCTTATTTAGGAACTCAACCAGTATAGATCAGGAATGCGTTATATTTACCTTTGATTTCTAGTAACCACTCTGCTGTATCAACAGTCTTGCTTATGTAATCAATAAACTGACTTATCTTTATGAAGACGTGTCTGTGTCTAACATTGGAACTCAAGTGAGCAACAAGGGCTCTCAAGCTCTTGCGAACCCAGAGAGTAAAGAGTCTGTAAACGGGAAGGATCGGGCCCTTGGGTGACAAAGGGGTTGTCCCTGCGGCAGGCTTGAATCAGCCAGAGAGATAAACTGGTTCAAGTGGGCTGTACGCGAGGGAAACTGAGTCACTCAAACCCGGTAAAGTCGGGGTGCAGACCTCCAACTCGTGACACCATCTCAGGCAGCAAACGCTGCCATCGCGAAGGATTCGTTCAGGTTCCCTGATTTAGTTTTTATTTGTTTTACTGTGTTTTAATTTTATTGAGGGGAGGGGAGAAGGGGGCACTCTGGCCACAGTTCTATTCTGTTTTCTCCCAATAGGCATCTGAAAATAAAAGGGCATCTTGCCATCCTGACCCTGTCTGACCTGGAGGCACACGTCCTCAGCTCTCAGCCCAAATCCCAGCATTCCCTCCTCAGCCCCACATAGAAAATACCCTTCAGACTATGGGGCTGATCTTTGAAATACCCCGTAATCTTATTACCTTTATCAGTTAAAGCCTCTTAGGGTTAACTCAATCCTATTAATCAGGCTTGGGATGTTATTTCAAAGTCAGTCAGTCAAATATTTGGCAAATAAACTCGAACCCTAGAAGGAGAGCCACCTGCATTACCGTTAATGGCCAAATAAGCTGCTGTGGGAACCCAGCTGATAGCACAGCTCTTGGAGGCTGCGCACATTTCGAGATGAGCAGTCTCCAAAGGATGATGTTAATTCAGGGGAATTAGAGTTTCCTAAAATAGAGGGTAGGAAAGAAGCCGAGTGCGCTCAGGTAGAAATCAGTGCAGAACAGACAAACATAAATGATTCCAAAATAACTGAAACAGTTACTTATAACAAGTAGAATAAGAATAAAAAGAGTAAGTTTTAAGTGTCGACATACAAATGCTAGAAGTCTATAAAGTAAGATGGGAGAATTTGTAACCTATCGCTGAAATCTGCCACTGTACCCAAGGATTGGATCCGGGCCTGATGCAAGTTGTTGGTTCTTACCTATAAAGCCTTATACAGTCTGGGCCCCTCCTATCTGCGGGACCGCCTCACTCCCCGGGTCCTGGAGCAGCCTCTACGGTCAGCCGGGGGTGCATTTGGCAGGGGGCCACGTTGGAGAGGGCATTCTTGGCTGTGGCTCCCCGTTTGTGGAACTCCCTCCCGGCAGAGGCCCACTCCTTCAGGCGACAGTGTGAGACTTGGCTATTCTGCCAGGCTTTTGGTGGGGGTGGGAGGGGGATGCTGACCCCACTAGTTGTAATACCATTTTTATATTTTAAATTGTTTATTATTGATTTTTATTGTACGCCGCTCTGGGCTGCTGTAAGTAGGAGAGGACGGGTTATTAAAATGTGAAAATAAATAAATAACTTCCCCACCCCAATTAGGCATTATTTTGGACTTGTAGAATTTCACCTGCTTTCTAATTGCCTAGTGACACAGTTTAGTGAGAGCCTTCATGGTCTGCTTGAGACTTAACTATCGTGAATAATTTTGTATATTCTGCACACTTTGCTACCCTACTTTCCACCACGTTTTCCAGATAAGTTAAAGAGCACAGAATTCTCTACAAATCTTTGGGGCACACTTTCCTTTGTGAAAATTGAACATTTATTAATAACCTTTGTTTCTTATCTGTTAACCAACTGCAATTAGTTTTCTCATGCGTATTTGTTCGATGAATTCCATGAGAAACCTCATCAAATTCTTCTGAAAACGCACATTACATTGACTGCATAATTAATAGTAAAAAGCCAGTTGATGCCCTCGAAGAATTCAGATAGATTGGTTAGGCAAAATTCCCTTCATAGAAGATGTGGCGAGACTTCAACATTATTATTATTATAAGCATTTATATAGCGCCAGCGATGTACCTGGTGCTTTACAGAGAATAAGATAGACACGGTCCCTGCCCGAGAGCTTACAATCTAAAGCCAGGGGGCGGGGAGACAGGGAAGGGG
>QEPC01012679.1:11818725-11843632 GCA_003113815.1 Sphenodon punctatus | reverse complement strand
ATGAGAGTTTTGGCAGAGGAGACAGACAGAAAAGGGCGGATCTTGGCAATGTTGTGGAGGGAGAAGCGGCAGGATTTGACCACGGAGTCAATGTAGGGTTTGAAGGTAAGGTGCGAGTCGAAGGTGAATCCCAAGCTACAGGCTTGGGGGACAGGGAGGATGTAGACCCCGTCAATGGCAATTGACAGGGAAGAGGGAGAGGAAGGATTGGGAGGGAAGATAAGGAGTTCAGTTTTCGCCATGTTCAGTTTGAGTTGGCGTTGAGACATCCAGGCGGAGATATCGGAGAGACAGTTGGTGAGACGAGCTTGAACAGAGGGGGAGAGGGAAGGAGTGGAGAGAGAGAGTTGAGTGTCGTCGGCGTATAGGTGGTATTGGAAACCGTGGGAGGCAATGAGTTTGCCTAGGGATTGGGTGTAGATAGAGAAGAGGAGAGGGTCAAGGACAGAGCCTTGGGGAACCCTGAACAAGAGGGGTAGGGAGGAGGAGGGGGAGGAGTTAGGAAGAGATACACTGACGGAGCAGTCAGAAAGATAGGAGGAGAACCAGCTGAGGACAGAGTCCCGGAATCCCAGGGAGTAAAGATCCAGGCATCTAATAATTCCCTTCTTAGAGTTCTTGCAGATTTCCCTGGTACAGAAATTTGGTGCACTGGCCTATAGTTTCCAGGATTACCTATTAAACTTATTTTTAAAAAACATGGTTACAGTCCTTCCAGTCCTCTTGTACAGAGGCTCGTTTTAATGATAGGATACATGCCACAGTTTGTAATTTTGGAATTTTGTATTTGGCTTCCTTTGAAACCCTTGGGCAAATATCTGGTCTTTGTGATTTATTACTGTTTAGTTGTATCAATTTCCTCTAAAACTTCTTCTTTTGACACATCAATATGGGATAATTCTTCAGATTTATCACGTACAAAGAATAGTTCTGGTGTGAGTATATCCCCAAGAATAAAGACCAGTGCAGAGAATTAATTTGCTTTTCTGCAATGGCTTTATCCTCATTTAATTCTCCTTTCACACACCTTGATTATTTAATGGTCCCACTAACACTTTCACAGATTTTCTATTTCTGTTTTATCTTCTAAAAAGTTTGCCTCATTAGCAAGTTGCTCCTAAAATTTAGTTTTGACCTGCTTTATAAATCTGTAGTTGACTTGCCAGAGTTTGTTTTTTTCCTGTTTTCTTCAGTTGGACTTAATTTTTACCTACTCTCTTTGTGCCTCCAACACAAGGTTGGCAAAACCCACCTTATTCCTTTAGTTTGCATTAGCAGAACGCAGCATTGCCTAGCCTTAGTACAGGTAACATTCAAGTGTATTCTGAAATGAGACACACTCTGCAGGGATTTTTGCTCTAATCTGTACTGACACTCCGCAGGGTTTTTTCAGATCCATATGGAAAGAGTCTTTATGACCCTTCTTAATGGGTTTTTGGAGTGATTTTAATTATAGAGTTTTATCCAAGTTCGACATTGGCAGATCCCCCTGGTTAAAATTATTAGCTGTCAGTAACAGGGCTCAATCCAATACTTGAAGTGCGGCTGATGAGGAATGTGCTCATCTCTTAATACTTTTTAAATTCTCCAGGGCAGGTGTAGGTTTAAACCTAACCGTGGTGGTGCAGAGAGACTAGCTGGAGGCAGAGAGAACTAGTTATTGATTGAGTGTATAACTGAATTATTTACCTGACTCGTGTCTCGGGTGTCTTTGAGCTTAGTGGCTAATCCACTTTCTCACACCCATTGGCATCACTGAGAAGGGTTTGTTTTGGATGGAGGTCCTTCCCAGAGTGCACTCTGCATTTCACTGTGGTTAAGTTCATTGGTAGGTGGGCCTTGCTGCTCTGGGCTTGCTCTGCGCACTCTTTATTCTTTATCAAAATGGTTCCAAGAAGCTTGGTTAAATGTCCAGAATAAATGCATCCCACAAGTCACTATTGTAATGTGGTCTATGTGGGTCTACGTATGAAACGAGGAGGCTGGAGTGACGCTGGCGTTGGACTCGATCTGACTCCGACCGACTTCTCCATAGGACCCATTTGCGGTCCTATGTTGAGGCTGTGAGGACAGCAAGGAAAGAGTTCCTTGCTGTCCTTCTAGTGTCTGCGAAGTCTCGCCCGGCGGAGCTGTTTTGAGTGGTGCAGGGGCTGGTTAGTCCGGCCTCCCTCTGCCTGGACGGGGACTTGTCCCAGACCTGCTGTGAGGAATTTGTCACCTACTTCACAGACAAGATCGCTCGGATTCAGAGTGACTTTGATGTTGGATTAGGGGCAGTAGGGGAAGAGCGCGAGGTGATGGAGGCCCCGTCTGGTCCAGCTTTGTGGGGGGAGTTTCAGGAAGTGACACCGGCCGATGCGGCGGATGTCCTGGGGTCTGTGAGGGCCACTTGTTGTGAACTCGATCCATGTCCATCCTGGTTGGTGAAAGCTTCCATGGAGACGTTGGGGGCGGTGCTGGCGAGGGTGGTGAACGTGTCCCTGCAGCAGGGGAGGTTGTCACCCAGCCTCAAGGAGGCGGTGGTGCGCCCCCTGTTGAAGAAACCATCTTTGGATGTGGACGCGCTCACCAGCTACTGACCTGTCTCTAACCTTCCCTTTTTAGGGAGGATTATTGAACGGGCAGTGGCAATCCAGCTCCAGGCGCATCTAGATAGCATCAGTTTCCTGGACCCGTTTCAATCTGGGTTCCGTCCCGGCTATGGCACTGAGACGGCGTTGGTGGCCTTGGTCGACGACCTCCGCCAGGAGATGGACGCAGGATGTTCAACGTTTCTCATCCTGCTAGATCTCAGCCGCTTTTGATACCGTGGACCATGGGCTGCTGTTGAGGCGGCTGTGTGACCTGGGAGGTGTCTGGATGGGGCTATTCTTGAATGGTTCCGTTCATTCCTCTCGGGGAGAAGCCAGCGGGTGGTGCTGGGGGATGAGACATCTTGCCCCCGTGCTTTATCATGCGGCGTTCCGCAGGGTTCTATTCTGTCTCCAAGCCCTTGGGGGAGGTTGTGCGAGGGTTCGGGGTGCGGTGTCACCAGTATGCTGATGATACTCAGCTGTACCTCTCTTTTTCAACGGACCCAGACCCTGCTGTCTCGTTGCTATCCCAATGTTTGGAGGCCATGGCGGAGTGGATGCGGCTGAGCAGACTGAAGCTCAACCCCAATAAGACTGAGGTGATGTTGGTGAGGAGAGCGAGGGAGGTAGTGGCCCCCCTGATTGTGGGGGGGTCGCCCTCCTATAGCTCAGCAGGTCCGGAGTCTGGGGGTGGTGCTGGACGCGGATCTCCGCCTGGAGCGGCAGGTGGAGTTAGTTGCGAAGGCGGCTTTCCGCCAGTTGCACCTGGTGCAGAGGCTGCGTCCGTATGTCTCCTGCCCAGACCTGGCCTCCCTCATCCATGCCTTCGTCACCTCGAGGCTGGACTACTGCAACGCGCTCTACGTGGGGCTTCCCTTGTGCCTGGTTCGGAGGCTGCAGCTAGTGCAGAATGCGGCGGCTTGTCTCCTTACGGGGACGGGCCGCCGGGAGCATATAACACCTGTGCTCCGAGCTCTGCTCTGGTTGCCAATAGCGAGCTGAGCCAGGTTCAAGTTTTTGGTGTTGATCTATAAGGCCCTTCACGGTCTGGGCCCCTCATACCTCAGGGACCGCCTCGCCCTCCGTGCCCCAGAGCGGCTCCTTCGGTCTGCTGGGGGTGCCTTCTTGGAGGTCCCCCGTGTTAAGCGGGGGGCCACAATGGAGAGCATTCTCAGTGGCCGTGCTGCGCCTTTGGAACTCCCTTCTGGAGGAAGCCCGCCTGACCCCAAGCTTGTTGACATTTCGGTGTAGTTGTAAAACCTAGCTGTTCGCCCAGGCCCTGGGGGGGGGTGGGTGTTAGGGTTTTAGCTCCCCTGCCTTATTTATTGTTTTAAGTGAGGCCCTGGGCCCTGTTTTAATATGGTTGGTACTGTTGATTTGTTTTAAATTGTTTTATATATATTGTATGTGTTTTTATTGTTGGAAGCCGCCCCGAGCTGTTTGCAGGAGGGGCGGGGTATAAACCTATGAAATAAATAAATAAAATGTTGAGAAGTGCAAGGTGATGCACAGAGGGAAAAATAATCCTCACTTTACATACATGTCGCTAGGTTCTGTTCTGGGCGTAACCACTCAGGAGAAGGATCTTGGAGACATTGTGGATAGTTCCTTGAAGACATGAGCTCAGTGCACGGCAGCAGGCACACTGAACGTTAGGCATTATTGTGAAAGGGACAGAAAATAAAAGGGAAAATAATGCTGCTGTATAAATCTTTGGTACGACCCCACTTTGAATATCGTGTGCAGTTCTGGTCGCCCCGTCTCAGGAAAGATCTAATATAACTGGAAAAAGATCAGAGAAGGGCAAGAAGGATGACAGAAGGGATGGACTGACTTCCATCTGAGGAGAGGTTCAACAGGTTGGGGCTGTTTAGCTTGGAGAAGAGGTGATTAAGGCGGGGATATGATCAAAGTCTATAAAATCATGAGCAGTATGGAAAAAGTAAATCGCAAACGGTTGTTTGCCCTCTCTCACAATAAGAGAACAAGGAAATGGCAGATTTAAAACATACAGATATCACTCGGCAGACAATACAGCTGTGAAACTCGCTGCCAGAGAAGGCAGTAAAAGCCGGCACCACAATTGGCTTCAAATGGAAACTAAATACATTCTTAGAGGATAGAGCCATAAATGCTTTCTAGTTGGGGCTTAAACTCCTGACTGCTGAGAGCGGTCAGCAGGAGATGGGTCACACCTTCATGACCTGTACATGTACTTCTCTCAAACTACCAGAGCTGGCCACTGGCGGAGACAGGATGCTGGGCTCGAAGGACAATAGGCCTGACCCGTTATGGCACTGACTTTGTTCTTAACCTGGTTTTGATTGTGCCTGGGCTGGTGCATGTACTGTTGCAAGACTGGGGAGACTGCCAGGCAGCCAGGTGCTGCGCACGCCTCATTCAGCTGTGTGAGAGAGATCGATGCGCATTCCCTCTATGTCCTCTAAGTGATGGCTACTGGATGTGTAAGGGAACCACAAGCCATGTCCTCGGCAGAGAGAGGGAATGAACTAGGAGCTGCCGATGTTCTACTGTGACATGGAAGGGGTCAGTGTGCAGCTGGATCTGGGGCCCCGTCTCTGAATCCGTAGGAGGGAGACACCCGCACTCCAGACACCCGCATACTGGGGCTCCTACGCGCTCGCTTAGCAGGCCAGTTCTTCCCCGATGAGCTCACTGTCTGAGCTCGCTGTCTGAGCTCACTGTTTGAGTGGTGGCAGCTAGGCTTCAAGGATGCTGTTACCTTGGCTGAAGCTGTTCAAAGTGCGTATCTAATACAAACCATGGCCTGAGCAGAAATTTGGCGTTGGCTGCTGCAGTTACTTGCACCTCCCCACGCCTGTGAATTGTGGATTCTTTTGAGCCCCAATCTTAGCTGGACTTGCTAATATTCACGTAAGTTCTGGTTAAAATGTGCATTTTTATTCTCCACAAAACTCCTAAAAGAATGTTGTGTGAAGAGAGAGGAGTGGCACAAGCCCCACATAGTGAGTGCTGTACTAAACCTTCTCCCACCCCTTGTTCTCTGCTTGCAAGGATCCGACTCTGTCAAGAAGCAGCGGTGTGGGGTGTGGTTGGATTAGCCTATGGCATCCATGCCTCCTTCTAGCTTCCAAGTGCCCACACAGGGACGGGACTTCCTCCTCTGCTCTGAGCTACTTCTGGAATGATGCACGCAGGGATACAGCAAAGGTCATTGTGAATTGGAGGTGGGGGGAGATGAGGGAAATGCAGGGGAATCCGCATTTCTAGGACGAGAAACAGAGTTTGCAAGGGGCTAGGGTGCTGCGCGCTGCTAGCTAGATTCTTTGTAGCCATGGGGTAACTGGTTAAAGGCTAGGACTAAATGGTCAGTTTTCACGTGAAAGAGAAGTAAAGAGTGGAGTGTCCCAGGGATCTGTACTGGGATCGGTGCTGGCTTTAATATATTCATTAAAGATCTGGAAAAGGGAGTTAAGAGTGAGGTGATCAAATTTCAAAGTTATTCAAGGTAGTTAAAACTCAAGCAGATGGTGAAGAATTGCAGGAGGATCTTGTGAAACTGGGTGACTGGGCATCTAACTGGCAGATGAAATTTAATGTGGACAAGTGCAAAGTGATGCACATAGGGAATAACAATCCAAACTATGTACACAAGGCTGGGTTCTAAATTAGGAGTTACCACACAGGAAAAAGTTCTTGGAGTCATCGTGGACAGTACATTGAAATCCTCAGCCCAGTGTGCAGCAGCCATCAACAAAACAAACCAAATGTTAGGAATTATTTGGAAAGGGATAGAGAATAAAACAGAAACTCTCATAATGCCACTATATAGATCTATGTTGCTACCGCACCTTGAGTATTGTGCGCAGTTCTGGTCACCCAATCTCAAAAAAGCTATAGTAGAACTTGAAAAGTTACAGAGACTGGCAACAAAAATGATAAAGGGTTTGGAACGGCTTCCGTACAAAGAGAGGCTTGATAGGTTAGGGCTCTTCACCTTGGAGAAGAGATGACTGAGAGGGGATAGGATAGAAGTTAATAAAATCATGGTAGATAGGGAATATTTACTGACCCTCTCAAGGAGTAGTAGAACTAGGGGACACTCCATGAAGTTAACTAGTGGCAGATTTAACCCTAGGCAGATAGGTGGGGTCTAAGTGACCCAAGAGGGGTACAGAAGAGTTAATAAAACATTTTTAGCAAACTTCTAGCACTCCATAACTTTGTCAACCATATAGGCTCAATTGCCCTGTGGTGTTTCATGTCCCCGCTCCCTTGTAATTTTGTTTTAAATTTAAGGTTTTTATTCTGATGCTGCTGGGGGTCAGTTTGACCCCAATTGAAGTGCATGGGAAACTGAAAGTGCTGTGCGTCTAGAGGTGCTGGGGATAATTAGACCCCCAAAATGTTGTTTAAAATAAATAAATGTTTATTATTTCTTTAAATGCTTAAACCAGAACCTGCTCTTTCCTTTTCTGACAACAAATGGAAATGTCTGTTTTCGTTAATGGCATTTTCGTGTGTACAAAAATATCACTACAAACGCTTTTGGGGGTCTATTATACCCCAAGCTAAAGAACCACTTTACAAACAAAATTGAGTTGTATATTTTATTGCAATTATAACCTTACTGGTGTGAACCTTCAACACGGTTGTTGTTTTTTCATCATAGCTGTTTGCAGAGTTCATTTGAAAAATACGTAGCAATCAGCCATATGGGGTTGTTTGGACCCCTTCATTTACTTGCTAAGTGACACTTTTTGGTCAGGAAGGGTTAACATTAAAACCAGTTTTCAGTAAGGTGTTTATCTAAAGGTAGATCAGGAGACTTCATTGAGCCATCTCAGAGGAATACAAAGATAATTAGAATCACTAATTGCTTGGTAAACACTTGGCACCCCAGTGGCACACTCAGCTGCTATTCCTGTGTAGTTGCTAGTGTTCACATTGTGGCCATTTGTCCGGTATTACTGACCCCTGCTGCCTTTTGTTTTATTCCTGTCCTTTCCCCACAAAACCTTGATAGTGTGAATTTTTTTCTAGACCGCTGTTGTCTGTTTCAGATTAACCCCCCTGTTTTTTTTATTTATGCCTTAATTGGGGTCTGCTTGACCCCAACATTAATGCAGTGGGCATGTCCAACTTGCTAGGGTTAAAACAAATAAAAGGAAGGGTTTTTTCACTCAACGCATAGTTAAATTGTGGAATTTGTTGCCAGATGAGGTTGTCAGGGCCAGTAGTATAGCTACATTTAAAAAAGGACTGAATAAGTTCTTGCAGAAGAGATCCATTAATGGCTGTTAGACAAGTAGATTACAAGGAGATCTTACTGTTGGGAGCAGAGAGTGATCAACAGGGAATGGATTGCCCATTGTGACTGCTGATACTTCTCCCATGCGACCGAAATTGGCCGCTGTCAGAGACAGAATGCTGGGCTTGATGGACCATTGATCTGGCTCGGTCTGGCACTTCTCATACCCCCAGCAGCCACAACTCCTAACTAAATTCTTGACTGACACGAAAAAGCAAGATCTTGGCTAAGGGAAGCTATGAAACTCGGTATGTGCCTGAGATAATGAGTATGTTAGGAAAGTGACAGGCGAGAGTCGGCAGCTGCTTATTAAGAATCAGTCCGCACCGCCGCTTGGAATGAGAACGTAGACCTGGGCAGAGAGAGGTGATAGTTACACAGATAGCAGCTTAAGGGACTTGCGCAGGGCTACAGGAGCCTTCTCCAGAGGAAATAGTTTGGGGAGGGAGAGAGCTGCAGTTCAAAGAGGGATTTTTGCCTGCTTGGACTGGCAGAGAATTGTGGAGCTTACCGGGCCCAGGAGGACGGCGGGGATCCTCTGTCGATGGGGGAAATTGAAATGACATTTTTTAAAAAGCTTGTCTTGTTCCAGACTAATCCCCACTGCAGGCGAGTCGAGTCCCATCCCTTTGCACGTGTCTGGTGCCACGGCGCTTGGGCGCTGCTGCTGGCGGTTTCCCTTCCCAGTACAGCAATGCACAGCACTCATGGAGAGGAGACTCCATGAACTCTCAGGGATACTGCCTCTGGCAGCTGTTGTGGGAAATGAAAGAACCCTTGGAGACACAAGGAAGGTGCAACAGTCTTGCTTTCTCACCGGCCAGCTGTGCTCTCTCTAACTAACAAGCCCCGTACTTCACTCCTAGTCCCACTTGGTCCGGAAGCTCTTCTCCAGGAGACCTCCCCGTTCCAGCAGGGCTTGAGCCTCCTGCTGTGTCCCTGCAGTGCTCTCCGTTTCCACTCCACCACTCCTGTAGGCTCAGGTGAGGGGGCCTGGCCCATCTCCGGCCTCTTATTTATTTTATTATATTTTAAAACATTGCATAGCCCTTCCCTCCTGGGCAAGGGCCAGGCTCTCCCTTAGCCTGCCCTGTTAACAACAGACGGTCCTTTTCCGCTGTAGTTCAGGAATGCAGAACCTGTTTTACAATCTAAACAAACCGATTTCCTTCAGTGTGTCAGGCCTTCCAATCGTCCCCTTGAACTCCTCAATCCTTTTCCACAGTCCCGTATTCTTCATGTTCCTGCGTGGAAAGCCCTCACGGGTACTGCTTGCTGTTCGCTGACAACTTGCTCTTTCTGATGTGGCCCCATGTCAAACATCCCGACAGTGTCCTTGCCCCGATGCAAGTGGCTTCCTGCTCTTTGGGAGCTGGCTTTGGGCAAAATACAAGCTTGCGTTGGGCTGTGTAAACGGCAACACTTATTAGCAGTATAACTGCTCCCCCCTTCTCATTATTGGAAACTATTTCTATGTTCTAACCTACTGATGGGCATTGGCTCTTTTACTGACCCCAGGCCGGCCAGAGGGTGCTCCTTTACATCCCTAGGATGCTGTGACTAAAAACACCGCTTGCAGGATGCCACTACAAGTCTGGTAAATATGTAATGCAAAAGGTTCCACATGTATGTAATGTTATAATTGAGAACTGTAAAACTCAAATTAGGACTGTGACACGTGACCAAGCTACAGGAAATGCAAAGAGATACAAAGAATGTGTATTTGAGAACCCTAGCCAGACAGACCTGCGGAGATGCAAAACAACCTTCATGTTTGCCTGGGTTGCCTATGTGACGGGTCATACATTTCCATTTTCCCCTAGGCGGGAAACCTGAGACAAAGGGACGAGGCAGGATACTTAAGCAAGGGCCATTAAGCCAGCTTGGCTATCGCTTGCCCAGAGCTCTCTCCCTGAGCAATCTCGAGCAGTTATATCTGCATACGAAAGCCTGCCAGCAAGTCAGGCTGGAGACCATGAACTGAGAGAGATGATTTTGCTTTCTACTCTAAGTCTGGAGACCCAGTCGCTTACACCAAAGGACTGAGAGAAACTTATGGACCTTTGTAGGGTAAGATGTTTATTTAGGAACTCAACCAATATAGATCAGGAATGCATTATATTTACCTTTGACTTCTAGTAACCACTCTATCAACTATCTTGCTTATGTAATCAATAAACTTACTACTTATCTTTATGAAGAAGTGTCTGTGTCTAACATTGGAACACAAGTGAGCAACAAGGGCCCTCAAGCTCTTGCGAACCCAGAGAGTAAAGAGTCTGTAAACGGGAAGGATCTGGCCCTTGAGTGACAAAGGGGTTGTTCCTGCGGCAGACTTGAATTAGCCAGAGCGAGAAACTAATTCAAGCAGGCTGTGCGCGAGGGAAACTGAGTCACTCAAACCCGGTAAAGTGGGGGTGCGGACCTCCAACCCGTGACAGCCTCCTTCTAAACAGCTACCGGCTGATATTGGTGACATTTGTACCTTCACACGTCTCATCTTTCCAAGAAAAGACTATTATTTATTAGATAAAAATAGACCAGAAGGACACATTGGTCAGAATCTTTGCTCCTGTCCTTGGGGCACTTTGACCTGGATCTTGCTTTTCGACAACAAATCGGAGAAGATGGAGGTGGATGTTAAAATACTACTGCGTATCATTTGAAGTCCACTTATTGTAAACGTCGCCTGTTGCTAACCAGGAGAAAGCACAGCAGCCATCCCTCATGCTCTTCAGTCGGGGGGTGAAGAATTGCACATCTCGGCACCACAGAGCCACTGTCAATCTTGTATTTATTTTAGTGCAAAATGGGTCTGTAAGCCGACAGGGTATTTCTGTACTCCGAGTGCGCTGCCTCTCCAGCATGAAGTAGGCAGAGGATAAAACTTGCAAAAATGACGTTGGACCACAAGTCCCATGTGTAACTCATAAGAAAACTCAGTGGGACTCAGGTGCCTAACTGCACATTGTGCCTTTGAAAATCTACCCCATAGGCACCTACGGGTGCCTGCATATCCTTGAAAGCCAGCTCCCGACGGGCTCCTAACACAATTTGCAAATAGCTTGTAGGCTCCTCAATAATGAACGTGTTTTTGAACATTCCAACAGGGATGGACGGGAGCAGTAGACCAGAGACTGCTTTGCTCTGTGTTCATGCAGTTGCCTGGCTTATGTACATAGGGGGCAATCAAAGGAAGAGAATGTTATTTTCTGTGTGAATGGTGGTCATCAAGGGCAAGTTTGTTTTAGTAGAAGGCAGATAAAATATGGTAAAACAGGCAGGGGTCGCATCTATGTCTATGTTCTCTACAGCACCAGGCACATGACAGGCGCTATATAAATGTTTATAATAAATAATAATACCTTCACTTCTGAGTGGATTTACCAATCAACAGTCCCCTCCCCACACCCACCCACCTACCCCTCTCTTCTGGATGGAGAAACAGTTCTTTAATGTGGGTAATTTATACAGTCCCTGCCTTCCTGCCTTTTTTGCCATCTCAATGAATGTTGCAGGGGTGGGAAGAAGGTGGGATCTTTCCCTTACCCGGCAGCCCTAAGGGCTTAGGCAGAATTACCCAACTAACCAATTATACTGTCAAGAAGGGGAGCGGAATCTGAATACTATTTGCTGTTCGCATTTAAAGGGAGTCCCGTTCTCCTTGTATTAACACCAGCAACTCCAAATGCAGCCTTTGGCTTGGAGTGGATTCCAGACTGGGTGGCCCTACGGTTTCTGGTGAAGCAAACAGGCAGTCTTTGGAGCATGGGTGTTTGTTAGCCTGGCCAGTCCATGGCGGTCCTGACTGGCATACCTAGTGTTTCTTGCCCCACTCATTTAGGAACATGGGTGCACAGCACAGAGAATAAAGTGTCGGGTTTGACTTCATCAGCATCAAACTCAAAACTTGTCTCTAAATGGGGATCTCTCTGGGCCAGTTGGACTCAGTATTTGGGTATCATTTGGATCTGAATTTCAGCAGCTGTCTCTAGCTGACTAGAGAGTAGAGCTTGTCTGCTCTATGCAATGGGCATGCAACTGCACTCCGCTCCGAAACAGAATTGTGTCCATGAAATGGGCGTCCCAAGTCGAGATCCTATTTATTATTTGACTGGGGTGGGGGGGCTGAGGCTGGTTCAGGCTTTCAAGCAAACAGCCCAGGAAAGGAAGGAAGCTGCTGAATATCTGAGTGGCAGAAATGTAGTACCAAAACTTTGAATTCACCACATTCAAATGGCTGGACCTGAATCAAATTCATTGGATTTGAAAAGTTGTTTTCCCAATTTTTTCCAAAATTTGGTTTGTGCAGCTGCTTACCTGATTATTTGCTGTTGGAAATTGTAAGTTGTTGATTGGTTAGCCCGTGTCATATGATTAGCTAAGGAGCAAAAGTATTGAGTAACTGAAGTGCCGGACCAAATAATGAAGGAAGAAAGTGTTAGCAAACTTCTCAGGAGCAATGAATTAGAATCCAGGTGTTTTAGTAGACAAATATCCAAGTTAGATTGTTAAACTGATTTCATCGAGTGTATAGTTTTTTGGTGAATCTGCTCCATGCTCAAGGTTGCAGGATTGACCCACTCTTCACACAGCCCTAGTTGTCTTTGTCACTGTGTGAATATTTCCAATTCTGTGCAGTAGTGGGATTGGTAATGTCTGCCGCTAGCGATGACCCTGTTGCAAAAGCTGCTCCCGTTCCGAGGCCGAGGAGATGTTACACAAACCTGTGGTTCTTTGGCATTACAATTATTACTGCAGCACTTGGTTTTTTGGGAGGTCCTGGAAATGATTGCCTTGGGTGGTGGTAACTCCTCAAAGATTTATTTTTCTCCCTCATTGATTCGCCACTCTCTTCCCTTTTGGGGAGGTAGGGTCAGAAGACTCTGGGGCTCCGGGGGGGACACGGTTTGCTGGGCGGCCTGTGGAGATGTGTTCTCTGCTGTCGTCACCCACCATGCACTTCTCTTCTCAGGATTTCTTGACTGACCTGATGATGTCCGAGGTAGATCGCTGCGGTGAAAATGAACACCTCATCTTCCGAGAGAACACCCTGGCCACGAAAGCCATCGAGGAATACCTGAAGCTGGTGGGGCAGAAGTATTTGCAAGATGCCTTAGGTATGTGTGAATGTCAAAGCAGGAAGGGGAGCCTAGTTCAGCCCTAGACAGCTTAATCCCTCTCTCCTGCAGATTCTCCCCCAGCTCCACTGCTTTAATCTGCCTCCAGAGTGTGTAGCACGCAGAGATCCTTGGCTCTTGTGATGCACATTCTGCCTTGACACTCATTCTCGGTATTTTCTCACGCTTCTCTTTCTCTGTCCGTTCTGGGAAACAAGAACAAACTGAGAAACGGGGCAGATTCTTGTTGAAAAAGGAGAAGATATTGAGAAAAATAAAGTGCTTACTGTGGGGCTGCTGGCCTCCGCGCTGCAGAGAGAGGAGCTTGCTCTCTGCCTCCTCCCTGGACATGCTGTACTCTGCAGAGTTGAGCTGGGACCCAAAAGTAAGTTATCTGAGTGAGGAGGGGGAGCAGGGAAGCCTCTTGCCAGCTGTGTGCAACACTCTAACCCATCCCTGTTTCCAAGGGGACCAATATCAGGGCAGCACAGAGCACTCCCCTGATTTGGTCTCCCCTGCGTTTGGCCAGCCATTTGGTGGACAAGGCTAGGCTTTAGGGGTGGTAGATATGTTTTGTAGCCTGCTGTGAACTCTTGGGATAAGGCGAACTATAAACCCAAATAAATAAATTGACCAAAGTGCATGAGGACTTGCCCAAGGCTTTTCTGGGCAGTTACATCCCCCACCCCCATTCTGGGAGGGAGACATTCACGGATGCATGGGCTGCTTGCTCTGCCGCCAGAAGGAGAAGAGATCTGTTGGACCATCGTGCAATGAAGGACCTATCCTCCATTCTTCTCTTACTAGGGGCCACCTGCTGTTCTAGGAACAGCATCCTGTATCATTAGCACAGTAGGTATTCCTCAGAAGTGGAATTACTGGGTGGAAGATGATGGGGAGCATGGAATCCTAAAGCCAAGTCCCAAGAGAATACAGTGATTTCTGCCTAATGTCAAGTCCGTAAGCACATTGCCTTTCAGCATGCTAGAACGGCAGAAGATTGACGGAGCCAGTATTCCCACTCGTAGGCTTGAGCAAATCGTCTTCCCTTGGTTTTTGAGTGCTGATTGTTCATAGATTTCTTATTGGTGAATCGGTTCATCTTTGTGACTCAGGGCAACACAGTGATGGATAAGCTGCAGGCTAGCAGAATGCTTCCTTCTGGCTGAGCTGAGAATACATTCGACAGGCTCCCTGGTAAATAATGCAATCCGTTTTGGGCACCAGAAGGGAGCAGGTCCAGAACAGAACCGATAATACCACACAGGAAGCAAGCTTGTTAGCAGCTTTAAAGCGGTGTGGAAATGGAATCCTCATGGAGCCTTCTTCCAGGACACAAACCTGCCCTTCCTGTGGCTGGAGCCGAGGAGTCTTAGGAAACCTCTTTCTTAGGGACCAGCACTGGAATTTGCAGAGTCCAGGACGAAAACAAAACACAGGGCCTTTCTTTAACATCTGGCGCTCTGGTGCTTCCTTCTGAACAAACACACAGTGCCATGGAAATTGTTTTAAAACCGACCAGCTTAACTGCAAGCAAAACCACAGAATTGAGAACCCATGTAGTAAGAGACAAAACTTAATCCAGATTTCTATGATCAGAATGGAACTCAAGACGCATTTTTCAGCTGCCTCCAAGACACTCCTGCGTGACCCTAAAGACCATGGCACTGGGGTCCCATTGTGAGGCACCCCTGCCACTGCTGCTCTGGAGAATTGGGGTGGGGTGCAGGACATTCTCTGGGGCCCCTGGAAGTGCAGGAAAGCACGGTTCCTGGGGCTGGAGCCCTGGCTGAATGCTCGCCCAACTTTTCCTCACTAGGTTTGCAGAAGCTCCAGCCTCATCAATATCCTTTTCCCTCTGTGACCTCTAGCCTCTCCTGAGCAGCTGCTGAGGTGGGAAGGGGGTCTCTGCGCTGCCTTCTACCATGTGTCCCTCTGCCAAGTGCTGCTGTGTAGAGAGGATGGGGGGGGGGGGACACCTTGCTGTGACCCCATTTGCTGTGTAGGTGTCAGTCAGTCAGTCAGTCAGAAAAACGTCTAATTGTGGAGCCCCCGGATCCATCCAACCCATGCCATCAGCCTGGCAGCATGAGCAAGCTGGCTTGGAATGTTATTTTGGGATTGTGTGTGCTACTGTAACGGGCCTGACACAAAGGGTACAGCCCGGTGAAGCTATGGCAAGATTTCAGCTGAGCTGCCAAAGCCCCAACAATTGTTTCTTTCTGTCTGTCTTACAGGGGAATTTATCAAAGCTCTGTATGAATCGGATGAAAATTGTGAGGTGGATCCCAATAAATGTACATCCTCAGATCTTCCTGAACATCAAAGCAACCTGAAGATGTGTTGTGAGCTCGCATTCTGCAAAATCATCAACTCTTACTGGTCAGTATTTCCTGCTGCACTGGGGCCTGCTGAGCGTGGGGGGAGGTAGTGCTGCGGCCCTGGCAGTTCGACATCGTCTGCTCTTTTTTCCCTGCAATGAAACAAAGTTTTCATGGAGTTTCAAATAAAAGTTCCCAGCGGTGCAGTTGCTCTCCAGGGCTGCTGGGAATTGTAGTTGAGGTGCCAGCTGGGAGGCGATGCGTTCAGAGTTGGGGAGCAGAGCGCAACTTCCATATGTGCTCAGCGAACATGTGGCCACATCTCGCTGGGCTTCCTTTTGGACTGTGAGCGGTGGGAAGGAGAGACCGGGGGGTGGGGGGGTGGAAATGTGCCATGTCCGCAGGGACAAGGGCTTCATTAAACCGGTTCCACCACAGAAAGTAATTACTCTGAACATTAGATTTGATCAAGCTCCGAGTGCCCCTTTGCAGCGTCTGGCTCGTCTCTGTCAACAGGCAAACAAAACAAAGCATGTTGCCAGCCAAGGTGTTGCCGACCTGAGACTTTGCTTTTCAAGTTTGTTTCAATGAATGGGGTCACTGATGCTTTGCGAGATCTCCTCTTTGGCCCCGAGACTCAATCTGTTTTTCCCTTTGTATGTTGTTGCTGGCAAGAAGGAAACTATTAGCCTCAATAAAATAGAAATGAGGGGGGGAAAAACCAAGGAAATGGTTTGCTTGGAAGGGACTTCAAGGGCCATCTAGTTCAACCCCCGAGGGCTCCATGACAGGAAGTCCCTGTCCACAGCATCATGGCCAACCTCCCTGGGCAGCTGATACTCTTACCCGACCGACCGTTCAGACCGTTGGGAAGCTTTTCCTAGCATTTCACTAAACTCTCCCTGGCTACAATTGAAGCCCATTCCCTCTTGCCTTTTAGATACTTGCAAACTGCTGTCACGTTTTTCTCTTCTCAAGTCTGAACATCCTCAGTTCTCGCAGCTTGTACTCCAGCTCCTCTATCTTCTTAGTTGCTCTTCTCTGAGCTTTGTCTACCTCTTTATTGACATGCGGTGCCCAGAACCGGACACCGGACTCCAGGAGAGTTCTCCCCAGCGCCGATGCCTCCCACGTCCTGGATATGATGCAGCTGTTAATGCAGCCGCGTCCCACTGCTGACTCCGGTTCACGCGGTTGTACCATCATTTCCAGATCCTTCTCTTCAGTGCTACCCCCTATCTAATTATTCCCCATTTCCTATTTGTGCTTCTACTTTTTCATTCCTATGTGCGATACTTTGCAGCTGTCATAGTTAAATCGCATCAGAGAGTCACAGGAGCGGCTCTATAGTTTATTTGTTTATTTACTTTCATTAATAAAATGCCAATCTTGACTCATCAGAAATGCAGATCACTTTTTTGTGGTTTCCTAGAAGGTAGTAGCTGAGTGTTATACAAGGCAAATATACAGCATTTCCGTTTCCTTCACAGAAATAGCGATGTGTTAAGTTTACTGTGAAGCGGGGTGTTTTTTTGAGGGGGTAGAGAGAAGGGGTGCCTCCATTTCCCAGTCATGGCATGTTTCCAGTTCTATATTTCTCTGCCAGATTATCTTGCGAACGCCTGTGATAAGTCCCTGCAAGGGAGCTAGCTCTCTGCTGGCAAACACTGTGTCACGGTGCGCGTGTCATTGAAAAATACAAGTGCAACAAAGGAATCCTGTCCAAACTCATCACCTCCAGATAGTTTTTTAAACTAACACATTCCCAATTCAGCTCATTGAGCGTCACAGTCTCCATGTGAAGGAGAAGCTAAAAGCTTAAGGTAGATTACAGGTTAAGATCAGTTACGTTAGGTAAATAGGTTAATTAGGTTATCAGTTAGATTACATAAAGCTAATAATCTCCCCTCATAGACCGATACCTTGCCATGCTTGTGGGAGCTTATGGTCGCCTTAATATCTTGATGGGCACGTTACATTCGGACTAAAGTCAGTCTATTTTTTCCAGGTTCGTAGTGTGGTAAGAGGGGAAATTAGTGTATTCTCGTTTCAAAAACCAGAGAAATTCTAGATTCAAAAAATCTCTAGTTTGAGAGGAGCTTAAAAACATGGAAATTGTAAGTTAAGACTCCCACAGCATGTAGGCAGTAAAGATGTCCAAACTCAGCCAGGGGGCTCTATATGGGGATGGAGCAAGGTTGATGGATGCGGTAGGTGTGCAGCCAGACAGTAGGGGAAGTGTCTGTCTGAGGAGAGGGCAGCCAGGTGCTCGAGGAGCATTTATGGAGGAACAAGGCTGAGGCATGGGTGACGTGTACGCATGGTTTGGGTGGGGGAAATGTTGGTAACGGGCAGAAAGGTGCATATTGGGGGGACAAGCCTGAGAGATGGGTGGTGTGTATCCACGGACAAGGCTGGGAGGTGGGCAGCTGGGGGAGGGAGCAGTTGTTGTAATGGCTAAGTGTTCAGCAAATGGACTTGGATGTGCGGGGGGGGGACCCCAGTTCAAGGCTCTCCTTAGCTAGAAACTCACTGGGGGACCTTGGGCCAGTCACAGTATTCTCTCAGCCTAACCTACCTCACAGGGTGGTTGTGAGGATTAAAAGCTATGTTTGTTAGTCATATGTAAAGCACTCTGAGTGCCATGGCAGGGGGAAAAGCAGATTGCAACCGGTCCTCCGTTGGGAGCCACGGACAGCCTTTCCAATACAATAAAGTCCTCCAGTGCATGATAGACTAGGACAAATATTTGTCTACTCTTAATAGCCTGTGCAATAAGCAGATGCACTTGAGCTGCTGCCTGAGAGGGGAGCTATAAATGAAGGAGACATTGTGGCCACAGTGGAGACAGGAATCAAGTCCATAATATTGGGGCAGGGGGGAGCTTGCTTTCCCCAGCTTCAGTGTTGCCCCCAGCCTGCAGAGGAAGAGGATTTGGGCCGAAAGACCAAGGCAAAGTGTGGGGGCATGGAGCCTAAGTTGTAAGCAAGCACAATACGTGAGACATCTTTACTGCTTACATGGCATGTAAGTGAAGGTGGGAGCTTTAACTTCATGCTTTTGGGGAGCAGCAGTGGTCAACATTGAGTGCTTCAGAGGAAGAGCACAAAGTCAGGGTCTTGGGAGCGATTCCTGCCTTGTTGCTCGCTCTGACGTCCGGCACTCAGAGGTTGAACCCCACAAGCAGCGTGGCTAAAGCCAAAGCCATCGGTGAATGTAGACTGCTTTCCAATGCAATTGTTCTATTGGCTACCTGCGTCGTGTGAAGTTCTTCTTTTGAGTATGTTTAACCTCACACCAGATCATTTCATTGGGCGTCCTCTAGTTCTGGCAACATGAGAGAGGACGAGCAGATAGAAATCAAATAGCATCTCTGCAGCACTCGGCATTTTACAAACCTCCATCAAATCCCCTCGATCCCGTTTCTTCCTAAGCTAAAGAGCCCTGATCTTTTGAGCCTCTTGTATGGAATTTGTTCTAGCTCCACGATCCTCTAGATTGTCTTTCTCTGCAGGGATTCCGGGTCTAGTAGATCTGCCAGAAATGTGTTCCTTTCCAGTTGCTTCCTTTGGGCGTGGGGTACACAATATCTTTGAGCCTTTTCTCTGCTGCCTGGCTACGCTGGCATGTAGGCGGTATTTTACCATCCTCCTTCACTTGGGGCGTTTCTGCTTATTTGCACATTAAAGAATCACATTCTCATTGAAGAACCCACCTGCTGATGTTGGAGAAAAGAGATCTCTGCTAAAAGCTTCACTTATTGCATGTGAGCCCACATTCTCTAAGAGATCCAATAGGTCCTAAAGAACTAGGGAGGAACAGAATTTATATTTCTGATCATTAGAAAACACGCAAACAAAAAACACCCCTGAAAGGGAAACGAAACCAGCTCCTGTTGGACCTTCGTTAGTCACCACAGCAAACCGAAACCCTTTGCAGGGGACATTTAATGTGCCTGGTGCAAACTAGTTAGTCTCTCTGTGACTCGAGTCTTCTCTTAACGGCTCGCACAGAGAGCTGTAAACTCAAACCCTTCTTGTTTGGAGTAATCTCTGACTGATGGCAGAGAGAGGTCATTCTAAAGAGAGGCTGGAAAGTTAGCCCAGGAGGAAGCTGCAGATTGCTCCTCTGGTCCTTCCTTGAGGGGAAGACCAGCCCTACTGGGACGCTGGAGTCGGTGGTGGCAATGGCAGCATCGCGCCCTCACAGCTGTGCTTGTTCAGTCATTCTGGGGAGATAATTGGACTCACGACAAGTGGTTTGGATTGGCTGAGAGACTCTGCTAGCTAAAAAGCTTGCTGTAAATAGAGTGCAGCGTCTGTGCAGACGTTGATGCTGGAAGGAGATTTACAATAAGAAAATGGTTAGAATTATGACATGATTTGGAAATCTGGAAAGCTTCCGTAGAAGCAGGATTTCAGTTTTCAGGCGCTTATTATGGGACCATTGGGTAATGAATTACGGATCCCTCTTTCACAAAAACTCTGCTATCTACAATTAAACTTTTATGGCCTCTCAGACACGCAGCCGGCGAGGCAGCTAGGATTTTGCTGTAGTGTGCTCTGCTCTCACATAAATTTGAAAGAATTTATTTTTCAGTTACTGTTCAACTTGTCCAGACTATTCAACCCTTCAGTTGCCTAAAGGATTCCAGTATCTCTCGACAAGAACCGCTGCGACTACTGATAATTTCTCTAGTGCCCCTAGGCTCGCACAGCACTTTACAGTCAGAGCTTTCCTCTGAAACGGATCCCTGCTCCCTGGGCTTAGAGTCTACGGTAGACATAGGTGAAGGGGACACGCAGAGATTACATCTGGTGCGACCGCTTCGGCCGTATGTTTTGGACACAGATCTAGCTACCATCGTCCTTGATTTCGTCACCTCAAGACTAGACTATTGCAACGTGCTCTACATGGGGCTGCCGGGCCGGAGACTGCAGCTGGTCTAATGCAGCGGCCTGCCTCTTGATGGGGACGGATCACCATGAGCACATTACACCAGTGCTTCATTAAGAACATAAGAAGTCCCAGACTGGGTCAGACCAATGGTCCATCCAGCCCAGCATCCTGTCTCCGACAGTGGCCGATCACGGGCGCCTGGGAGAAGCACCCAAACGGTCACCATGCTATCCATTCCCTGTGGGTCATCCCCAGGCTCCCAGCAGTAAAGGGTTTTGTTCCCCAATCCTGTCTGGCTAATAGCTGCTAATGGATCTATCTTCCAGAAACTTGTCCAAACCTCTCTTAAACTCAGCTCTAGTACTGGCCCTTACCACAGCCTCTGGCTGTAGAGTCCACAACCCAATTATATGCTGAGTGAAAAAATATTTTCTTTTATTTGTGTTAAACTTGCCACCCCTGAGTTTCATGGAGTGTCCCCTAGTTCTAGTACTAGCTGAGAGGGTAAATATCTGCTCCTGGTTTATTAGTTCCACCCCACTCAAGATTTTATAGACCTCTATCCTATCTCCTCTCAGTTNGGTAACTCCTAGCTTAGTACCCAGCATTGTGTACGCAGAGTTTGGATTGTTTTCCCCTAAGTGCATCACTTTGCACTCGTCCACATTAAATCTCATTTGCCATTTAGATGCCCAGGCACCCAGCATCATAAGATCCTGCTGCAGCTCCTCACAGTCTGCTCATGTTTTAACTACCTTGAATAACTTGGTGTCGTCTGCAATTTGATCACCTCACTCTTAACACCCTTTTCCAAATAATTAATGAATACATTAAAAAGCACCGGTCCCAATACAGATCCCTGAGGCACATCACTTTTTACATCTCTCCATTGTGAAAACTGCCCATTTAGTCCTACCCTTTGCGTTCTATCTTTTAATCAATTTCTGATCCATAGTAAAGACACTGGACATTTTTAGACACACGTTAAAGTTCCGGATGTTTCAATCTTCTGGGTTTACAAGCCCACAAGTAAGTTCCGGATTCATTTTTCACACAAACACTGGCCTGAGGCAGTCTAAAGTAGCCGCAGCTGTAGACGTGAGGGGCTGCCATGTAAACCAAGTGACCACAGCTGCCTGGAGCAAAGCAGTTTACCAGGAGAACCTTTTACACACAAAATTCTGGGAGAAGTTTCACGCAGAAGTTCAAAGATCCGGATGCTTAAGAACTGGATGAGTGATTTAGACACACAGAAAGTTCTGCATGTTACAGCAAACATCCCGGAGAAACGTGTGCCTAAAAACACCCACTATCTCCTATCCCATGACTTTTTAATTTTCTCAGGAGTCTCATGAAGGATCAAATGCTTTCTGGAAATCCAGGTATGCTATGTCTACTAGGTCTCCCTTGTCCACATGCTTATTTACATCCTCAAATAATTCCAACAGGCTAGTAAGGCATGACTTACCTTTACCAAATCCGTGCTGACTCTTCCCCATTAAGCCATTTTTGTCAACATGCCCTGTAATTCTGTCCTTAATGATGGTTTCCACCATTTTACCTGGCACAGACGTCAAGCTTACTGGTCTGTAGTTTCCAGGATCACCTCTGGATCCCTTTTTAAATATCGGGGTTACATTTGCCACCCTCCAGTCCTCAAGTACAGTGGCAGATTTTAGTGACAGGTTACAAATTACTAACAGTAGGTCTGTGATTTCATATTTGAGTTCCTTCAGCACTCGGGGGTGAATGCCATCTGGCCCTGGTGACTTGTTAGTATTCAGTTTGTCAATTTGCCCTAGAACATCCTCCAATGTCACATTGATTTGTAACAGCTCTTCTAATTCGTCGCCCACAAAGCAAGGATCCAGCGTGGGTACCTCCCCCAAATCCTCCGCAGTGAAGACTGACGCAAAGAACTCATTCAGCTTCTCTGCAATGTCCTTATCCTCCCTGAGCGCCCCTTTTACTCCCTTGTCACCTAATGGCCCAACTGACTCCCTAGCAGCCTTCTTGCTTCTGATGTATTTGAAAAAGATTTTGTTGCTGGCTGCCTATTGTCTTTTGGGCCTGATTCAAGGTGTTGGTTTTGACCTATAAAGCCTTGACCGGCTTGGGCCCTGCCCACGTGCAGGACCACCTCACTTCCTGGGCCCTGGATCGGCCCTGCGGTCCGCTGGGGCTGCCTTCCTCCAAGTCCCCCGAGTATTTCATGTGGCAATTATGAGGGGGGGTCTTCTCGGTCGTCACACCACGGCTGTGGAATGTCCTGGCCCCGGACTGTCCTCTTTCTGAAGAGACGGGGGATGTGTATGGGTTTGGGAGGGGGTTTATTATTGATTTTATACTGTTGTTTGTTTATTGATGGGTTATTTATGTTTATATTATATTTTTATATGTTTTTAACATGTTGTGAGCCGCCCCCAGCTGCTGTTGCAGGAGTGGGTGGCCTGGAAATTAAAATAAATAAATAAGAATATTCCCATTAATTTATGGTTATAAATTCAAAACTCTGCAGAAATGGAAGGTTGGCCATTTATGTGGCTTAAGAGAAATCCAGATCTCTCCTAACCGTACAGTTGGTCCATGTGATTTCTTGGGCTTGGAACAGAGCCCCGGCAGTGACCCTGGCTTTTCTGGACGGTGCGGGAGCCAGAGCTCAGCCGTGGGCATCGTTCTTCTGAGGCCGTTCATTTGTAAAGAGCTTGCAGCCCAGTCTACTGGTGCTAACTGAAGTATTCTATTGGGTTCAGCAAGCCAGACCAGCATGCAGCAACGGCTGAGAGATGGGCAGGGCAGGGCAGGGGGGAATGCCCTCCTGGTTCCCCAAGCCCAGCCTCCTGTTGGACAGTGGCAAGCGGCAGTTATTTAACAGCTCATACATGGAGCGATTGAGTCCCCGCAATCGGACGTCTCACCCCTGCCCAGATTTATGGACTTCATCTCCCTGTGGTCAACGTTTGCTAAATGCCCCAACAGAACTCTTGTTTCAATCTCACTGTGGGGGATGGAGTTTGCTGATGCCCCAGTGTCCAAACTGCTGACCAATGCTGGGTTTCCAATGGCAGCCAGTCTGCGGAGGGGCCGGGAGGGCACTTGGGGCTTGGGCAGGTAGAGGGCGAACAAGAGTTGCAGAATGCAAACTGGGAGAGTTTTGCTCTAAAAGCCGGAGGGGAGGCAATACGCTAGGCGGGCCAAGGACATATCGGTATTTCCATGCACTAATGCACCAAGCCAGGCTGCTCTTAGTAAATGACAATGGAGTCAGAGAAGCCATGAGAGGCCATTCAGCTGCGGGACACACAACCCAGAAGGTCCTCAGCAGCCATGTCCCTGCAATGTCATTGCAACCGCACAGGCCTAATGGCTCCACAGCCCTTGGATATGCAGGGTCCATGGCATGGGCACGCAGCACCAGCAATGGTGCCCTGCCTACGCTGCACTGAGATTCCAGAGCTGTTTCCTCTGGCCCAGTCTTCTCAGATAAGCAACTGGTGGGGCAGCCACAGTCTCTGCCCGGCTTTCCATATATGATTTGTACTCCGGTCCCCGGATCACCTTTGAATCCTTTCCTGACAACATTCTTCTTGGAATGTGGAGTCCCACACTGAGCCAGGACGAGCATTGGAGCACTAGAAATCCCCAACTCTTGAATACAGTGCTTCAGTGAATACAATCCCACGTGGCTTTGGTTTGTTTGCAACAGCGTTGCACTTTTCACTCCTGTTCAGTTTGTGAATCACTGTTAATAACCCCAGATTGTTAGCATTGCTGCTGCGGAGTCTGTTATCTCCCTCCCATGTTTGTGAGTTTGATTTTTCATTCTTACGTGTAATACTTTACTTTTGTCTCTTTTGAACTTCAATTGGAATTTTAATCCTAGCCTCTAAAGTGTTTGCAATCCCTACCAGTTTTGTATCATCATCAAAATAGATAATTAATGGGTTACATGAAGGAGTAGACCGTATAATTCAGATATTGAACAGCACACGAACCAGGACTGGCCCCTGAAGAGCCCCACTTGATGCCTCCTCCCAATTCAAAATCAATTCATTAATTATTCTTTGGCGTGCAGTGTTCCAACCAGTTCCAGTCGTACAGTGGTTTCCCCAGCAGGCACCCATGTACGCTGCGTTTCCCCCATTACTGCCAAGGCACTGAACACGGGTCCCTGCCTCTAGCCCACACTTCTCCACCTTGCTTAGGAGAATGCCATGTAGTTGCTGCCATACAGTGGAATCTGAATAACTGGAATTTCTGGATAAATGGCATGAAGTGTTTCCCCAGCTGCAGGTCTATGGGGGGTGTTGCTGCCTGATCTCGATAAGCAGAATTCTGAATCCTGAGAACTCAAATCTGTTAAGGTGTATAAACCTAAACATATCAGGACCCTGGAATATATTAATAATTTCTTGGCAGCATGTGTACCCTGCGTGTATGGAGGAAGAGTCTTCATGACAGCTGGCTGGAGCCAGGCTTTAGGGAACATCACTTCTCTCCATCTCTCTGGGGACACAGGCTTGAACTGAAAGCCGGGCAGGGGGAGGAGTGTAAGTGTAATCCTGGCAGTTTGGGCGTTGGGAGTCTCCAGCGGTCTGTAAGAGGAGTGAGCGCCAGGTTTCTCTGTCTCTAGTTCAGCTCTGCCCTACCAAAGTCTCGCCTTCCACTGACGTTAGGGGAGGGACTGGAGAGGTAGAAACC
>QEPC01012679.1:11797730-11815794 GCA_003113815.1 Sphenodon punctatus | reverse complement strand
GTCGAGGGTGCAGGCGAGAGAGGAGTTAAAGGCGGAGATGGCAGAATTGGGGGAGGAGGAGAGAGGGAGGAGGCAAAGTCCTGGGGGACAATGGCCTGCAGATCGTGGAAGGGGGCGGGGAGATGGGGAAGAGGATGGGGAGCAATGGGAGAGGTTGAAGGAGGCAAGGAAATGATCAGAAATGGGATGGGGCTCAAAGGAGAGATCGGAGACAGAGCCGTTCCTAGAGAACACGAGATCAAAAGAGTGACCATCAGTGAGGGTGGGGGAGCTAGTCCAGAGGTGGAGATTAAAGGAGGAGGCTAGGGAGAGGAAGTGGGTGATACCAGTCTTAGAGGGTGCATCAACATGAATGTTGAAGTCGCCAAGGATGAGTGTGGGGGATGTCATCAGAGAGGAATAGGGTGAGCCAGGACTTGAGCTCGGAGAGAAAGGAGGAGGGGGAGCCATGGTGGTGGTGGTAGATAACAGCAACACGGAGGTGGAGAGGGAAGTAGAGGCGTATGGAGTGAGCCTCAAAGGAGGGGAAGGAGAGAGCGGGGACGGGTCGAAACTGGCAGGAAGAAGCGAGGAGGAGGCCTACGCCACCACCCCGGCCTTCGGAGCGGGGCTGGTGGGAGAGGAAGAGACCTCCGTAGGAGAGGGTGGCCGGGGTGACAGTCAGTGTGGGAGATCCAGGTTTCAGTGAGGGCAAGGAGGTGAAGGGAGCGAGAGTAGAAAATATCATGGTTATAGGGGGCTTTGTTAGCAGAGGTGCAACTGTTCCAGAGGGAGCAGGAGAACGGGAGTTGATCGAGGGGAGACGGAATGGGGATAGGATATGGGGACGGAGGGCGATGGGCACTGGGGCAGAGGGGGAGGAGGAGGAGGTGTGGGGACGGAAGAGAGAGATGACAGGCTTAGTGGGAGGCAGGAGGAGAGGGAAAAGAAGTAGGGAGAAGCAGGTGAGAGGGAAGGGGGAGCAGGGGGGAGAGGAGGTGGGAGATAAGGACAGGCATCTGGGTGGTTCGGCTACAGAGGGGGGGAGCTGGGATGGATCTTGCAGTTGTGATAAGGGCCGCCTCCTCCGCCCACACATGGTCCGCCAACAGCTCTTCGCCCTTTGGCCGCTGCCCTCAGGGCAGCTCCTCCTTATGGTGGTTACCTGCCAAACGCCTTGACAAGCAAAAGGTCTTGCACTTCCTCCCGGAGATGCTCAGGCGCAAATGAACCTTTGGCGAATTCTAAGCTGATCTTACCCTATGTAGTCTTATGCTTAAAGTTCAGTTCAATCCTAAAGCTTTTCTTTGCTGTTCCCATTGTAAAGATCTGGGTGCGTGTCCTTGCTTCTGTTTCAGTTGCTTGTTAACAAGCTAATAAGTTGAACTTTTTGACGTTGCTGGAGAAATTGGACTTAAGCAGACTCCAGTGAGCAGTCCCCAGCCCTCTCTTGCGCACTCACTCCCCCTTTCCCTGTGCAATCTGCTTGGGCCATGCACACAGTGCGGCTGCTCCACAGAAGAGTTGTTGCTCCAGCTGAACTCACAACCCCGACTTCTCTTGACAGCGTCTTCCCACGGGAGCTCAAGGAGGTGTTCGCTTCGTGGAGACAAGAGTGCAGTAGCCGCGGCCGGCCAGACATCAGCGAGCGACTCATCAGCGCCTCCTTGTTCTTGCGGTTCCTCTGTCCAGCCATCATGTCCCCATCCCTCTTTCACCTTCTCCAGGAGTATCCCGATGACCGCACTGCGCGCACGCTGACTCTGATTGCCAAAGTCACACAGAACCTCGCCAACTTTGCAAAGTAAGTCGTGGGAAATGAACTGGGAAAACTAGGGCTTTCTCTTACTGAAAGTGACTGGTGCTAGACAGACGGATGGCCTTGTGGGCACCGATTCCCTATGGTACCCCACAGCCTGTCTTTCTGGGAGGCAGGTCCAGCTCCATTGAAACCCTGGGTGTTATTGGCATTGGCAGCTGCCCCTGGAGAGAGACCTTGGCCTCTCAGAGGGCAGATTGGCACGAGCAGGCTCCACCCCAGGCACAGCTGAGAGGGAATGCACCCCCCGGTTACATCCTGCTGTAGCCCCGCTGGTCATGTGAATAAACAGGAGTCTGTAGTGAGTTAGGGGGTACTTGGGAGAACATGCCTGAAGACTGGCCACCCACTGGGACCAGCTGCTTCATGGGTTCCCAGAGGAGATGGGTGGCAGCGTCAGCACAGCTCTGCCACTGAGCAAGGGTGGCTGGCTGGACCCCCTGCTCCTTGGAGCGTGTGCAACCTTTCGCTTGGTGCCTCGCTCAGATGTGGCCTTTGGTGAGCAGAGAAATGGCCCTTTCCTTGTCCCCTGGGGCTTTGGTCGGAAAGAGGCAGCCCATTAGCAGGCCCCAGGTATGCTGAGTTCCCACAACAGACGCTCTCCTGGAGGAGCTGCAATACCACCACACACCCCGCACGATTATGAAAACCAGCAGCTAAAGTCCGAGGATATGAGAAGGCAATGGAGAAGCGATCAGTTTCTAACTAAGCTGGCGATTTCTGGAAATCTTTCTCGGGCTGCAAGGGAGGCTCTGAGCTTCTTATCCTGAGCTGCGATAACAAAATGATGAGCTCTTAGAAATGCAAGCGGACAATTCCACACTCAAGCTGCTTAGGTTTTGAAACTGGTTTAATATACACACGAGTATGTGGTGCGGCTCCCCATCCCCCGGCCATAAGACAGACATCTGTGTTACACTGGTTGACAGAAATTCTCCGTTCTCGCTCCTCAATCCTTAACTAAAAGGGTTTCAGGTTTTTATGCCGCACCCAGCAGCCTCTGATTAAGTTGCCATTGTTTAGGCCTCCTGGCTGAAGCCCAGCTCTCCCTACAGAAAGTCGCAGTGATACCTGCTCTCCTTTCTGTCAACTGCCCTGCCAGGCCAGTCCCTACGCCCAGTACTGCCCCTGCACATGCTTGTTGCCCGAGACAGAAAACCCTGTGCTGCACTCCGGCCAGTGTCGCTCGCGCAGAGAGAGTGAGTCCGAGGGAAATGAATGTTCCCTGCCCATATGGCGACTGGCCGCAGCTTCAAGGGGCCCAGCAAGCGGAGAACGAGCTCTGGGTCCCCTTGGCTCCCATCACTGCACTGATGGTGTCTCACCCTCACAAGGCAGGGCTAGTTCAGAGAAGTGAATTGAGTAAGTGAGCAGGGTCTCACAAACAGGAGGAGGGAGGGAGGGAGCCAGACCAGAAATTTAAGCTGGGTTTCCCAAGTTCCTGACCCCCTGAACCATCCTTTTTCTAGTGTTGGAGGGGATTGGGATTCATCCTGCCTCCCCTGGTTACTCAGGTCTGTAGCCTTGGGATGCTCCTGGATCCTGAGCTGCATCTGGACCATCAGGTGGCGGCGGCGGCGGCGGCCAGGAGCACCTTTCACCAACTCCCTCTGGTGAGACGGTCACGTCCCTTTCTCTCCGATGGGGGTCTGGCCACCCTCATCTGGGCCTTCATCCCCCCGAGGCTGGACGGCTGCAGTGCGCTCTACGTGGGGCTGCCCTTGAAGACTGTTCGGGGGCAGCAGCTGGTGCAGAACGTTGCTGCCCCCTTCTGCTGGGTGGGTCGCTCGCTGGGAGCACATGACACCGGTGCTTCCGAGTCTCCACTGGCTGCTAGGAGCGTGCTGGGCACAAGTCCACAGGCTGGTTTGGATGGGCCCCACGTATCGAAATGATGCCTTATCTCCCGCGGCAGTTTCTAAGATCAGCCGAGGGTGCCCCCTTGTGGGTTCCATTCCTGGCCCAGGTCCGTGCGACACAGAGGGACGTTCTCGGTGGCTGGGCCACAGCTTTGGAACTCCCCTCCATTGGTGGCTGGGCCCGAGCCCTAGTTTGAGCATCTTCCGGAGGCAGCGTAAGACCTATTTGGCCAGGCCTTTAACAGGCGGGGGTAGATCTGGGGGGAGGCTATTTGTGTATTTTATATGTTTATGATGTGGGCCGCCTTGGGGGAGGGGGGTAATAGGGTGGCAGTTTTGCCCCATTCTTGGCTGGCTTGGAACTCCAATAACCTGGCTAAGAGCCTCACGTTAATTTTGCTTTGGACACGTATTTGAATCCAAAATGCAGGCTGTAAAAGGCCCCTGACCAGACCTGTCTGAAGCTGGTTAGTCCCCTGTGGAGCAGTAGCGCTGGCCGTCTTTCAGACCAGACAGTGTGAACAGGACAGGGCGATACAAGTCTGACATTCCCAGGAACTTTCCATTGGCTCGAAGGGGCTGTGGCCTGTCAAGGCATGGCCTGTCCTTGTGCCACGTGTGTGTCCCCCCCCAGACCCGCTCTTTCCCTTTTAGCTTACCCGTTGACACCGGAGCGTGTGACCCAGGCTGATATCCGATGCACCCCAAGTAGTACTGATGAGGGGCTCCGCAGGCTTTGTGATCTCCAAGGGAGCTTCCTGGAGAACTCAGAGGCTGAGCCAAACATCCAAGGCCTGGCTGCACTAGACTCCGCTAGGGCCTCTCCCTCCATCCCCGTCCTGTCCCCCAAAGGCATGGTAGGCCCTGGGCTGTCACATTCCACATGACACGCTGTGGTTCATGGTGAGCAGGGACATGGGGCCCAGGCTTGCATTCCCAAGCCACCGTACGCTGACAGGAGCTCTGGGCGACGAATAGAAAAGTCAGGAAGCCTTGGACGTGAAGAACCTTCCTGCCAGAGCTGAGAGCAGAGGCACTTGTTCAATGACCTGCTGCAGTTCTGCGTAACAAGCTGTTTGTAGAGTTTCTAACAGCTCGGCTCGCTGGAAGCAGCCAAGCCAGAATTTATAGGGTAATCCAAGGGCGGGGGAGGTGGTAGTTCCTGTTTTGCAGATGTAGGTGTGGTCCTAATCTGGACTGCTGATTGGTTGGGTCACCTTGCGACATCCCCGGAGCGCGGGGAGTGCGACTCTAGCTCCAAGCTTTCAGCTCAGCTGAGTCCTGGAGCCACATCCTCGCTGTCAGGGCTGAATCTTGCGATGTGGCAGGCCCGACTCCCAATAGGGTTCCCATATCGAGCACAGGCAGCTAGGAATGGGAGTGCTTTGATGACCCAAAGGCTCGGAAAGAGGATAGAGAGTTGGAAGAAAGCCCTTCCCAGTGGCAATTGACCTGTTCCTGCGCTGCACTCCTGTCAATGCTGACTGTGTTCTGTTGGATGCAGGTTTGTCTGAGATTCATGTCCCTCTCTCAATAGGTTCGGCAGCAAAGAGGAATATATGTCCTTTATGAATCAGTTCCTGGAACATGAATGGACTAACATGCAGCGATTTCTGTTGGAGATTTCCAATCCAGAAACCCTTTCCAACACAGCTGGCTTTGAAGGCTACATTGACCTGGGCCGGGAACTCTCCACCTTGCATTCCCTGCTCTGGGAGGTCATTGCACAACTTGAGCAGGTACCGGGGACTTGGGGAGGGGGCGTTCACACTTGCTTTGCCTATCTCAACCTCACACGAGGGTTGGAGTAACCCCTACTCCTGGGAAGATGGGGTTAAGGCAGCACCGGAATCGCTGGCCCCCAGCCCCAGAGTACTGGCACAAGGTGCAGCTGCCACCTAGTTTCAGATAGGGTCTAGCTGCTATGATCAGTGCAGCCCCAGTCAGTGATGTAGAAACACGCACTTCAGACAGAGGCAGCCTTATGCCGCAGCAGCGTGGCAGAGCAGGCGATAGAGGCCTGCGGGCAACCTGTGATGATTCTATCCTTGTTTTTCCACAGAGCACTGTAACAAAGCTAGGGCCTCTGCCTCGCATTCTGAGAGACGTCCACGCGACCCTCAGTAACCCAGCATGCGTTCAAGTCTCCATCACAGCCGACCACAGCGCATCCACCCCAAATGCTGGCAATAGCATCTCTGCGGGGCTGCAGAAAATGGTGATTGAGAATGACTTATCTGGGTAAGAGCAAGAGGCCAGAGGCGAGTGTCCTAACCTTAGGCCGAGGGAATGACCCAGAGGCTCGCAAACCCAGGGAGAGGCTCCCCGTAGCCCTTGTAGCGGCACAGCTCCTGCTGAAGCATGTGGGTGCACACCACAAATCCATGAACTCACACTCAGCTGGCACTTTGACTCGTGGCAACTTGGAGGTTTGCCCATGCAGCTCCCTCGGGACTGGGAGAAGTCATGTCTCCGTTTCGGCTGCTGGAGCCTGCCCGGGGGAGCATGCCCTGTGCTGCTGGAGTGCTCCCCAAATCCCCTGGGAGCTGGATCTGCCCTATCCCAGGGATGAATGTAATGCATCCTGTGGCTCTTGGGATGCAGCTTGTGGGCTTGGGAACATTGGCCACCCTGACCAATGATGCTAAGTACGACTCCGCCGTTGTTAGGGACAGCTTGATCGCAGGGACTGTGCGTGGTCTTTGTGCTCATGTAATTTAAATGGGCACAGTTGCCCTGATTGACTCTCATCTCCGGGGGGCAAACTCCACACCAAAGCCAGGTTAGCTCTGGGTCCTTGGACCCCACACTGTCCAAAGTCCAGAAGCAGCAGCTTAATAATTTCCATTGACCATGTTGGCTAAAAGCTTCCAGGAAGATGTGCCAGTCGAGTCCAAGACTGGGAATCCAGCACTTGTGGACTCGAAACTTGGCTCTGCCACTGATCCTGTATGTGGACATGGCCAACTCTCTTATTGCAGAGGGAGAATATATTCATCATCTGCCTGCTGCTCAGGTGCAGATCAGAGAGGACCTGGTCCTTTGTAGCCCCCCTTGTGTGTGGATTTCCATTAAATCCAGTGGGAGTTTTGTCCTGAGCACAGTCTGGCCCAGAGTTGGCAAATGCCAGCGAATTTACTGACACTATGTTGTGTTGCTTGACTGCTAATAGGAAAAAAATGTGCTCCTCAGTAGTTTAGTGGGAGCCCTGCTGAGATCCAGATCCGGGGGTGATTCCCTGCAGAGCAGCCAGAGCTTTTGGTGGTTTTGCAATCTGCTCTGCTTCAGTTTAGTTTTATTCTAGCACACACACGTAAAACTTACTGGTCCTTTTTCATGAGCAATAACCTCCAGGTTGGGTTGTTCAGCACCACGTTTCTAGTGAAAGAGCAGATTATTCTACAGCAGAATGGTCACAGTATTTTTATTTCTGCTTGGTGGAGATGAGCTGCTACAGCCCACCCAAATCCACAGGCTCCTCGAGAGTCTAAACAGGAGTTATAGTGAGGAAGCAGGCTTCATCTCGAGTGCTCCCCCAGCATGGGGTGGGGTGGGGGCGCCAGGATTGAGAACAAAGCACTCCGGCCCAAGTTATTCCTAGTCAATATGATCCAAGGCCGAGATACATTAGCTGCCGCAAAGCCCTTTCCTTGTGCGCTGCCCTCACCAGGGCAGAGGTTCGGTGATTTGCAGTGAGAGGAGGCAGGAGGGGGTAACGAACCCAACCAACCAGGTCTTGGAAGTTAGCACAGAAAGTATTTTAACAGCTGGTGGAAAAGCACTTGGACAACCTGGCCACCTTGATTTAACCACAGCCTCCCGCATGCTCTCGCACATTCATGCTCCCCCAGTGACAGTCTCTTGCACACCCATTCACTCCCTGCTGCTCCCTCATTGACACACACTCACACCCATTCGTTCCCTGCTGCTCCCTCGTTGACACACACACACCCATTCACTCCCTGCTGCTCCCTCATTGACACACACTCACACCCATTCGTTCCCTGCTGCTCCCTCGTTGACACACACACACCCATTCACTCCCTGCTGCTCCCTCATTGACACACACTCACACCCATTCGTTCCCTGCTGCTCCCTCGTTGACACACACACACCCATTCACTCCCTGCTGCTCCCTCATTGACACACACTCACACCCATTCGTTCCCTGCTGCTCCCTCGTTGACACACACACACCCATTCACTCCCTGCTGCTCCCTCATTGACACACACTCACACCCATTCGTTCCCTGCTGCTCCCTCGTTGACACACACACACCCATTCACTCCCTGCTGCTCCCTCGTTGACACACACTCACACCCATTCGTTCCCTGCTGCTCCCTCGTTGACACACACACACCCATTCACTCCCTGCTGCTCCCTTGTTGACACTCTCACACCCATTCGTTCCCTGCTGCTCCCTCGTTGACACACACACACCCATTCACTCCCTGCTGCTCCCTCGTTGACACACTGTCACACCCATTCGTTCCCTGCTGCTCCCTCGTTGACACACTCACACCCATTCACTCCCTGCTGCTCCCTTGTTGACACTCTCACACCCATTCGTTCCCTGCTGCTCCCTCGTTGACACACACACACACACATATTCACTCCCAGCTGCTCCCTCGTTGACACACACTCACACCCATTCGTTCCCTGCTGCTCCCTCGTTGACACACACACACACCCATTCGTTCCCTGCTGCTCCCTCGTTGACACACACTCACACCCATTCGTTCCCTGCTGCTCCCTCGTTGACACACACTCACACCCATTCGTTCCCTGCTGCTCCCTCGTTGACACACACTCACACCCATTCGTTCCCTGCTGCTCCCTCGTTGACACACACTCACACCCATTCGTTCCCTGCTGCTCCCTCGTTGACACACACTCACACCCATTCGTTCCCTGCTGCTCCCTCGTTGACACACACTCACACCCATTCGTTCCCTGCTGCTCCCTCGTTGACACACACTCACACCCATTCGTTCCCTGCTGCTCCCTCGTTGACACACACTCACACCCATTCGTTCCCTGCTGCTCCCTCGTTGACACACACTCACACCCATTCGTTCCCTGCTGCTCCCTCGTTGACACACACTCACACCCATTCGTTCCCTGCTGCTCCCTCGTTGACACACACTCACACCCATTCGTTCCCTGCTGCTCCCTCGTTGACACACACTCACACCCATTCGTTCCCTGCTGCTCCCTCGTTGACACACACTCACACCCATTCGTTCCCAGCGGCTCCCTCGTTGACACACACTCACACCCATTCGTTCCCAGCGGCTCCCTCGTTGACACACACTCACACCCATTCGTACCCTGCGGCTCCCTTGATAGGCTCTCACACACCCATTCATTCCCTACTGCTCACACTGACACTCGCACACCCATTCACTCAAAGCTGCTCCCACATTTACACCCTTTTGCACACCCATTCACTCACAATTGCTCTCCCTGTGACACACACCCATTCTCTCCCACGTGCTACACATAGGCACACAAACGTGCCCCCCGCTCCGTTGCCATCGCGGGAAGAGGCTTGTTTCCCTGACTCACGCTTGCATGCATGTGGCGGCACCGTTTTGTTTGGTTGCTTGCATCCCCCTAGCTGGGGCCTGCAGACTGGCCTGCTGGTTTCTTTGGACTGGTTATTTTTGCCTGCTGCAGCGCAGCATTCACAGCTCTTCTTTTCTTTTTCCTTATGCGTTTATTTCCCCGCAGTCTGATAGATTTCACACGGTTACCGTCTCCAACCCCTGAAAACAAGGACTTGTTTTTTGTCACAAGGTCTGCTGGGGCTCAGCCCTCCCCCGCCCGAAGCTCCAGCTATTCCGAGGCCAACGAGCCTGACGTCCAGATGTCCAATGGCAGCAAGAGCTTGTCTATGGTGGACTTGCAGGACAATCGCATTTTGGAGAGTGGGGCCAGTGTGGTGCCCGCTGGGACAGCAGACTCTCTCAATGACAGTCAGTCAACCCTCGGGCAGCTGCAGGGTGCCTGGACCACACGAACACAACAGAACAGCGTGACAACGGGCATGGCCACAGTGCGTAGGGTTGGCCAGACCCCGACGACACCCAATGCCGAGAGCGCGCCCAGCAGGCCCCAGCTTTTAGCACCTTTGTCGTTCCAGAACCCGGTGTACCAGATGGCAGCTGGGCTGCCGCTCTCACCCCGGGGCCTGGGCGACTCCAGCTCCGAGTGCCACAGCTCGCTCAGTTCCCACAGCAACAGCGAGGAGCTGACCGCCAACAAGCATGGATTCAGCAACCCCGCTGGGACCGAGGACTTCACCCGGCGTGCTGGGGAGCTCGCTCGCCGGCAGCTCTCGCTGTCATCGGAGAAGAGCGGGCAGCCCACAATGCCACGGCAGAACAGTGCCGGCCCTCAGCGGCGGATAGACCAGCCACCGCCGCCACCTCCGCCGCCACCAGTCACACGAGGCCGGACCCCACCCTCCTTGCTGAACACAGTGCAGTACCAGCGGCCATCCAGCGGGGGCATGCTCTCCTCCTCCTCGCCTGACTGGCCCGGCAGTGGGGCCCGGCTCCGGCAGCAGTCCTCCTCTTCCAAGGGGGACAGCCCGGAGATGAAGCAGCGCACCATGCACAAGCAGGTTAGTGTGTGGCCGCCAGGCGAGGGGGGTGGCAGGGAGATTCCTCCTTTTCCAGTCAGACCAGTAGGACTAGGTTGTCCCATACACGACAGCTGAGCTATTGCTTTCTCTGAGTTCTGTGTCTCAGCCCTCCCTTCTGCTCTGCTTCGCCTGCCCATGTCCCAGCTGACCATCCCATGCTGCAGCCAATCAAACTCCATTTCACGGCCTTAAGGCGCAGACCAGCACCAAGTCTCCTCCTCTGAACAAATGTCTGTCCTGCCAGGCCATAGGCTGCTAATTCTCCCCACTCCCCTTCCCTTAGGCTTGTCCTTTAGACTCTTCTACAAAGGCACTTTTTTGTGGGGGGGGGAGGACATGTACAGGATTTGTCCCAGGTCAAGGGCTAGCATTGCTGGAGTCCAACTGGGCTTCTCTAGGCTCTGCACCCAGGTGAATTTCACCATATGGAAATGCTAGACCAGGGCACAGAGCCAGCTCCTTGCCCCCTGCACCTCTAGGAGCTCTTGAACTGGCCCCAAGATACACCACTGAAGGCCACCTCGTGAGAGTGTTGGACATCTGGAACGGGGAGGGATTGTATAACTAATTCCAAGCTGCTAGAGACTGGGAGACATGGCTCACGGTGCCACGGAAGGGCTTTCTTTCAGCGTTGGCCGTTAAAGGCCATTTAACAACCAGACCTGGGGTGCAGTTTGCTATGTAAATGCTGACATTGGCAGGCGTGTTGTATAGGAAGGATCAATATTTGTAATGCAAGCTACTGGCGAGGCTGTTCGTAGCATTTTGGTTAGATACCCAACAGCCCCTGCTGGTTTGTGTGTAACGTTCGCTCCCTCTGAATCTAATCTGCATAGCTTGCCTATTATCAGTGTATGTAATTCATAATGAAACTGCTTGTTCATATTCAACCGTGTTAAATGTTGTTTGAGAGCAAGTGAGTCCCATGGCGTGACAGTTTGGTGCCTGGCTGGGAATGTCCTCCACGTTGTGAGGATGTGGCTCCTGCCCCCGGCACCCAGGCCCTGTTCTGTCCGGTACAAGCTACGTTGCTAGGGCAGAACCCCTGGCCTTGCTTAAGCAGCTATTTAGCTTTTACAATCCCAGCTGCAGCTTCTTGTTGCGTAGGAGCAGCCCCAGAGCGCAGCCGACAAGCCCTAGAAGGGAAGTCGCTCTCTCAGTCTCTCTCTCAAGCTTCGTGTCCATTTCGGTTACCGTTGTTATGGTTGTATGTTTCATTTTAGGCCCCTTCTCCTGTGAACCCCAATGCCCTGGACCGCACGGCCGCTTGGCTTTTGAATATGAACATGCAGTTTTTAGAAGATGAGAGCATTGACCCAGAGTCCAAGCACAGGGATAAGCTCAGGAGTAAGGACGAGCTCAGCCAAGTGGAAAAGGTAAAACCGGATTGGATTGAAACCAGTCTCTAAATAGAGAGTTTCCTAAGCGCCGTCTAACCGATCCCCTGGGGCCAGGCGGTGTCAACGACCCCAGCATCCTGTCCCCTCTTTCCAGGCAAAGACAAGGGGATGAGAATGAATTAATGAACTTAGTTCTTGGCCTGCAGGCGGTCTGTACCGCTGGCTCCTAGCGTGACACAGCACCTTCAGTCTCATATGTTTCGGAGACGGAGGCCAGGTTCTGATCGTGACCATCCTGCCATTGGCCTCGGGGAGGGGTTTGCTCCGTGACAGGCCCGCTGAGAGGGAGCGCACCAAACCTTGTGGGAGGAGAGGGAGATAGGAGCAGGGAGGAGACACAGGTAGAATGGAACAAGCCGTTAGCAGAACTGGAAAGTGCCTGAGAGGATTTCCACAGCAGAGCTGGTTTACCTGCGATGGGTTGGACTAAACCCAACCGCCTTCGCTCCATGAGACAAGGCAGCTCACAGAGTGAATGTTTTCTGAAGTTTTTCCTGCTTTAAAACTGCTTTTTCACAAGAAATTATCCCAGCCGTCTGGCCTTGGAAGCACATCCATAATGTGCTCAATTACAAATGCCGAAAGTCTTCATTTTTGAGTGTGCTCTATCCCTGTTCATTATTCTGAAGGTCACCCCCTGTCAAGACCCCATTTATTATCCTGTTGTACAGGGACATTTCTATTTTTGTAACACTGACCTTCTCATTCTAACTTCTCTGGGACGTGTCATTCTGTGGGCTGCCTCTCGTCGGTTAAACTGAAGTGAAATGCCAGAGCTAGGGGCTTTGAGACACAAGGGGGAGGGTGTGGAAGCAAACGCTCTTGGGGCTCGGGGTTGAAGAATTTCATCATTTTCTTAGTCGATTTCTCCTTCTTTGGCAAGTTTATACATTGTTGGGAAACTGTCAGAGTAGCCGATCTCTGAGTGCATTGGCCATTCATCCCGAGAGTGGATTGCGCTGGGGCGGCACAGTAGCGTGTGTGGCCAGCTAGTGAAATCTGAAGGGAAGTTCTCAGTGGCTAGGAGGTTAGTTCCTTTTAGAAATGGCTACGTGTGTATTTTGAATCCTGCATGGATGGAGCTGGTCCAGCTCTTGCAATAGAATGGGGAAGCAGCATAAAGCAGGGGCTAGAGGTGACCAGTCGTGGGGCACGCGATGCACATCACCCAGCAGCAATCAAGCTCTGAGCTCACCCGCTGGCTCCCAGTTCTGTGGCACCTACCTGAGTGACTAGCTTTGGGAGCACTCGCTCCCCCCCCCCTTTAGAGAGAGCCTTCACTGATGCACTGTCCCCCTTGGGGCATACTCCCTGGGGCGCCAGACCCACTGTCCTCCCCAGAAGTGATCTCAGGTAGGCTGGTCCCCTCCCCAGACTGTGCTCTACTGGAGACTAGCTCATGGTCTACCAGTAGATCACCGTCTCCCCTGCAAGCTACTGCAAATGGGCAGGTGAAGGCACCAGGCAGCAGAACAGATGATTCTTTGCTGTGCCTGGTATCTGCTAGCCCCTAACCTGCATCTCCCTGGCAACAGGGACAGTGCCATGGGTCGGATGGTTAGCAGCTGAGCCGCTCTGGGAAGATGCTGTTTGCCAGTGAGAGGAGGGAGGTTCTGTCCAGAGCTAACAGTCTGAGAGACATGCTGGCCAGCCAGCCTTGCTGGGCCTGCAGGTTCTGACACTATTTCAGTCATTCCTGCTCTCTGCCGGAAATCCAAACGCATACTCCACCAGACCTGGCGTTTCCATTCCCATAAAGCATCCTTTGTTACTCTGTTGTTCTCTCAATCACCGGCATTCAAGATCTCCATTAGCATAATCTATCTCCCCATTGCTGTAAGCCCTGATGGGAACTGAGAATGGTCCTAGCCATGGAAGCTTCTCTTGTTAGCCCTGCAACTCAGTTAAGCTGCTGCTCTGTTAAGCACAGGGTAGGTATTGAATCTCCCCTTGTCTGGATTTACTGAGTCTGCGACTGTGCCTCCCCCACCTGTGTGAAAAAGCCGTCTGTGCCTCTGTTCAGAGCCCCAGTGATTCCAGATGTGTCTGCCAGACGAGATCAGCAGCGTTTCTCCGTCGATGGCAGATGCCCCGGAGCTCTTGGTCTCCCAGGGTGTGTGGGAGGTCCATCCTGAGGCTGTTGCTTGGGATGTGAGGAACGTGGTTTGCATTTGGAGTGCAGGCGGATGGGGCATTTGTAAAGCAAGCTTCATTCACTCAGTCAGTCAGTGTAAAGTCACCACATTTGAATGAGTTTATTATGAAAGTCAGTATACACTGAAATAACTTTCACTGTATCAGCTTTTCAAGTTGTCAGCCAGGTATTTAAATCGGTCTCTTTCTTGTAGCTTAGATGATGATATCAGCTTGTCCAGAATGGCAGCTTCCTGTCTGCCTGTTGATAATTCCTAATGTGTTATGGCTAAGAATCTTAGAAGTCACTCAGCAATTTATTAATGAAAATCAGTTTTCTATTACGCATGGATACACTGGAGTTTTCCTTACCTACCTGTCCCGAATGCCAAGCAACCATAGCAGAAAACAGTGTTATGGAAGAAATAACTAACTTTTCTAAACTTCTTTGCTATTTTAGTGTCTTTTTACTTTTATTTAATCAAAACCTTTTCTAAGCTCTTGGATACAAACTGGCCAGTAGGCCAAGGGGGCACTTGGCTTCATGCAGCTCTAGTGGGTCAGGCACTGGCTTCTTGCGACTGCCTTTCTCTCAGCGGCAGAGTCACTGAAAACCAGCTTGGACGTATTGCACAGTAGCCTAGCTGGAGTGCTTGTCTTGTTCCACTTTGCTCTCTCACCTGCCCATGCTCTGACCTGATGGGGAATAAATGTAGATTACGAAAACCTTGGTGGTAGACAATAGGGTTTGCGTATAAAAGCATCTCCCTGCCGTAGCACATGATAAAGTGGTTGGATGGGCGTTTTGGACATTGCAATTGCCCTTTACAGACCTCATTGATCTACCAGGTATCTTGGGTATTCACCACCACCAGATTGCCATCTGGTTCCCACTAGACCCAAGCCCTGTCCAAGCTCTGTTTCCTGGCACACTGGTGCCCAATTTCCTCTGACAACAGCTCTCTGACGGGTGAGCTGCTTCTGCCATTGTAGGACACATGCTGTAAGCAGTTGTTCCTGGCCTGACTAGGAATGGATGGATAGATGCCAGGATCCAGTGCATGGTTCTCAGCCGGCCCACACAAGCCTTTGGGGATGCTGCCCAGGTCTGATGCTCATAAAAGTGTTTGCAAAATCCAAAGCCACCCCCTGTAGTTCTAGAGAGAGTCCCACAGGTGCTGCCTCCTCTGACTGCCTAACTCTGCCCTGTGATCTCCTCACCTGCCTTTACTGCTGTCGCCCTAACTTGCGTTCTCATTTTCAATTCCAAACTCTGCTAACAGGCATTCTCTGCACCTCCCAGTGACCAGTTATCCGAGCAGCAGATGCGTAGCGCCGCTCCTCAGGCAGCTTGGAGAAGAAGACTGGAGAGGGTTACGGAATGGGCAGCTAGACGGGCAAGTCTGGGGTACTGCAAAGTGCAGGGCAAGTGCTAACAATAAAGGTTCCCTGTGTTTTCCCTTCCTGAACGCTGCAGTATCAACAGGAGCTGGCGGTGCTGCAGGACAAGCTGCGCATCTCGAACAAGAAGCTAGAGGAGTATGAGAGCCGCTTCAAGTGCCAGGAGGAGACCACGCAGAAGCTGATGGTGGAGTATCAGGCCCGGCTGGAAGAGAGCGAGGAGCGGCTTCGCAGGCAGCAAGAGGACAAAGAGCTCCAGATGAAAGGCATCATCAGCAGGTAGAGCAGGGGGAGGAAATGGCTAAACTGGAGGAGAGGCCCAGAAGTTTCTCTACAGAGAGATTTACAAGCTGTCTGTGGGAGTCGGCAAGATTCAGAGAGGAGCTGGACATCTCTAGGGCCTGGTGGGGGGGGATGCCAGAACTTGCATCTAAACACCCTTGCTTCAGGTTTGTCTGCCTGCATCTCCTAGAGATGAGCCTTCCCAGGGCCAGATTATCCCACATCTGCCCCATGTCATCTTCTAGCGTTGGGCCCCCTGCATCTGAAAGAGCTCCAGCCTCTGTGGTGTCTGCTCTGCTGGGCTGTGGGCACTGGCTGCTGCTTGTAAGCTTTGCAAGATTGGCTGCTTCTCTCATGGTGGGGTCTCCAAACCCTGGGTACAAAATCGAGTTCTGGCTAATGGCAGAGTTTCAGCAGGACTGCTCCAAGCAGCATATTTCAATGGTCTGAGATTCTAGATTTCTGATCTCCCAGTTGCTGGCTGGAGTGTTTGAAAGATCAGTGGCGAAAGCCTTTTTAGAAACAAACCTCTCAGCCTGTCCTCCGGAGGTTTGCGCTGCACATTGCCTTGTCTCTCTTCCCTGGGGGTGGGGTGCGGCACAGCACATTAGCTTTCCCTCTCTTGACCTGGGGATTCACACCTTTGATGCTGATAAATGAAGTCTTGCCTCCTCTGGTGTCAAGGACAACAGGGTGGTAATCTGCATTGCTCCCCTTGGGAGACTAATAGCAGTGGTCTGAAGCAATCATGCCAGTCTGGATCCTGTGCAGTGTTACAAAGGGATGTTTTCTTGGTTGCTGCACTTGGCCAGAGCATGCTGCAAGAGAGAGCCCGAGTGGGGAAGGCATGTGGCGAAGGGGAAGAGCAGTGAGTGTCAACACCGAGTCCAACACCTTCTGCTAGTCTGGATTCACCACACTGACGGTTTAGCCAACGATAGTGCAGAACTTTGAGCAATGATATGGTCGCTTGCTCAGCAGTAGAAAAAGCCTTTCCAAAGCTGGGCTGCCCACTTGAGGGGTCAGGGGCTGAACCCCAGCCTGGGGCAGCAGGAAGCAAGAGAAACTGGTTTCCAGTTCTGTTCCACGTGTCCCGCTCATGTTTCACCCATCCGAGCGCTGTGCTCTGGATTAGCCAGCCTCTGCTGTGGGCAAGCCCCATTACTCTAGACTGTACTTGAGCAAGGATTGCCCTGCTTGCTTTGCCGGCTATGTGCATCGGGGGGAGTCTCCCTACCGGCATGGCATGGCTTGAGCATCATGTGGAGGAGGTCTCTGCAGCACAGCCAGGCCACAGTGACAGAGCTAGCCCTGGCTCCAAAGCTTCCACTCACGCAGCATGAATCTCTGATTCAAACAGGCTAGAGAAGTGTTTCGTGAAAGTTAAGCATTCACTCCTGTTTTCTGCTGACAGATTGATGTCGGTTGAGGAGGAATTAAAGAAAGATCATGCAGAAATGCAAGCAGCAGTGGATTCCAAGCAGAAAATAATTGATGCACAGGTAGGTGGTGAGATGCCCAGTATTGTCTCAATAGGAGCTGCCTGGCTCCTCACTAAGGCCAGTCAGTAGTTTGATACAAGATACACCACACCAACAGCCATTTAAATTTATCTAAAGCTGTTTAAGAGGGGAAGGAAAGTGACAGTTAAGTGAACCACCAGCAGTGGATCCTAAAAGCGGGGGGGGGGGGGGCGGGAAAGCTGAGACTGACCCCTGTGGGGGAGCCAGTTTCACGCCAAGAGGCACGATCACCCACTGACTTAAAGGAGAATGGGGCTTTCAGCGCCCAGCTGGGAAAGCCTCCAGGAGCCACCAGTGAGGGCCCGGGAAGCCAGTGGCACAATCTTCGTATTATGTGTGTCTTGGCTAAATGCTGTAATAAACCTACAGCAACCTACTAAGGTACTACAAAGTATTGAATGAAAAAACAGCTGCTGACAAAGCCTATTTCAATAACAACTGCTTTTGCTTCACATTCACCAAGCGCGGTGTGGCTCTGTGATAGGTAGCTGCAACTCACCTAATCAAAGCAATACCCCCTTCGCAGCACAATGTCCAAAGCGCTTTGCAGAAATTAGCATTGCTGCAGCAGGCACTTCTCCCAGACTCGGCAATTGGGGTAGTGAGGCAGAGGGCAAGTAATTTGCTCAGGATCAGACATGGAAGCAGTGTTGGAGGCAGGGTGGCAAGACAGGAATTGTGTGCTCCGAACAGCTATTGTAAGAGGCCATCAGTTTACATCTCTACCTGGATGTCTCAACGTCAACTCAACATGGCTAAAACTGAACAACTTCTCTTCCCCCCTCATCCTTCCTTTCCCTCTTCCCTGTCGATCATCATCGATGGGGTCCCCCAAGCCCGTAGCCTAGGCTTCATCTTTGACTCACCCCTTTTAAATCCTACATCAACTCTGTTGCCAAATCCTGTCGCTTCTCCCTCCATAACATTGCTAAGATTCGCCCTTTTCTCTCTGTCTCGTCTGCCAAAACTCTTGTTCATGCTCTGGTCATCTCTCGCCTCGATTACTGTAACCTCCTTC
>QEPC01012679.1:11757904-11797528 GCA_003113815.1 Sphenodon punctatus | reverse complement strand
TCTCTGCGCTTATCGCCCTCCATACTCCAGCCCGTGCACTTCGCTCCTCCTCTGTCCCTTCTCTCACCCTTCCACGCCTTCCCTGCTCCCCATAACCGCCTTCGTCCCTTCTCACTTGCTGCCCCCCATGCCTGGAACTCCCTCCCTGCCCACATCCGCATCACCCCCTCCTTCGTACCTTCAAATCTCTCCTCAATACCCACCTCTTCCGCTCTGCCCTCCCCGACTCCTCGCTCCCCTCTCCTAACTCCTGCCGATCCCCTCCATCCAGTACAATCTGTTACCTAAGGTCTGTGTACTCATATCCTCACCACACGGACCAACCTGCTATCATTCTCGATGTAACCAAGCCAAGCGCGTGCACCTGGGACCTCGCATCCTCGTGAATGTTACACTCCTTGTCTCTCCCTTCCCCCCCCCTCTCAGATTATAAGCCCTAGGGCAGGGACCGTGTCTATTCAATTACTTTGTAAAGCGCCAGGTACATTGCTTGCGCTATATAAATGCTTGCTAATAATAATAATAATAATAAAAAGAATGAGAGAAACAGCTTAATCTCTTGTTTTTGTTTAGGGTCATTTACAGCAGAACGATGAAATTAATTTAGCTCTGATTCCCTGGACTTAAAAGCCCAGCATGTCAAAGCCTCTGTGAGCGAGGCCGTTATTTATCCCCAGGGACGGTAGGTAGGGCTTCCCACGGGCCCAGACGTTTTTGGCATGTGAAAGCTCTCTGGCAGGTTCTCGATGTGGAACCATTTCCATCTGCATCAGAGAACTCGCCCGCCCCCGAAGACTCCTCTGTCTGGAGCAGCCAGGGATCTACAGCACCCCCTGCAGCAGCAACGCCGCACGTCCGTTTAATTATTGGAGGGAAGGGACCCTGAGGGTCATCTAGTCCAGCCCTCTGCCTGGAGGCAGGATGACAGCTACAGCCTCCATCCGGACTCTGTTTGAAACCCTCCTGCCGCGGAGCCCGCGACCTCCCTCGGCAGCTTGTTCCATCGCCGCCCAGCTCTTATACCGTCAGGAAGTTTGCCCTGATATTTAATGACCCGAGCCCAGTTTCTGGCAGAACAGTTCCTTGCCCTCTGCTTGGGGGTAGCCCTCGAGATATAGAGATTGCTATCCAATCTCCCCTTACTCTTCTCTTCGCTGTGCTAAACATGCCCAGGTCCTTCAACCTCCTCATAAGGCTTTAGACTAGAGCCGTCATCATCTTTGTTCCCCTCCTTTGAATCCGTGCCAGTTTGTCAGTCATCCTTAAAAAGAGGCACCCAAAACTGGACCCAGTCCTGCAAGTGCGGTCTGTCCGGTGCCGAATAGAGTGGAATCTCTGCTGCCTTGGAGGCGATGCAGCCTTTTCAGGGGCCCTTGTGTCCGTGGGACCTATGCCAAAGACCTGGTAACTGGGTTCGGGTTCAGTGGGGCCCACGTCCTCGGTCTATGGCCACCACTGAGGGGCAGAGAAGCTTAGTGCTGAGACACCCCCCCAAGAATCATGGAGTCCAGCTCCCTGAATTGAGCAACATTAGTTAACTCTAAAGCACTCAGCAACGATTATGTATCGAGGTTCCTCTTCAGAGCTGCAGTGAAGGAAATTCAGTTAGCAAGTTCTTCCTAATTATATTTGCATCTAATCTATGGTTTCTCTTGCCTGTGTGAAATACATGTGTCTGCATAGAATTTCAGGGTTTTTTCAGAGCAGTTTCCCAATTTATTAAGAGCATTTTCAATTCTAATTCTTTCCTCCAAAGTGTTTGCAGTCCCTCCCAGCTTTGTGTCATCTCCCCCATCACCCAAGTCACGAATAAATATTGGGCAGCACTTGTCCCAAGAGAGGCCACCTCATTCTTCCTCACCCCCCAGTTTGGGGTTTGATGCTTTTTAACCCATTGTGTTACCCACCTTACTATTGATAGTGACCATGTGCAGCCTCTCCTCTCCCCACTGGCTCCCTCTTCCTGACCATATTCAGCACAAGCTCCTCGTCTTCACCTACAAAGCCCTTCAGAACCTTGCTCCCCCCACCTCTCTGCCCTGATCTCCCTCCGAACCCCTGTTCGAGCCCTCTGCTCCTCCTCCATCCCCTCCCTCACCCTCCCATGTCTCCCCTGCTCCCCCAAACACCTTCGTCCCTTCTCCCTCAATGCCCCGCACGCCTGGAACTCCCTCCCTGCCCTCTTCTGCCTTGCCCCCACCGCCCACGCCTTCAAGTCCCTCCTCAAAACCCACTTTTTCTGCTTTGCCCTTCCTAACTCCTGCTCACCCAGGATTATCCCCCACCTGTTATCTGCAAACTCCCAATTTACTGTAACCAAGCCAAGAACGTGTACCTGAGTTCTCGCATCCTCGTGAATGTTGCATCCCTTGTCTCTCCCTCTGTTCCCCCTTCCCTGTCTCCCTCCCCTCCGCCCCTTTAGATTGTAAGCTCTCAGGCAGGGACCGTGTCTATTTTATTCTCTGTAAAGTGCCAGGTACATCGCTGGCGCTATATAAAAGCTTATAATAATAATAGTTCCTTCTTGCTTGGGTTTTGCTAGTTGGAGAGGACGTTGTGTCGAACTGTGTTAAACGCCCTGCTGAAGTCAAGCTAGATCCTGGAAAAGGGGCGAGCCAATAACTACTGAGCCACAATTGGCAGCAGGGGCACAAAGCAAGCATGCCCAAGAGTAGAATGCGGTTACACAAAAGACCAGTACTATTTGGGTTTGCATTAGCAGTAGCATTCTATCCAAGACACAGGCGATTATTTGTTCTGCACTCCCTAGCATTGGAGGCCCATAGCCTATGAGCTGTGCAGAAGTCGGCATAGGTCAGGTGGGGGCGCTGTCCCCGGGCAGCTGGTTCTCTGATCGCTCAGGGGAGAACGGCTTGCAGTCTAAATCAGGAGCAGCTTTGTTCTAACCATGAGCGCGATTAGGCAGGGATTCCCAATTACAGGCACTGCAGCTACCTGTCATGGGTTGCTAGGATAAACTTAAATGTAAACTGTTTTTGTGGTATTAACCCTGATAGATGCTGTTCTTTATATTGAAAGATGACATTGTTTTATGACCTTGCCAAATAAACCACAAATAGTTTCACCGTGACAAACTGCGCCCATTTGCTGCTGTGCCACACAAAACCCCTTTGAGAATCGACCAGTTGGGCAGTGGAAGGGCTGAGGAATCTCCGTCACTGGGATTGGTTAACAATAGGGGTGTCGGGAATGGTTCATGGGGCAAAGGAACAAATAGCTGGTTTTTAATGTAACTTTCAGCCCCTAACATTCTGTGCTTGGCAGCTCTGAAAATGGAGCAAGCTGGGCCCCAAACTAAGCCACCCCCAAGTCTCTGGCAGGGCTGCCAGCTCTTGGCTTATTGGGAATTTCACAAACTTAGGGGGTTCTCAAAGTTTAAAATCGTTAAGTGTTGTACCTACCTTTTAAAAATGCTGTAGGTTTCTAGCCCTCCTGGTTGCAGAGAAACTCTGGAAGGTGTGGCTTCTAAGTGTGTGCCCAAAAGGCTCAAAACCGAAAAGCTCTGGTGGCGTCTCATTCATGATCTTGGAAGCTTTGGGTCTGCTCTAAGAGAGGACCCAGTGGCCTGGCCCTCCAGGAGGGAGATTGCAAAAATGCCATTTCTGCCCTCATGTTCACCAGTGCCCCCTTCTTTGCTTTCTACAGGAGAAACGTATAGCCTCACTGGATGCAGCCAACGCACGGCTGATGAGCGCCCTCACCCAGCTGAAAGAGAGGTACAGCATGCAGACACGTAATGGGATCTCCCCCACAAACCCAACTAAATTGCAGATTACAGAGAATGGAGAATTCAGAAACAGCAGTAATTGTTAACCCGAGGGGAGAGCTGCTGCAGGAGACGAGCCTGGTCACAGCGTACAGCAGCTGGGTGAGCCACGCTTCAGAGAATGGCTGCTGCTCCCCATCCCCCAGGAAACCAGCTCCTTTCTGCAGACGGCGCACATGACTGGGACGCTAACACCTGCACATTCGGGCAACAGGAAGAGTTGAGAATTGCTGTCACTGTTGGATTTCAGTCAGTGTTCAATGTTTAAACCTGTCCTACTCGACCTGTCCAAAAGACACGCCCAAGAAGTCAGAATGACCTTGTCATTCCAGTAAGCCAGAGAAAGGCAACTTGGCCAAGCTCACTCCACTCCCACTCAGGCTAGTTAACCTGTCTATATAGGTAGGTGGCTGCTGGTAAAAGCAGAATCTACAAAGTTCAGCGGAGGGAGAGGACGTGTTGTTGGGAAACCCCATTGGTCCAGTTCTTGCCACTGCAGAAATGGCATTTGCCTTGCTGCCCGAGGAGTTTGCGCCAAGCCTTTCCCCCACCCAGACTCCTCTCCGGGAGAGAGATTCCCTGGTGTGCGACATCACTGAGACACCTACCTACGAGAATCCTAGTGGGCCCCCTACCCTCACCCAAGCAGCATTTGGTCTGGTAGTAGCTGGGAGGTCCCCCATCACTAGCAGGTTCGGAGAGAGTATTTCTTTTTGTCCCCTCTTCTCCGAGTGCTTTCCCTGGGGCAGCATATCTCCTAAAGAGAGTGGAGATTTAAAAGGAGAGCAGGGATAAAGGTGGAAGGGTCACAGTCACAAGTTTGCATTAGGTGCAAATGTTCCCAGTAAACTTCCCTCTCTAGCAGACAAAGCAAACCACAATCTGTAGGTAAACCGCTGTAGTCATCCGGCCTGACCTCCAGGACAACACACTTCCCTCCTCTGGTGACAGGTGTGCAACATGCCTTGCCGAGCTGTTCCGCCATGGAGTTCTCAGCCAGATCACTACTAACCAGAGGAAGCCTTGGGACGACCCAGCTATTCCTGGAGTTTAGTGCCCTTGGCTTTCCTCCCTACTTCTTCAGGGTGAAGTGCTAGGGTTATTTGGGGGAATGTGCTAAACGTTCAGAAAATGTAAGCAGAGGAAGCATGAAGATCAGTAATTGTATCTCTTTTCTTTCACAGTATGCATTAGAAACAAAACTGCCTATTTTCTGGAATACTATCCTCTTTAAATTGGGAATGCACACTGCGTGGAAATTAACCGTCCGGAAGGTCATAAGGGAGTAATCAACAGCAACAGCAGCAGCCACCGAAAAGTCCCATTGTCTGGGCAGCCATAAGCCAGGATTAGACTTTCCTACCTGCCTAAACATGCAGATGTGGCACATTCCTGCATATTGCTCGGTGGGCGGATTATGCCACTCACCTGTTGCCATTGTGAGGTGGTTGGTTTTTTAAAAAAGGTTAGTGCTTGGCGAGTCCCAGTCTCTGTCAGACGTGGGGTTCAGTGTATAGGACATCTGCCTTTTGTCCCCATCCAAGCTCCCGTCAGCTGGACCATGGTTAAATGCAGGACACAAATTCTGCACTGCTTAGAAACAAGCCCCCAAACTGTACAGGCTAGTAACACGACTCACCAAAAAACCTTGCCCAGGCAGCCCTAAAAGTATAAATTTGATTAAAAGTTATTTCTGAGGAGCTTGTTTTAAAGTTAAAAGTTCTTTTTTTAAAAAAACCCAACCCTCTGTTCTGTTCTAGCTCTGACAGGGTGCTGCTCTCTGCAGCTCAGTTCTCACTGCTCCTGAACACCAAATACTTTAAAGCCCTCCCGCTGATTTCGAGTCTTGCTGGGGCCCCAAAGAGAAGCTCCGCAGGGACACGTCTGTATTTAAAGTGGCCGCTGAGAATGTGTCAGGATTAGCACAAGACTATTCGTAGCTAGTTAGTGCCAGCTGCTGCGGCAATTGCAACTTCAGCTGCTTTCTAGGATCCTGCAAAAGAAAAGACTTTGAAAAACGCTCTAGCCCCGAGGGATGTGTCTAGCATTTGAGGAAAGGGGGAAGCTTATTCTGATAGAAGAGCTGGGATTACCAAGAGGGCAAGAAGGAGTGGCAGTGAGGTATGCCTTAGCAGAAAAGTTTCCATTTGTACACAGGCTCTTGATCTGTGCTGGCCACATGAACTCTCAGAAATTATTTATTAACTCTTCAGCACTGCAGCCATGCTGCCTCCGCTTTGCCAGTGGCTCACAGCGACAGAACTCACCCTTCAAATATGCAGGCTTGGCCACCTCAACGCAGCAGCTGAAAGCTTTAAAAGTGCCAGAGCCGACACCAGGTGATGTTCTCTAGTTTTCCGAGCCCGTACAAAAAAGCAACTTGGCCCCTGAAGGATTGTTCCCTAAAGCGATGCCAGCTCTGCCCATGTCTGGGGTTGCTGTGCTTTGGGGCTGCGTTTCAGGTCCTGCCTAAGTTTTGTTCCTTTGGTTTCTGTTTTTGTTAACTGTGTGAGTGAAAGAGTGTGTGAGCACCTGACAGTGTATCCCAAGTCCCTCAAGTGACAATCTGTGGACAGTCATGGGTGTGGGGTACCCCAGGCCACAGCGTGCAACCTGCTCTTTCTGTTCTCATGCTTTCTCTAAAGAGCAAAAAATGCAAAGGGTTTTTTTTAAAAAAAAAACCTGCACCGTTTTTTCATCCTAATGCAATTATTTTTTCTAATTGTTCTCAGTGTTTGGTTGTTCTGCACCTACTGGTTGTATATAGTAATTTACTCCTGGTGCTGTGTACTTGATCAGGATGTAACCATTCTTTCTACTACTGTTAAGGGGGGCTTAAGCTGACATGCAGCTCCCCAGCTGAGTTCAGATGTCATGGGGAGGTTGGGTCTAGAAATGAGGCTTAATTCCCTGTGACCTTGTCGACTGTACCAATCACTGCTACTTGCAGTGGGTTAGTGGGGATGCCCGTACCTCTCCAGTCACCAAAAAGACAAAGCACCATAAACCCCGCATTTCATTTTGCAGAGCACTTACTGAAAGTTCTACCTTGGCTTCTTGACTGTGCCGTGTGAGGCAGAATAGCACTAGCCTGCTGGGGTTGGTTACAGAAGGACTGTAGATTTGACAGACCTTGGGGACGCCTGTGCTGGCCACTCAAGTCCTGCTACGGAGTTAGTCGGCTTGTCCAGTGAGAAGCGTTAAAGAGAATGGACAACTTTGTGAGAGGCTGGAGTCAACCTCTAGTGATATTGAGTGCCACAAGGCTTGGCTGGTAGTGGGGGGGTGTCCCAGTAGGGCACGTGTGGTCTCTCTTAAAAGTATCTGACTTGTCCACCAAGATCATCTTGCTCTGAGAAATCCCACCATCCTGGAGAGAGCCCCTCTACCGCCTTCTTTGTCTGCCACACTGCAACCATGTTGCAATGGGGACTGCTTCCAAAGTCAGTCAGGATTTCAGATCCTAGGGTGCCTCTACCTTGGGCCTTGTCCCACAGAAGCATCAGCACAGATATCAGGGCTGAGGTCTCCTTTTCTTGAGTGGCATCAGATTGTGGGGAAAAGGCAAGAGAAACCCATTCACATGCTAAGCATGAGCTGTCCAAACCAAATCCAAGGGAGTGGAACATTCTAACACTTTCCTTCTCTAGGAAAAGGGTTTCTGTTTCACCGGTTGACTTTCCCAGGTAACACAAGCCGTGAGGTTACCATAGATGTGAAGTGGTTCTGCATCAGATCCTGGTTGCCCTTCCACATAGTCCTTTCCCATGCAATCACTGTGTCTTCAGACATACCTCTCCGGCTCTATCTGCTTAGGCTGATCATTGTTCCTGATAAAGCAGTGCTATGTTTTATATCCTCTTATAACAAATTTTTTTTTGTAAGTATGTTTAAGGAAATACAACTCAAAGTGGAAGTGTTTGCTGAATCTTCTTCAGCCTCTTTTAAACTATGTAATAATGTACAGAGAAAGTCATTGGTGTTCAAAGAAATGTGGCTGTGCAATTTATGTACATTTGCAATTAGAAATATTAAAGATTTATTTAGCTATTTTACTCAGTCTCTTGGGGAGACCTTACTGCACTCCTGCTGCCAGGGGCGTGGGGTGCCTGGCTGGGATTCTGCTCTCAACCAAAGAGCAGGTGAGTAACACTTCCCTGTGCCCCTCCACCAATCCGTGTATTACACCGGGGGGGGGGGGGCATGCTCCTGGGTGCAGCTAAACCCCTTGGAGCCTGTGTGTGTGGAACACGAGCACCGAGTGCCAACACCACCCCCCTGCCTCCTACTCCAGGAGGAGAACCCATGCCCAGCTCTACTGTGGCCCTGGTGTTGCTCCTCCAGGTGCTAGGCACGGTAACAGCAGCTCCTCTGCACTTTTGCTTGCAGACAAGACACTTGAAAAGGGCTTATTGGTAACTAGGGAGCAATTATTTACCCTCTCCAACAAGGGGACACACTATGAAACTAATTGGCAATGGCTCTAAAACAAATGAAGGTTTTTTTCCACACAACACACACGTTGTGCAACTTGTGGCCAAGGCCAAGTAGTGGAGCTGGGTTTAAAAAAAGGAGGCTCGGTCCCTGAGCAGCTTTTAGCCGAGTCGGTTTGGGGGATGTCACCGCTCGCTGTTGGGAGCGAACAACAGGACATGTTGGAGAGTTTTTCCAAGCGACAAGGTGGCCATGGCGAGAGGGAGGTGCTGGGGTTGACGAACCAGTGGCCTGAGCCGGCCTGGCACAGACTGTTATGATGGGCGAGGCTAGGCCCCGCCAGGCAGAAACCAGCACTGGTTGCACTCTCGGTGCTGACAAAGCTATACACCTGCTCAAACTAGGGGAGATTTCAGCTCCTACAGGCAGATGGGACCTGACCAGGCTCTGCCAGCTTGAAACAAAGGGACAACAGGCTGCTGCAGGCACCAAGGAAGCCCTCCCGCCCGTGGCAGATGATGCACAGAACCACACTTACCTTGCACCCCTGCCACACAGTGTCCTGTCCCTCCCTAATTGCTCTGGGATCTGCTTTCCTGTCATCCCAAGCGAAACTGCTCTTAGACCTGCTCTGCCTCATTCCTCCTGCAGCAAAGGGGGAGGGGGGGGGAGACAGGTGCAAATTCATATTGGTTTATTTTGGATATTTAATAATATAAAAATATAAATAGACATATAAATACAATTAAAACATTCTTAAAAGGGAACATTAGGAAACAAAATATAATGAAAACCAACACCCCAACCCTTTCCCCTCGCCAGCAGCCAGGTCTTGCTTTGACGTTGAAAGGAGGAGCGGTCCAGGGCCAGCTGGGTCGCTGCTGGCAGGGAGTTCCGCAGCCCCTGAGAGTGCCCTCTGGGATACCGTGTGGACTTCGAGAAAGGGGGCTCCTAGCCAACTGCAGGGGCTGATCCAGAGTCCAGGGAGTGAGGCGGCCCTCCAGGTAGGTAGGGCCCCAGCCATATAGGGCTTTATAGGTAAGTATCAACGCCTTGAATTGGGCCTGGAAGGCTATAGGCAGCCAGCGCAGAGAATGGAACACCAGTGTAATGTGCTCCCAGTGGCCCGTCCCTGAAAGGAGATGGGCCGCTGCATTCTACGGTAGCTGCAGTGTCCGACCCATCACCAAGGGTAGCCCCACATAGAGTGCGTTACTGTAGTCCAGTCTTGAGGTGATGAAAGCATGAATGATAATGGCCAAAGCCACCATATCAGCCGTAATCGGTGAAATGCGTTCCTTGCCACACAGCCCCCACCTGGACATCCAGGCAGAGCTGTGAATGGAGGAGCACACAGACTCTGAACCTACAAAACCGGGGGAGGGGGGTTGAACCCCGTCATTGATGGGATGCCACACCCATCACCCTCCCCCTTAGCATCACTTCAGTCTGTCGGCTCACCCTCATCCATTCCCCCACAGCCGCCAGACATGGAGTAAGCACCGAGACTGTGGGATCTAGGTTGGATGAAAAAGAGAGGTAGAGTTGACCGTCATCAGCATACTGATGACACCAAACAAACTGTCTCATGACCTCACCCAGCAGCTGCATATACACACTGAAGAGGAGAGGGGAGTGGGGACATAATGAATTCTTGTGGGACTCCACACACGAGGTCTTGAGAGGATGAAAAATTAGCCCCAACCATCACTTGCTGAGTTCTCCCAGCCAGGGAACAGCGGAACCATTCAAAAACAGTCCTGCCCACCCCGGCACTGTCCCGCAAGCAAGCAAGTCACCAACATCTCGTGGTCAACAGATCTAAAAGAATCAGCAGGGTCAAACGACCCTCATCTAATTCATAGCGGAGGTCGTCAACCGAAAGCTAAAGCTCAAGCACAGTCTTCGTGCCATAACCTGGACGAAAGCCAGACTGCGAGCTATCTAGAAAACCGATGTGGTGCAGCTGCCGAGCCACCCCCCCTATTCAATAACCTTCCCTAAAAAGGGAAGGTTAGAGATTGGCTGATAGCTGGTGAGGGAATCACTGTCCAGTACTGGTTTTTTAAGCAGAGGCCACACCACCACCTCCATGAGGCAGCTTAGCACTCTGCCCTCCCAGAGGGCAGCACTGGCTACCCCGCCCCTCCAACAACAGCCCCAGCATCTCCCGGCTGGCCATGACCAGCCAGGATGGGCACGCAGCCAGGTCACAAAAAGTGGCTCTGACTGCCCCCAAGAACATCCCCCGCATCAGTCAGGGACACCCACTAAAACTGATCCAACAAAACCGGACAAGACAGGGCTTCCATAACCTCTGGCTCTCCCCTTGTAATAAGTGCAGTGTCGAAGCTGTGGTGAATCCAAGCGATTTTATCCGCGAAGTAATCAACAAACATGTCACAGCAGGCATGGGAAGACTCCAGTTCCAAGCAGAGGGAGGCCGGACCGACCAGCCCCCTCACCATCCGGAAAAGCTCTGCTGGATGAGACTTTACAGATGCTATGAGGGCAGCAATGAACCCCTTCTTTGCTGCCCACATAGCCACTGCGTAGGCTTGTAAACTCGCTCTATGTCACAATCTGTCCACTTCAGCACACAAACGGTGCCAACTGCTGCCCTTCTCACTTCAGCAACCACAGATCCTCAGTAACCCAAGGAAGCCTGCCGTGCCAATGCTTAGGGAGCGGACACCTAGGAGCCATCTGGTCAATGGCCACAAATCAGCAAGATGTTCCAAAGAGCAATGAGGTCATTGAGCGATTGGTCATCAATTGTTGTGCTGTTTCGGTTCAGGATGAATTAATCCGTAATGGCCAGTTCTGTGCAGTTACGGATTTAATCAGAATTCTCAGCCCTAATAGGAACTGCACCAGCCAGCACACAGGCCTAGGCTGGCTCTCCCCCTCCCATCACTGCTTCCTGCGATGCTCCGTTTCATGTATCATTATTTCTTTTAAAAGACAGGCCTTGTAATGATGGGGAAAATATGCAGTGACATTTTAATGTTCCTACTGAATGCAAGAGAGTCACTATTTAAATAATGGATTAGCATAGCCCAATTTATACCTAAAAGAGTAGCATAAATATTTCACTCTATGGACACAGGCAACAGCACACTGCATTGGAGTCAAACGCTTTCACAATCAGTTTGTTTCTAGATGTCATTCTCTCCCTGGGAGCAAAGGCACAAGATCCCCCAGGATTGGAGCCTGCACCCTGGCATTATTCCTGCCAATGCCCACATCCAAACACAAACTATATCTAAACATTGCATAATTTTGCAAACATTTTCATAATTCCCCATCGGAACGGATGTGGAGGGAGCAGCAGAGGAGGAACGCGGCAACACACATGCACACCCCTCACCCCGTGCCCCCCACTAAGGCCTGCTCCCAGAGCATCAGAAACTCTACCGGATTGACTCCCAGGATGTTGGCACTGCCCTTTCCCTATAGAGCATGGCACGTGCCACAGACTGATAGCAGGTACAGGCCCCCCACTGTGCCAGGCAGAGCCCTGTCAACCCCCACATAAAACACAGGAAATCCTTTTCTGTTGTAATGGTTCCCAGGCCTCAGTTTCCTCTATGTCTACCAAGATGGGCGCATAGATCCTGATGTCCCAGCACCCCTCTCTCCTCTGGTTTGCACTCTCAATGCAGACAAAGCCATGCTGGCTGCTCACTCCAGCTGCTACAGGGATGGGATGGGACCCTATACCATGATCTGCCAGCTGTGAAACCAAGGGAGCAACTGTCTACTGCACAGGTAGCAAGGAAGCCCTCCCAACACTGCGCCGTGCTGCACGCCACCACCAAGACATACTTATTTTGCACAGCTTCCACTCCCTATTCACTTCCTACTACGCTCTGAAGCTTCCCCAACACACAACTGAGAACAAAGAGAGCGAGAGATTCCCAAGAAGGAAAGCAGATGAGTTGAGGGAGAAGGAAAGATTTCCACAACAGCTGGAGTCATTAAAGCTGCAAGCAGCACAGAGTCGATGATGTTAGCCAAATCTCAGCCGCTGACAGCTGATGAACTGGCTTCATTAAAGAAACCCATTGGGGGCCTTGTGATTACGTTTCAAACCTGCCCATTAGAGCCCAATCGGCCTAATTGGCTGCTTGCACGGCAGCCTGCTTGCCAGCTCTCTGGCAGAGAAGAGAGGGATGGGATTTAGTAATGAAGGCAACAGAGAGCCTGACCCCATCATACCCCCGCCACCAGCACACGGCCAAAAGGCACGGATCACTACCACACTATGGGCCGTTCTATGGCATTTTCTTAACTCGGACCAAACTGTCTCTGTGCCCAGAAAACCAAGGGTTCTCTTAGACTCGTCTAATACGAGCACCGTAGAGCACGGCCACAATGCATGATGGGGAATGTAGTTTCCCATTTCAGCCTCGGCCTTCCTCCCCAACCAAGCCCATTATTTATTTGCCCTTCCCACTAAGGCACAGGGTGGGCTACAAACACCCCCACAGCCATTGACCAATAGGAAATCGAGGGGTCATCGCCGACTCGGGGAGGTACGGTGGAAGGAGCATTAGGGGGCAGGTGGCGGAGCGTTTGACAGGGATGGGGAAGGCTGGATTGAGACTTTCCAAGGGTGGGGGACAAGGTATCTGAGCTGCTTCCATTCCCTCTCCTGGGGCTGCAGGAGCAGAAAGGCCATGATGGGGGAAGAGGCAGAGTCAGCACTGCTCTGCACTGCAGACTCACTGGCTCAGCAGAGCTAACTGCCAGCAGATGGTTTTCAGCAGAAAACTCCTGAAAGAACTGAAGAAAAACTATCTCAGACACAATTAACAGCCCTGCCAGAAGAGCTTGGCCTCCGTTACTCTGGAGGGAGAGCCTAGGAGCTGAGACATTTGGGTAGTGTCCCCCTCACTGGAACCGTGTGGGATCCTGGCTAAACCCATTCCCTTCTGCACACCTCAGCACCCCCGTATCCCAGCACGGGGATCAGCTACCAGGGCTAAGCACACAAAGGAGAATCCTAGCCCAACCCGCTGCAGGGCTTTAACCGACTCCTAAACGAAAGCAAAAAAACAAGCATTAAAATCCAGGGTCCAGCTGCGACTCCCTTCCCACCAGTTCTGGCTTTTTAACCACCGCCAATTGGAGGCAAGGAAGCGCGTGGCCCCTTTGAGACAGGCTCAGCATGCATGACTGGACTAACAATTCCTTCCCTTGGTCTGTCCTTCAGCTTTTAAAGGAGGATTGAAAACTTGGCCAAGATTCATTCAAACACTGGGAAGAATTAGCACCTGCGCCTCAGAAGCATTGGCATAATTAGCTCCTTGGAGAACAGAGGGAGAAAGGCTGCTTGGATCAAACTGACTAAAGACACAAAGTGCCAGTGGCAAAAACACCGTGTTGCTGCACTCACAGAGCCGAGTGGCAGCGCATCCCAAGCACCCCGGGCTGCATCACCCACTAGGCAACCCCACCTCACGGAGCAGAAGTTGCACCAAGAAAGCAAGTGATGCCCAGCACCGTGTGGCTCTGGGGGAGCTCGCTCGCTACACAGGGCAGGGAAGCTGAGGTTACTCACCTGTAACCTTGGTTCTTTGAGATGGGCTCCGTCGTTCACACCTGTGGGTTCTGTACCTGCGCAGATCGGCCCGGACGCTTCTCCAAGCAGTTAGTTCTCTGCACGCCGTGGCCCCTCCCTCGCTGGCTCTTGGTTTTGGCAAGTTTCCAGCGGCACTATAAAAGGAAGGAGCAGGTGCAAGTTACCTCTGTTGCTTCCAACTGCCCCACCAGAACAATGGCTTGTTTAAGCGGGCTCTGATGTAGAGGGGAAGGTGTGACAGCCCCCATCTCAAAGAACCAAGGTTACAGTCAAGTAGCCTCAGTTTCTTCTTCGAGTGGGGCTCTGCCGACTTACACCTGTGGGAGAATTCCCAGTAGGGAGGAGGCATCCACCTACATAAAGAGGCAAGACTGCTCTCTCAAAGCCAACAGCTGATCGTGAGGAAAGGTCAAGTGCCCTAATGGTTGGCAAACGTGCGTGTCAAACTCCACGTGGCTGCCTTAAGTCATTGAGTCAGAGGAAACTCACAGGCCCGTGCTGCAGATGTTGTCATAGCCCTAGTAGAGTGGTAGGAGGCTTCTTGTCAAACAACATGTAACAGCGAGAGACATGCCACTAGCCACGAAGATATTGGTTGTGAGGTTACTTTGGAGCCTTGAGTGGGACCCCCTGAGCTAATGAAGAGGGAAGTGGACTTTCCTTTTACCTTGACAGAACAAAACCCTTTTGAAAGTGCCCTTTTGACGTCTAACGGTATGATGAGCTGATTCTCCCTTGGAGGTGTGAGGTTTAGGGGGTAATTTCTTGGGACGTATGGCGCTGGTTTCTTTTTAGGCTGTTTGGCAGCAGGGTCCCTGCTCTGCAGATTTGTCTCGTTTCTTTTTCTTCAGGACATCCAATTTCTTAGTCATTTCTTCCCCTGCTCTAAGAGACCCAAAAAATGAAGCATACTCTTAACTTGGTCTTTTTATTTTTTACAGGTGATATTTTGTGGAAGGTAGGCACTGGTGCAGTGCTGCTAGCAAGAAGGCTCTCCGGCTAGAAGGGCCGCTGGTGAAGAGGTTGCCAAAGATGGTGGGGCCGAGCCCGGCTTCTGTGGCGGCAGAGTGTGAGTTGCAAGAGAGGAAGAAGATAACTCTCCAGGTGCCTCTAGCACCTTTTTTGTGAATAGGAAGTGGAGCCACATCTTGCCCAAGAGACTGGTGCATGCCGCACAACCGGTTGGCTTTTGTGCCTCTCCAAGGCATGTAGGCACTGGTTGTGTGGGTCAATTAAGGGAACTGACATAGGGCACCTAATACATTTCTTAAATCCCCCCCTTCTTCATGGTCTGTGGAGAGGAACTGCGGGCTGCAAAATAAATGGTATTCTTCTTCTTAAGAGGTTTCTTTGTTTGAATCACAGAAGGCTTTTTGTTTGTTTGCTTTTAAGCGAGGAAAAGCTTCCTTCAACTACTAAAAGCTTTGGTGGTTGGAAGAAACTGAGGTAACACACCTGCCCCCACCTTTTATAGTGCTGCTGGAAGCCTGCCCAAGCCATGAGCCACGGCTTGCAAAGAACTGACTGCTTGGAGACGCTTCCGGGCTAATCCGTGCATGCACGGAACCCACAGGTGAGAGTCGACAGAGCCCACTCCAAGAACAGGTTTCTATTGCGGACAGTCTCAGATCTCATGGCAAATGGGAGATGGTCGCTTTAAGGAGCCAGCTCTTTCTGCTTACTAAACCCAGGGAATTTGCAAATCCAATTTATTTTTCATGTAAGTAGCTGTGGGAGGTGGAAGGGGCACTCCCTTTGTCACTGGCTGCCAAGTCTTAGAAGAGGTTTTAGAGCAGACTGATAAGCTGAACAGTAAACAAGTCACCAGGCCCAGACGGTATTCATCCAAACGTCCTCAAGGAACTCAAATACATAACTGCAGAAATACTATCAGGGAAATGGACGCGGTCACTAAAATCGGTCTCTGTGCAAATGCAATCCCAGTCTCCAGAGGTAACCCTGGAAACCACAGACTGCTATTGACATTAGTACTCGGCCGAGACCACTGCAAAAAACCAGAATTATTGGACATATTGACAAAAGTGACACACTAGGGAAGAGCCAGCATGGTTTTTGCAACAGAAGTCTTGCCACACTAATCTACTGGAATTCTTTGGGGTCGTCAACAAGTACGCAGATGAGTGATCTGGACAATATTTGGATTTCAAGAAAGACTTTGGCAAGACTCATCCAAGCCTTTTCAGAAAAATAAGTCATGGGATAAGAGGAAGACTGATCCTCTCACAGGTCAATAACTGGATAAAGCATAGGAAACAGGAGTAGCACTAACCAGTCAGTTTTCATAATGAAAGTAGTAAACAGCAGGGTGCCTCAGTGGGTTTGTACCGGGACCGGTGTTTAATATACTCACTAACAATCTGGAAAAGGGGGAGAAGAATGAGGTGGCCAAATCTGCAGATGTCAAAGTTATTCAAGATAGATAAGTCAGAGCTGACTGTGAAGAATCAGGAGGAGGATCCCACGTGACTGGGAGACCGGGCAATAAAATGGCAGATAAAATTCAATGTCCGTAAATGCAAAGCACATAGGAAAAAATAATCTTAACATGCATACACAATGCAGGGTTCTAAATTGGGGATTCCCTCTCAGGAAAGGGATCTTGGAGCCACTGTGATTAGTTCATTAAAAACATCTGCTCAGTATGCAGCAGCTGTCAAAAAGGCAAACCATGTATTAGGAATTATGGGGAAAGGGATTAAAAATAAAATGGAGAATTACAAAATCATGAGTGGTGTGGAGCAAGAAAAGGAGAGCTGTTATTCTCACACTCTCAAAACAGACCTGATTAAATTAACCAGCAGTGGTTAATAAAACCAAATAACCCATGAATTTCCCTGCCAGAGAAGGCGGTGAAGGCCAATTGTATCACTGGGTCGGTTAGGGCCATAAATTCCTATTGGCAGGGACCCATCTTCACGGTGTTTACCGCATTGGCAGCAAAGGGATGCAGGGACCCCAGCTCCCTGGTTGGTCAGACAATAAGAGCTCTGCCTGTTGGGGGCCTGGAGTGAGCAACAGGGAATCGATTGCTCCATGATGACCTGTCGCGCTTCAGCTGGCCACTGTCAGAGACAGGATACTGGGCCAAATGGACCACGGGTTGGACCCACGCTGGCACTTAGCTTCTTCAGTTGGACTCTGTTCATGCTTAAAAGCAGAGAAGAGTTTCTTTGCATCGTGCCTCTCGAACCCCGCAACACCCAGCCCGACGGAGCTTGGATTTCCGCATCAGCTTTAGATGCTAGGTGAAAAAATAAAACACACCCATCAATAAAATGGTTTTTTTGGCCCAAGCGAGCAAAACGTATGCCAGCAACAGTTAAATTTCTATCCTGCTATTTTTCTGGGTGCTGGCCCCGATGCAGGATTCCCCAATGGCCAGGCTCCCTCAGATCCCCAGCTGCTTTTTAGTCTGATTATTTAAAATTTATATCCCACCACTCCTGCCCTCAGGGCAGCCCGGGCCAGTGAACAACATTCAATAAAAACATTTTTAAAAATTAAAACAATTTTAAAATACAGTATGTGGGGAAACCACCCCACCCTACCCCTCGCCAAAAGCCTGACGGCACAGCCAGGTCTTACACAAACGCTGAAACAGCAGGAGAGTGGGGGCCAACTGAGCCTCCTGCGGGAGCGAATTCCACAGCACAGGGGCAGCCACCGAAAAAGATCTAACATCAGTGGCCGCCTGCCTCGCCCGGGGAACCTCCAAAAAGGCTCCCACGGACGATCTCAGGGGTCACATGGGCACATGGGGAGTGAGGCGGTCCCGCAGATAAGCAGGGCCCAGGCCATGAAGGGCTTTAAAGGTCAAAACCAGCACCTTGAACCTGGCCCGGTGCTTTATAGGCAGCCAGTGCAGAGCGCAGAGCACCGGTGTCATGTGCTCCCTGCGACCCGCCCCCGTAAGGAGACGGGCCGTGGCATTCTGCCCCAGCTGCAGCCTTATTGATACAATCCCACTCCACACGGTGCCACCTGTTAAAGAGCAAAGTAAAACATCACATTGTGCCGGCAGCAGAAGACAATTCTTCAGCAACAGAACAGAAGCCTTGGCACATTAAGCTAAGGGGAGTAGTTCCTCAAGCTAGTGGGTTATCCCCAGCCAGCCGCAAAAGGGAGGCCACGTTCTGAAAGGAGCCCCCAGTTCTCCTCTTGGGCTCAGCTAAAGCCGGAGCATTTCCCTCCTGGGTCGCTTGAGAGAGGGTGGGAATTTTCTTCTGTCCAGTGACTGGTCTATAGAGAATTCAGCCTATCGGTGGAGAACCCTGCTTTAGTGCCGGACATTCCAGAGAAACTCCCTGCCCTTCTGAACGGGCTCGCTTCCATGCTAACATGCTTTCTCTGGAGCGCCACTCAGCACCCGCACCCTGTAGCTAGAGACTACCACCTAGGAGCCGGAGTAGCGCTGCCTTCAACTTGGCTGCTTTTGAAGGTTGAGAGACAGAAACTGCAGCCGGGCAACGTAGTTGCAGGGAAAAGGAGAACTCAGGAAATACAAAGGATTTGAGTGGCTGCTCCACGCAGGGATTAGTCAGTAATACCTTGATTTTAATAGACTGAGTTCTAGCTTCATTCAAGCAGAGCTGAATTCTCCACGGGAAATGCCCAGTGTCTCTGTGCCAGGCACTTGCCAGCTTTCAGCATCCAAGGGGCTGAGAACCTGGCAGCCACAGTGTCTCCCAGCAGGTTAGCTGCACGGGCAGCGGTTCTCAGCCGGGCAAGGAAGGAGAAAGGAGATGCTGAAACTCAGGGGGTGGCTGGGGATGGGGCGATCTACAGAGTGGTTCTAGGACATCCGTGTTAATAATGTTTTAGTAATTCTGCCCTTACAGGATCTGTAACTAGCTCCGCATGCGAGAGGAGAAGTCAGGAACGGCTGTGAAGTTTAAACTGCAGTTTGCCCCCCGCCTTCCCCTTGTGACCAAGTCCTTAAGAGAAGGTGCAGGGAAGGAAGAGGGAGTAGAACCGTGGATGGACTTGGAGCCCTCCTGACACCGCCTTGCACATCTGAGCGGTTGTGACCAAAACTGTGGGGCTCCCCTCTCTCTGGCTCTAGCCACGACTCGGTGACCCTGCTTAGAGCAAACACTGAGCCCCACTCTCCCTTGAGAGTGTCTGTGTTGTCTGGCTCCGCAGCCACCAGAAAAGTCAATGGGTTCAGCTCATCTTGGTGTTAAACCAAGAATTCCCCCATCAGTATCTAGCGCCAGTCACCGCAGACACATGCAAGTCTCATAAAAACTAAACAGATAATACAGGCGCAGAGTTCAGGCAGAAGGAGCCTAATAAATAAACTCAAAACGCTGCGCCGTGTCTACGTCCAGATCGAGCTCTAGAAAGCGCTTTGCTCCCCTGTCGGGGTTGTTCCCCGAGCCCCTTGGGTAAGCTTCCACCACAGGGGGGGCATTGCCATTAGCCAACCTTGCCATGTAGACTTCCTTAGGTACCTATGGCCCGTAATGTGCATTTCAACAGGTACTAACTGTGTCTGGCTAAGACTCGGTTAACTCAAATTTCCTTCCCATACAATTTCACAAGCTTTTACCATAACTCCATTCCAGTTTATACAATCAATAATTAATATAAAACTTTTGATTCCACGTTACCCTGATCACTTAGACACCAAACACTCCCCAGGTTACATCAAATGAGGACATTCATGTCATATTAGTAACTCATAAAACCCGTGACAGCAGCTTTAACAGTCAGTGCTTCTGGCATGGCAGCGCCCAGATGCCAGGGGCACCCAGCCTTGGCACACAGCTGGAGCCTGAACCACTTTGTTTTGTTCAAAGAGGATTTTTTCCTGCAAAGAGTTGCACATTAGAACAACATTCTAGCCAGACAAGGCCACAGGCAAAGAGATTAACCCCAAAGAGTTCTCAGAGTGTGTTGGATGGAATGAGGGCGAGAAACAGCAAAGGGTTGGACTGAAAACCGAGGAGTTCTGTATCCTGTATAGCAAGGACAAAAATCGACATGTCCATCTGGGTCATGGAAGACACATACAAGCTGCCCAGCAGGGAGGGGTGGGGGTGGGAGTGGTAAAAGGCCTCGCTCACTAAACCGAGTACGGACGGAGCAATCATCCTACTTTCTCTGGGTTGGTTGGTTTTTCCTTTCCTCAAGGTTTTGTACCGAATGAACAGCAAGTTTTGCCATGTGAGATTCTTCCTTTTATCTATCTATTTTATTATTATTTATAGAGGTCCAGAAATAGGTCTGGCACCGATCAGTTATGAGCCTTAATAGGAAGAGCAGGTGATAAATTTCAATAAATAAATGGGAAGAAACAGGTCCCTGCCCCAAGGCACTTACAATCTAAAATGGACAAACGGTGAGGGGCCCATAAGGTGATTATGGGTACTTATTTTTATAAATAAAATTAAAGACAAAGAAAAAAGAAATATGCCGGGTCATCTTGCTCTTTCAGCTGTTTGTTGGAATTTCTGACTTGCCCAGAGAATCCTCTTCACCCCCATCAATCTAGTGTGTCCTTGTCTCCCCCAAGACGACACTGCTGCGGCCTGTGGCCCTAGACAGCATAACGGAGCCCGAAAGGAAAGCCTGATCCATGAACACTCAGCACAAATTCCGGGGCGCTGCCCACTCACTTCCATAGATGTTCAGGTTTCAGTAGCTTCTAATTTCGTTCTGTCTCAGCAGTTCAGGACAGAATTCAAATACGTGGCTGCAGCCTGCCACGATGTCCACAAGCCTTATCGTGCTGTGCAGCGCCACCAGGGCTGGCTTTCTCCAAAGCCACTCGCCTGCAACACTGAGCTTTCACGTCATCTCATTGGGCACAGCACCTGGGCTAAACTAGATCTTTTCATCCCCCTCCCCCTTGTTCGGCTGCTCACAGAAATAGCAGGCAGCAGCGCTCCCGGTGTGGGAAGACAGTCCCACCTGAGGAATTGACACAGATTTACTCCACAGTAACTAGGGGGACTTAGTAAACAAGCAAACACAGATTAGAACAGGCATCTCTGGGTGTTTTTAGACATGCACCTACTTAGTACCTCTAGGCAGCCAGCTCCTCTGCTGCCAGCAGCTGTAAGGCCAGGACAGGAAAGGGCCCTGCGCCCCCCTGGGCTTCACTGCAGTGTTCCCGTTTAAACAAAAGGAGCCCAGGAAGAGGATGTGGTTCAAACTGGTCCACAGTTACAAGGCAGGGATGGGCCAAGTTTCCATGTCCAGGAACTGCATACCAAAATATTCACTTCACCAAGAGCCACAACCGCACACATCATCAATGGTGGCTTCTTCCCCCGATCCCGTGGATGGGGCAACGCTGCTTCCCCCAACTCCCCGCTGGCTCACATCAAAGCTCTGGCTCCTAGGACTCAGGTGGGCCCAGGGCTTGCTTGCACGGGCCCCAGGAGGCTCGGGAGCAGCCAAAATGGCAGCTTGGATTCTCTAGTTTCTCAGGGAGTCCCATGGCCACGTCCCCCAGGCAGGTGCCAAAGAGTCACCCCCTCTGTGACACGGGAAAGGATCACAAGGGCCCAGCTACTATTGATAGGGCTTGGATCTTCCATGGGACTTTCCATTCTAGGTTGTCACAGCCCTCCGGCTTCCTGCGCCCTGTCTGACGGGGGGTGGGGAGGACGCTACAGTGGCGAGGGGACAGGAACACGCCCAGCGTCTCAGAGTGAACCAGTCCAACGCCAGCCCCTTGCACTAGCCACTAGGAACCAAGGCTGTTATGGGGCTTCAGCTCTCTGACATGGTTAGGGGCAGCAGGAAGCCAGGCTTGCTGGGCGGCTCTGCCAGTAGTGACAGAGAGGGAGTTAGTTTTAGTGGAGTTGTTCTTCCCAGGAACCAGTGTATTAATAGCTGCTTTGCTTTTACCTCCCTCCCTTCTCTGAATGCAGGCTGCATCCTGCCCGCGCACATCAGCCCAGCCGTCAGCATGATAAATCCCAGAGCAAACATCCTCACAGAAAAGCAATTCCAAAGCCAGCCAGTAAACAAACCACCAAAGCCTTTGCCTTGGAGACGAGGAGGATTCAGCACTGCCTCACAGGAGGAGTCAATAATGACAGGCGAGGGGCAGGGGAAGCAGAGGGGGCTTAGGAGCCTGTCATTAGCGGAAGCTGAGTCTTTGCTATATAATTAGACAATTATCTGGGAAACACAACTGATGCTGCGGTCCCTTCTCGGCAAGAGATTCAGAATTTTATTTGATCTGTCAGTCTATAGACTCCCCATTTATTGCAGAGCATCGGGTCCTGCGCAGCTGCCACAGTCCAAGCCAGTCTAATTGCATGGAAGCGCCCGCCGCCGCTGCAGGCCCCAAGGGGAGATGGCGCTCGCTGAGCCTGCTGAGGGAAAGCGCCTCATTCACCAGGTCCACAACCTGAAGGTTAATCTATCTGCCTGGCCTAACGCACTTATCGACATCACAGCCAGGGGGAGCAGCACGGAGCCAGCTCAGCTGCCAAGGTCACCTTGGCCTAGACCGCCCCCAGCAACATTCAGGACAGAGGCGTGGGGAGGATTCAAAGGGCCCTGGGGCAGATGTGCCCCTGGTCGAACCTGGGAAACACCTCCCTGCTGAGAGCACTCTCGGCCCAGGCACAGAGAGAGCTGCTCCAGTCCACGCCTCTGGAACACCCTTCCCTTGGAGGTTTGCAAGACCTAGTTATTCAGCCAGACATTTAACAGGCAGGTTTAGGAATATGGGAGGGGGGGGGGGCAGCATAAGAAGTGTTTTATTTATTTATTTGTATTTTTACCCCGCACCCTCCTGCCAATAGGAGCTCAGGGCGGCTTACAAATCCATAAAATACACAATATAAAATACAATACAAAATTATAAAACCCATACTGGACTGCCACAAAGTGTAATAAAAACCCCACACCTCCCTGACCCTCAACCCTACCCATCTCCCTTGCAAACAGCCTGGCGGAACAGCCAGCTCTACTCAAATATCGGGAGAAGGAGAGATGCCGAGAGGGAGTTTCACAGCCTTGGAGCAGCACCCCCCTCCCCTGCAGGGGCTGAGCCAGAGTCCAAGGAGTGAGGCGGCCCAGCCCGTTTAGGGCTTTATAGGTCAGCACCGACACCCTGAATTGGGCCCAGAAGACTATCAGCAGCCAGTGCAAAGCTCGGAGTACTCGAGTGAAGTGCTCACAGCAACCCGTCCCTGTCAGGAGACAGGCCGCCGTGTTCTGCACCAGCTGCAGCCTCCAGACCATCACCATGGGCAGCCCCAGGTAGAGCACGTTGCAATAGTCCAGTCTTGAGGGGATAAAAGCGTGATGAGGGTGACCAGGTCGGAGTCTGAGACGTACGGCCGAAGCCGCCGCACCAGATGTAATTGGCAAAACGTGCTCGTCACAGCCGCCACATGGACATCCAGACAGAGCTGCAAATCGAGGTGCAACCCCAGACTACGAACCTCAGAGACCAACGGCGTGCGAACCCCCATCAATGATGGGGGACGTCAACCCCACCAGCATCACCTCTGTCTTGTTGGGATTCAGCTTCAGGCAGCTCACCCTCATCCAATCCCCCAGTCGCCAAACACCAGGGCTCATGGTTCCTGAAGCAGCTTTGCCACCTGGTCCACGGTAGCTACACACTTGATTCAGGAGATGACAGGCTGACGTAAGACTCACCAGCAAAACTCAACATTACTTGTTAAGAACTGAGGCAGAGCAGTGTGCCCCGGACAGAGCTTCCCTGCCTTGGAGCGACTCTCTGCTCATCAAGCTAGTTCAGCACTGGACAGCAGTCCCAGGGAGCACACTGCACTAGTATCCACGCAAGCGGCCCTGCCCGTCTGCCTTCCACAAGGAGCTGCATTCTGCAGATTGATGCTGTGGTGGCACCAGCGCATCAGCCTGTGTCCCCCCGGGGTGAGGCAGAGCCAAATGAGGCAAGTAGTTTGCTACTGAAATTGGGCAGACATCTCAACCCGCCTGTGTATTAAACGTCTTCTACAGTCCACGCCAGTAAGTCTCCCTGGGCTTTCCCACCAACTGCAGTCCGGAGGGGGGGCCCCAAAGCTGGGTGGATCAGGCCACACTGCAGCAGGCAATCCAACTGCTTGTTCACCCCCGACAGGCCAGGAGAGTCTCAGTCGCTTGAGCCGCTACATTCAGACGCTGCTGCACTCGAGCCTATTGCCCACTATGCTAGTAAGAGAAGCTGTTTGCCTGGCCTTGCCTTCTACAGCCCCCAGCGTTCTGAATCTCTGCCCTGCAAAGGGCTTTGAGGCACGGTTCCCACTAGCCCCAGTAGTTGCACTCATCCAAACTTTTCCCTTCGATCCTGGCTGGAACAGAGCTCTGCTGAGCAATAATCCTGTCTGGATACAGGCAGCTTCCAATGCTCTCTCCGCTGCCAACCAGCAGTTATCCATCCTCACTGACCCTATTGCAGGATGAGCAGCTGCCCCAGGAGCAGTTCCTCTCGGGCCTGCTGCAGGCCTGGAAAAGGCACCAGCCCCAAGCCTTGTTCCCCCAGAGTCCAGGCTGTCCGCTCCCCGCACCCTGCCGGCACATACGAATATTGTCCAAGGACAAGCGTGTTCTCCCAGCCTCCAGGAGTCCATAGGTCTCTTTGGATGAAATCCACTCTCAGCCCACACAAGCCAAGCCCAGTTGGTGCGCAGGTACCGGGAGCCGGGGCTCTTGCTGCCTGCAACAGCGGCTAGCTAACAGCCACCCACTTAGCTCCTGCAGTGGCTCTATGGATTGGGCCCATTTCTGACCCCGAGTCAGACATCTTTGAGGTTTTCTAGCCAGCGATGTCTCCAAACGATGGGGCGTAAGAGCAGCGTCTGTGTGTGAGAACACGCAAGCTTTCGGGCCACCCCTTGCATTTGTGCTTGCCTGAGGAAGGGCCCCATGCGGCCCAAGCTTGCATTGCACACCCTACCAACAGGAGTGGCCCAGTAAAAGATCTCATCCGCACCCCTCTCTCTCCGGCCAGCCCCTGGGCCAGCCTCTCCACAGAAGCAGCAGCTGCTCAGTTCTCTGGGGAAGTTTCTCTCTCTGCCGGTCTCCCTCGATCTCCACAACCCTGGCAGGTGTCATCGGGCCTGACTGTCTCTCTCTTCTAAACAGGGGGTGCCCCGAATGACCCAGCTGCCCCACTAACTATCTGTCACCAAAGAGCTGCACTGGGTGTTCAAAGCTGGAAATTCACAGCAAACCCCTTTGAGGAAACTCCAAATTCTGCTTCCACAGCTCAGACTCCATTCTCTCTCCCCTCCCGCTCAGTAGCCGGTTACAGAGATCCCCTGGGTTCCCACAGGAAGCACAGCGATGAGGGGTAGTTTAGTAACAGGGGAGATTTGGAATGAGAGGCAACATCCCCCTCTGAACAAATAGCAGATTCCCAGCCAATGGCCAGAGCCTCTGTCCTTACAGCAACAGGAGGGCGCTGCCACTTCCCCCCCAAAAGAGGACACGGGGGAGAGCAGCAAGTTTAGGGCTAGATGCTCAGACTGAAGCCTGTTCCTCTTTCCTGATGCCCCTGCTCTAATTAGTCAATAATTTATGCTAACATCTCTGTCAGAGAGGAACGGGGACAGTACCTACGGTATTAAATATTCATCTTCATTAGTCGATCAAAACCAGTTTTTGCTTCTCTCCCTGTGCAGCCATTAGAACGAAACGCCGTCCAAAACCGTGTGTCTGGGCAGCACTGCCTCTCCCCCCTATTCCCCTTGCACTCTCTTTCACACAAGCTAAGTGCCCTCCTCCCCCAACCCTGCTTCAACTTTATTGCATCTTCCTAACACACAGGAGTCCTGACACTTTGCTCCCTCCCTCCCTCACCATTTATCATGGATCCCAGGTATTTCAATTTTGCAACCTGGCTTAAGGTCTCTCACAGCAAACTCTTCTCTTTTCTACTAACATTTATTTGAGTTTATTCTCAAACTGCCCTTCAACAATTGTACTTTCTACCCATCTTTCTTGCAACTCTTCTCCTGTTTCTGCGTCTGTTACGAAGTCACCTGCAGAGAGGAATGCCTCGCCTCGCCTCAAGCACCCATCTCTAGGAGAAATAGGAGTGAACTGCTCGCACGCTGATTGGCTTCTGACTGCAGTTCTGTCATGTCTCTGCACTCCATCGCCTTTAGAGCCCTCCCCACCTTTGCCAGCGCACCTGCCTTCCTTCCGTAAGTGGGAGCACGCTGAACGCTTAGCAAAGCCAGCAGAGAGAGAGCAGCCAGTAGCGCGCGCTCAGTCATTCCAGATACAGCATCTGCAATTCCCTTTCCTTGCATGAATCCAACCTGCTCCATGTGTTGTTATTCTCTCCCCACTGTTTATCCACAATTGCTCTGACATGGCCTGTTACTCACTTAGCTTTATTTCTCAACAATTACCACAATTTATATGAGCAAATGATCAGTGGGCCATCAGTGCTATTTGACTTTGATACCAACCTTGTGGCGCTCTCTCTGCATCCAATACTTTCTGCAGCAGCTTCTCACATGACTTCAATCATTTCAACAATTCCCTCCTTCCAAAAGAGTTCTCCTGCTGCCCGCTGTGATACTCCCCTTGCTCTGTGTAATTTGTTCTCGCTGTGGCCTCTCCTCTACATGGTCTCCCTTCATCATCCACATTTTTATTTTTAAATCTCTCTTCCTCATTAAAACTTTTAAATAAATAAATACATTTTGTTCTCTCTCTTTTTATATTTGTGTCCACAATCAGAAGTCTACGATGGGTCATCACTGCCTCCCCCCGTACAGCAACACTTCATAACCTTTCCCTTCCCTCTCTGACTGGCCAGAATATAGTTGGTTTGGCTTTTGCCCTAACCAGCCTTATACTATTCATTTATTTGTTCAGTTTTATACCACATCCAGTCTTATCATCACCTACTATCTCTCGGACATCTCTGCTTGGATGTCTCACCGTCAACTGAAGCTTAATATGGCCGAGATATAACTCCTCATTCCCTTCCCCCCCCGCCCCCCATCTTCCCTCTCAATTTCCATCAATGGTGCCCCCATCTAGTCTGTCCCTCAGGCACATCGCCTGGGGCTCAGACTCCTCTCCCCCCTTGGCACCTCAGATCCAGTCTGTTACTAAGGCCCATCACTTCTCTCTGGACAAAATTGCTTGTTCTTTCTATTGCCAAAAACCTAAGTCCATGCTCTAGTCATCTCGTCTTGACTATTGTCACCTCATTCCTGGCCTCCCCTGCTTGGACCTTGACCCTCTCATTTCTATTCCACACTCTGCTGCCAAGGTCATTCACCTCGCCTGCTCTGCCTCTCCTCCCTCCACTGGCTCAGTCTCTTCCTTCACATTCAGCACAAACTCCTTGTCTTCACCTTCAAGACTCTTCATGGTCTTGCTCTTCCCGATCTTTCTGCTCTTGCTTCACACTAGGTTCTCATGAGGGAGCTTTCCTCCGCCTCTTCCACCCACCCTTATCCGCCTCTTGAAACATCTTTGCTCCTCCTCTCAGGCTGCTTTCCCCCAGCTCCTTGTCCCCCCACACAGCTCCCGGAGGCTCCCTCAACCGTCTTCCCCTGTAACCAAGCTACGCAAGTGCCCCTGCCACTCCTCAACTTCATGACTGGTTCCCCTAGATTGTGAGCTCCTTGGGACAGGGACCTGCCTCTAATTAATAACTGCTCAGAGCCGGCCTACCAGGCACATGGCTGGCGTTCTAGAGAAGTACTTCACAATAATATAAGGTGCTACGATGTAACATTAGCAATGGACAACTCTAAACCGACGTCAGCCTTGATTGCCGGTGCTTTCTCCGGCTGGGCCGGTCGCTTTCCTTTCATACAACCCTCCAGAGTTCCTCCTTCTTCCTTACTGCAGCCACCTGCCGAGTATTCCCAGACACTGCGTTTAGCATTGCGCCGCTGCTACCAGTCTGACCGCCACCTGCCTGTGCTTCACTCTCCAAACCTCCGTCCCCTGGCCCTTTAAATTGCTACCCAGTATTACCCCCACTCCATTTCTTTTCCAGCTTTCTCCACTAGACTAGATCTCATCCCCTGTTCCCTGCACACACACACAGAGCTTCTCTCCTCCTGCCTGCCCGGCTTCTCATCACCGATGCAGTCGGCAGCTCCTTTAAGCCCTGAGGTGCGTCCTGCCCCTTCTCACAAGTCAGGGTCGCTCCCAGAGGACACCTTGTTCTTCACAGAACATCCAAAATTCGTTTTAAATATTGAGCTCTCTCTTGCTCCTGGCTGTCTGCCATCCCTCATGCCAGCCATGGGGGGCAGGGAGGGTGCCACTGATCAGGGGAGGGGGCTGTCGTGCGTTGGGGGAGCCCAGAGTGGCTCTTGCACTTTGGCATCACCACGGCACCTTCCTCCCCAACGCTCTGCAGGACATGCCGCCATTACGGATATAAGGATATTAACTGAGTCAGACCAATGGTCCATCTTAACCCAGTATTGTCACAACATGACAGCAGCAGAGTTTGAAATCTGGCTGTCCAGGATCCTCGGCAGAGGCCTCACCCAGGCGTCCTGCTACCCGAGACCCTCCAGGATCCCCAGCAGAGGCCTCACCCAGGCGTCCTGCTACCAGATACCCTCCAGGATCCCCAGCAGAGGCCTCACCCAGGCGTCCTGCTACCTGAGACCCTCCAGGATCCTCGGCAGAGGCCTCCCCCAGGCCTGCTACCCGAGATTCTGAATGGGAGATGCCAGGGATTGAACTTGGGACTTTATACATGCAAAGCATGCGCTGTACCACCTGAGCACAGACCATTGCTTCCCAGCTCAGTTCAAGGCAAGTACCACAGACTTCAACCCCTCCACCCATCAGGTACATGCTGGGTGCATCAATAGCTCCCCAATACGGTTCTGTGTGGCCACCCGCCTCTGGCACGTAACAGAAACACAGGCTGAACCCATCCCAAGTTGCCCAGTGCATCCAGTAACCCCAAATGTCTACATGAGAGCAGAGCAGACCAATTAACTATGTCCTACGGTCCAAAGCACAAAGGAGAGACACTGAATCTTGGCTAAACAGTCAGGCATTTGCCCCATCTGGAAGGAACATGCTCTGCTACCCATCTTATCCCCCTCTCGCCTCCTGGATGTGTCAGCAGCCTGCCTGGATGCAACTACACAGACCACTTAGAATTTGCAGGGCCCAGTGTCATGAAGGAACATAGGGTCAACACATGACCAGAGGGAACATATATGCACTGTTAATTTAGAGAAACCAGTTTGTAATATGTACTATTAAGTTATAGAAACCATTACTGTAACATTGCGAAAGAGGAAACATTATGAAATAGGAGCAGCACAGCTCCCATGGGCATTAATATGCAAACAGAGGTCTTTCCAAAAGGTGAGAGTGTCTCTAACAGCAGCTTTAAGAATGCAAATGAAAGGAAACTGCATACGTGAGTGAGCCCACAGGTTCAGGAGAGAAAAGGGGAAAACAAAAGGACTTTCTGGAAGACTCGAGAAGAAACTAGGAGTTTTCCCCCCCAAGGACTTATAAGGGACACTCGAACCCATAGAGAACCGAGTCAGTTGAGAACTCATTCAACTGTTTTTAGGAGGGGCGGGCTAAAAATCTATCAACTAAATAAACAAATAAATAAACCTAGGACTCGCTGAGTCTCGGATTATAGCTGGGGGCAGGAGCCTGTCAGCTAGCCTGTTGAAGCAATGTACTGAAAGACTGCTTCTAAGAACTCAAAGCCCAGCCTCACGACATCTGGCTGAGAAATGGATTCAAGCGCATGGACTTTCTGTAGGGTAAGATCTTAACTAGGGACCTTTCTCAGTACAGACTAGGACTGCAGTATTTACTTTTGTTTTAATTGCCATTCTGTGTTCAAACTGTCTTTGTTTATGTAATCAATACACTTTCTTCTTTACTAAGAAGTGCTTTCTGTCGTCTCACACTGGGAAACACAGTGTGAGTATCTTGTGCCCTCAAGCACTTGCGAATCCAGAGAGAAAGAGTGTGAGCGGGAAGCCTCTGGAGCTTGGGTGACAAAAGTGTTGCCCCCTTTGCAAGACTGGATCAGCTAGAGAGAGAATTGATTCAGACAGGCTGCAAGTGAGGGAAACTGAGTCACCCAACCCAGAAAAGTAGGGTAGTGGACCCCAACCCCGTGACAGTGGCGCCCAATGAGAAGGGTTACACTCAGACTGGTGTGCCAATGTGTAGAAAAGCAAAGGGGGATAATCAAAAGTAAGTGGCATCCTCTAAAGGGAGTAAATCCCAAATCTGAAGAGAATGAGTTGCCAGCACCTTCTGGAACTCAACTCTAGGAGTGGAATAAGCAAATCTTTGACCAGCCTCTGCAGGGCCCTAAAGGTGGTCATGTCTGAGGCCCTACTGGGAGGGAGTGCTGCTGTTGGGGCCCCAGAAAGGGCAAGGCTTGGGGCAGTCGCCCTGTGTCACTCAGTGGTCAGGCTGGCCCTGCACCTCCGTTGTCCTCAGGAAGTTCCAGGGACACACGGCCCCGTGCTAGGAGAGGGCCTGGGAACCGCTCTGGCAATTTAAAGATACTCTGAGGGCCACAGAGCTCCATCACCCCAAAGCCTTGCTGTCCTGAGTCTTAAGGGAAGGGCAGGGTATGTGATTAGATCCATTTCCTGTTAATTCATCAAGTCTGGGCTGTTTTAAAAAGAGCATAGTTACCCGAGACAGCAATGAGCACAGGGCTATGGGAGACGTGAGGAGGGCCAGGCCTCTGCTGCCTTCCATAGGAGCACTCTCCTTGGGGGTTGGGTTCCTTCCATCCAGGCAGTGGGAAGACCAGTCACAAGTCACTCCTCTGGCTTTGTACCACAAGTTTGGGGGTTCTACCCCAGGCTGGTTAGTGTGGAAGATGGCCTGATTTGCACCCAGGAATTAGCTAATTGCTGACAGGCACCACCAAGGAAATCAACGCTGGGCCCAAGCACTAATTATAAAGAACAATGTTAATGGAAAGAAAGAAAGAAAGAAGATTGCAATTACTGAACTAGCTAGATGGGGACGTGAGCGAAGCTGGCCACACACTGTTTTCATTTAGCAAGTCTTGCCACCGGTGTCCGACTCAATTAAGATCACAGCCTCTCTCAGTCGGGTTTTAAGACACATTCCCATCACTTGGGAGAAGACGTCTCCCTGTTTGTCATTATGTGCCCAGCTCCGTTATTGATCTGGGAGAGGCACAAGACTATTTGTGCATTAGAGAAAGGCAGAAAGAGAGGATGGATTCTCCGACAGCAGGGCCAACTCTGCCTTGCATGGGCCCTGTCCATTATTGGATTTTTCCATTGCCAGTATGAGCTATAATTGAATAGCCTCGGCGGTTGGATTTCCATACCACGTTTTCATGCAATGAAACCTGAATCACAGTGGTCCCATGAGAAATTACTTTGATTTATTTCAGTGACATATTTTCTGTACAGATGTGACCATGTTCCCTCATTGTTTGGGGCTAGACAATGATACCCTTAAGAGCCTTGGATTGGAAGGGAAAACCCGGTACTAATAACCTGGCTGAGTGCAAAGCTAGCATCCCATCCAGCGATCAAAACCCTGGGACCCCAACACTGCTCCCCTGTACTCAAGCCCCTGCGTTATAAAGCCACGTACTGGAAACCCCCTCAGTGTTTCCTGGCCACTCCCAGGAAAGCGAGAGTCACCTCTCTGAAAAGCGCTGTCCTTACACTGCCATTGACATGCGTTGATGTTGCTCTTTCCTGCTTTTAGCACAGACCACTGAGCTGCCGGTGGAATCCATTAGCAATACACAACACTGCAGCAAAACCTACCCCCTGGAGCCAGACGGGTGGCCTGTTGCTATTTATTTATGTCCCCCTCACTGCAGGAGAACCAGACTGGCCAGTGCACGCGTGGCGAGAAATTACACACACAGCAGCTGACTGCTCCTCCTGGTAGGCTAGCAGTTATAGGGGGACTTGGTATAGCCCAGGCTCAGGGAGACTGGGCACACCTCGGGCCTGGAGGGGTGTGGTACCTGTCTCTTATACACATCTAGATGTGTATAAGAGACAGGTGTGGTACAGTCCAGCCTTGTTGGGGGGGGGGGGTTCCCTTTCTCTGCTCGCTCTCTCCCTCGCTTGGGGCCTCTCCCCTGGCCGGGCGGGCAAGCTGGCTGCACAGCAGCAACTAGCAATGGATGGCTCTTCATTTAACCTCTAACAATAAACGAGAAACTTAAATAAACCTCCCAGACTCCAAGTCTTCTTGTTACACTAGCAACACACGTTGGGCTGCCCAGAAGACTTCTCCTGGTAGGTGCCAGTGAGTGATCCTCTCGCGCGCGCCCGCTTTTCTCCGCACATCATGGCTGATGTTAAAACTGCCACTCCCCATTAAAACAACAAAGCCTGCCAACAGTAAACACATCCCTTCTGCTCCTGTGGCAGGTCACAGCTCGCTCCCTGAACACACATTCCTGGTCGGGCTGGAGGAATTGCTAGCAAGGGCTCAAAGACAGGCTTGCCTTAACGGTCATCAATTTTAACTCCACTGCAAAGTTTCTCCTGAACAGCAGGCTTCCCTTGGGGATGGGGCAGAATGCAGAGGGTAGGATTGCCAAGAAAAATCCCAAACTGTTAATAATTCTAGTTTATGTCTGAAGAGAAAAGCTTGAAATCAGGAGCTGAGCAGCATGTGGCCCAACACCTCAGAAATGGAAAGAAAAAATTACATTTATTTATCATGCTTCTTAAGATTTAAAAAATCTCATGCTTTTGGGGGTCTGACTCGATTTGATAACATTTGAGGCTGGCAATTCTGACTCACCCCCCCCCCATTCTTGGAGGGGTTCGAACTGGATCCTTTTGCCCTGCCCCATCTGCGTGTGCCCGGCTGTGCCTCTTCATCCCTTTTAGATATTTGAAAACGACCATCATGTCCCACCTCAGTCTTACTTCTAAATACAGGCAAATGTTATACTGCCTCCAGGCTACACTCCTAGCATGAACAAGGGGGGGAAGCACAGGAATCAGTCATTCAAAATTGTATTAGTCAGAGCCAGGGGACAGGCCGGACCCTGGTACGTCTCTGCAGTAACTAGCGCTTTCAGCACACAGCAGCCCTTGTGTGCAAAAACTCATGACAGGTGGCTTTGGCCAACAGGCATCTCTGGAGATGAAGGTTCTAGCCCAAGGCAGACCCAAGGGGGTAAAAGAGAAGAGAGATACTAAACATTGTGCATTGAGTGTCTCTTCCACAAACATGACAAGGACTTACGTGCAAAGCCTCCAGCAGGTGCCTGGCATTTTGTAGCAGGACAAACTGGGCGCTGCTGTGGGACGTGTTATCCAATGCCGCACACAAGGCACGGCTGTGGGGATTACAGGGAGCTGGGCTTGCATTGGGAACTTGGAAGCAATTTCAGCTTCCACGCTGCACCTGGCAGAAAAATGGAGGTTACTTACCAGTAACTCTGTTCTTCAAGAGAGCTCCACGTATTCTCACTCTTGGGATCTCTTCCTGCTTCACAGGCACCGGAGACCTTGTTGTCAGAAGTTTCCAGGCAGAAAACCTGGAAAAATCTAGAACATAGTGAGGGCACCGTCCCTCCATCCCCCCTCCCGTCCCGTTAAAAACACGGGCTTCAGATCCCGCAAGAACAGGACTAGATAAATAGGGGGAGGAGCCCTCACCGCCTCAGTTCCTTCCAGCCCCGCCCCAGAAGACATAATGAAAGGTACATCCCAGACTGAGGGGAAGACGGGCAGGTCGTGAGAATACACGGAGCTCTTCAAAGAACAGAGTGACTGGTAAGTAACCTTCATTTCTTCTTCGAGGATCTCCACGATTCTCACTCTTGGGAGAGTGAGTAGCAGCTCATATGACCTACCTCAGGGAGAAGGGAGTCGAGGAGGTTAATCAAATAGCGAGTGTAGAACTGCTCGTAAAACCAATGTATCCGATCTGGCTGCTAGGTCTAAAGAATAATGTTTCATGAACGTGTGTACAGAGGACCAAGTAGCAGCCTTGCATATGTCCGAGATTGGAACGTCGTGGAAATTAGCCAGAGAAGAGGAAACAGCCCTAGTAGAGTGTGCTTGAAGTAGGGAAAGTGGAGTCTTTCAAGCTTGATTGTAGCATCGGTGTATGCATAAGAGAATCCACTTCGAAAGTCTCTGAGATGTGATCTTAACTCCAATTTTTTGTCCGCCATATGAAATGAAAAGAGCATCCGATGCCCTGATGAGTCTAGTGCGGTTGATATAGAACGCTAAAACCCTTTTCACATCTAGAGAATGAAGGGCTTGTTCTCCAGGAAATTAATGTGGTTTAGGAAAGGAAACTGGTAGAGAAATAGTTTGATCAAGGTGGAAATTGTAATAAAAGCCAGTGTTGTGCTCTGAAGGTGGAACCTTTTCAATAGCCCCTTTTGAAAGGAGCTTCTGAACCTCCAGAAGTATTTGAGTTTTGTGGGGGGAACCCCGAAGGGGTAGGGGAAGGGAAGACGGAGGGATGGAAATAAACTGAATGGAATACCCAAATTGAATGATCTCCCTGACCCACCGGTCATTAGTAATGGACTCCCACTGATGAAAAAAGGGGAGGAGACGGTTATGGAATGAGGGAGAATCTTTGAGAACTCCCTTGATCTGAAAAGGGCTAAAAATGCGATTTTGGGGGTTGTCCCGAGGCAGAGTTGGAGGAGGTTCTCCCTCTTCCCGGTTGTTTATTAAACCTTCTACGAGGCTGCGTGACGGGGGTCTGCTGTTGGTACTGAGAAGGGAAGCGCCTCCCTGTATAGTATGGGAAAGGCGAGCGTTGCTTTGGGGGATAAGAATCTGGAGTAGAGGACTGATAGAACTTTTTAAAGGTCCTTATCACCCCGGTAGACCTGGCAGTTTGACTAGTTTCTTTAAAAAAAAATTAAGAGTATCATCAGTCGAAGAGGCAAACAAGCCCTCACAGTCGAAAGGCAAGTCTTCTATGCGGGTCTTATTCTCCGGGGTGAGTGCTATGGACCTAATCCATGAATGCCTCTGGAGTGCCACTGCAGAAACCATACCCCTAATATTAGAATCTGCAATGTGTTTGTTTGCGGTCAGTTGAAACTGTGCAATTTGCATGTCCTCTTTCTGAATAGCAGCAATCTGGTTAGGGTCGGCGGTCTTGTTAAGTTGGGACCAGAGCCAATGCTGGTACACGCACATAGCGGAAGCGTAGTTAGATGCTCTAAGGGATAACGTCTCTGATGAAAAGATCTTTCTTCCCAATACATCTAGCCGTCTGCCTTCTCCGTCAGAGGGGGAAGCTGTATGCCCCCAGCTCAAGTCTTCACTGAGGCTGCAGCTATAACTCGCGAATTAGTGGGGCATGCTTATAAAAGATGTTCGCTCCCTCTTTGGGGATGGCGTAAAGGGAGTCAGCTAGCTTGTTGGTTGGCACAGCTGACGAGGGTTTATTCCAAACCACAGAGGAGGGTTCCATAAGCTGGTCTAGCATGGGCAGCATGACGTGGCCCGACTCCCCAGTACCCAGGATTCTGAACACCGGTCCAGATTGGGTATTTTTGACTACCCTGGTGGGGAGCAGGTTGGGATCAGAAATTGTGTCCGGGGGGGGGGGGAGATATAGTTTCATCCTCCTCCGGCATGGGAGGGGAAGACGACAACGATGGAGATGCGGATCTCCCCGATGAAGCCTCTACAGCAGGGCCCAGTATCGGAGGAGCCGGATGGACCAGTGGGTTGCCCAATGGAGAACTGAGAAAGGAGGTTGTTAGCGGATGAGCTAACCTAATGTCTTGTGGCTGGTCTTGCAGCTGAGACACCGGCTGAGCTGAAGGTGTTGTAGAGTGTAAACTATGGAGGGTATCCCTTACAGGTTCCTGCAGCTGCAGGAGCAGATGGTACCAATGGGGTCTCGGGAGGAGGTGGCCGAGAAACGGTAGCCGTAGGAGGAGTTCGAGGAGGAAGCGGTGGTACATAGCCTCCTACTGGCATGGAGCATTGCAGACGCTCGAAATTGTTGCATGCTGGGTAGGGTGAAGATGCGCTCTGCGAGTGGGACCAATAGCAGTGCGATGAGGTATAATCGCACCTGTGGTACCGGGAGTTGTGATAAGGAGAGCAACAGGAGCAGGGAGAACAAGTTCTTTGGTCTCTATGGTACCACAGGGAAGCTGGAGAGTCATGTACTGATCTAGCAGCATGATCAGCTGGTACTGCACAGTACTGGGGGGATCTAGAGTGAGAGCGGTAATGCCTCTGGGAAGGAGAACGAGTGTCTCTCCGTCTCTCTGGGGGTAGTGGGAGGGTCACTATCAGAGAAGGAGTCTTCTGTGCTGGAGGTACAGTTGATAGTGGCCGCTGTGGAGCATCTGGCGGTACCGCTGGAGCTGGAGCGGCTCGGGTGGGGATAGAGCACTGAGGCTCCAAGACAAAGTCTGCACCTGTAGTGTACAGGCAGGTTCAATAGCCCTTGTACCTGTAGCCTTTCTAGATTTCTTTTTCTTTTCCCCAGTAGGACGCCTGGTACCGCACTCTGTGGTGCAGGAGGTACTCTTTGAGCATGAGGTGTCCCTAGTTGGTGACGGTACCGGAGGCCCCACATCGTCACGCAGAGTACCGGTGGTAGTGCGGACGGCTCAGACAGAGCAGATGTTGGTGCGGACTCCGCGGAGGTTAATGAGTGCTGGGTGGGGAGCCGGAGAGGCCCCTCTTCTCCACTCTGAAGTGCCCGTTTGGTGAGGATATCTTGTAGGCGGAGAGCCCTAGCTCGTTTCGTCCTGGTGGATAGGACGGAACAAAACCTGACCGTTTGCGTATTATGGGTCTCTCCTAGACAAGCCAGACAGTGAGAGTGTTGGTTACTGACTGATAGCGTAGCCGTACAGGAACAACACTGCTTGAAGCCTGCCTGGGGGATGAACCCCGTGGGTTAGGGCACAGCACTGAAGTCGTTACTTATCTTCTGTATTGAAGACTTTTTCTTTCTTTTTCCCCCGTTTTTATTTTATAGAACTACTGACAAGCACTGAAGGTCTTCCAACGCGGGGCGGTTGAAAGGAACTGAGGCGGTGAGGGCTCCTCCGCCTATTTATCTAGTTCCATTCTCGTGGGATCTGGAGCCCGCGTTTTTAACAGGACAGGAGGGGGGATGGAGGGACAGAACCCTCACTATGCTCTAGATTTTTTCACGTTTTCTGCCTGGAAACTGCTGACAACAAGGTCTCTGGTGCCTGCAAAGTAGGAAGAGATCCCAAGAGTGAGAATCATGGAGATCCTTGAAGAACAACATCCAATTTACAAGAATCGCTCCCGCCGCTTCAGGCAACTCTGCTCGTCGACCCCCAAGATCCCAAAACAAAGCGCAGGGAATTTCCCATACAAAGAGTTCTTGCACTGGCTTCCAGTTCATCTGCAGCTAGAAACTAGCAACCTGACCGTACCCAACTTTGCACGTGCAGCGTCCCAGCAATCGCTTGGTGCCCATGCACCTCTTGGTACTAAGAGTCTAGGCAGGTAGCAGTATCCGGGGGACTTCAATATTCTCACACACTCTCCCTCCCTGCACAGGGAGGCAGAGCTGGAGCACAGGCCATTCCCATGTGCAGCACGGAAGGGGTTGGCAGCAATCAGCCCCACACTGTCGGAGACCCGCACCCCACGGGCCAATTCCCCCTGGGGGGTGGATTCATGGGGACATACACACACTAAGCTGGAGAAACTTGTAACAGCTTTAAATTGCGCCTCTTGCCAGGTTTGCTAGTTTTCTAGAGATCCTTTTGATCTCTAGAAAACTAGCAAACCTGGCAAGTTAAGGTCGCCGTGGGCATGCACTCCCAGCTCTTTAATTGGCTAGCCCTACATCAGCCCACCCTGCTTGCCCCCATTTATTGGCCGGCTCTCACCCTTTAATTGTGCATCTTGCAATGACCGGGGTTCTTAAAGATGCGGCTTCCACAGAAGGAGAATCTCGACTTCCATTAAATGGAGGAGCAACTTCTGGCCCCTACGCGTGCAGAGAAAAACCAACCCAGTGCGACGCCACAGCATCCTAACAGCTTAGAAACCAGAAGGGGAACAGAGAACTCAAAGTGTCTTTATTTTGTAAAGTAATTCCTTATCCTGAGTGTCTCCTGCTCCCTTATCTCCCGACCCCTCTCCTGCTCAAGAACAAAAAACAACCCTGCTGCGCCAAGACCAAAACTTGCCTCTCTAAGAAATCACCTCCTCAAACACAGAAGACGCCATTAGCAATCAGTGAACAGTGCAGGGGAATGGCTTTCAGCAGAGTACCCTGGCAGGCTGGATGTGGGGATCTGGGCCTTTTAGCAGCAGCGGGTGTTTAAGGTGAGTGTAAGGCATGAAACCACGCTCTCCTATTCCGCACGCTCGTGGAGAGCTGGTCCAGGGAGGGCTCAGACAGATTTTTGATGATGAAAATGATTACCAAGATTTTCACACAATACCAAAGAGCAAATGCTTAGGTTAACTTTGCCCTGTCAAATATTTTTGTTCTCAGCATCCCAGCAGCGAGAGCACGTGAGACGGGCCCCATCCCATCCCCACCGCCCTCCCCATAGCGCACAGGCCAGGATATTCCTCCCACCCGATATTTCACAGGCACTGCCGCGTACTGGGCATCCAAGTGCCGGAGGATTCGCTCCCATCCGGGGCAGCCTGGTTCTAACTTCCTCCCCTTTGTGCTCGGTTCAAGCATCCAGCACTTTTCTTGCTGCCGGCACCCTAACCAAGCCGCCTCCTCCTCTTCCCCACCATACACTGAACAAGCCAGTCTCTGACTGACTGTCAGACAGGAATCTGCTGAGATCTCTCCTGCTCCTTCTCACGCGCCTTGGAGCCCAGAGGCTCTCCTAGGCCACAGGCAGCACCAGCCGTAAGATCCTGAGGCCCATGCATGATCATCTGAAATTGAATTATTTTTAAATTCATCCGATAGAGGCTTCTGTCCCTTGTCATGTGATGCAGGAGAGGCCGCCACCTTACCTGAACGAGGGAATTTTAAAAGGGCAGCAGCAGCACAAGCCTCATTGAAGGGAATACAACTTGCAGCTAAGCACGGCCAAGCCTCCACCTCCTCCAGTGCGGCCTCCTGTCCATCCCACTTCCCGCCGAGGCCAGCCCTGTATTCGGGAGTAGCTGAATGATCCTATAAACCCAGCAGCAACCCTCATACAGCCCCATCTCTCCTAATTCGCAAAGTGAGATTGCCAGGCCTGCTGTCCGACGGTCCCTCCCTCCCTTTGCACCGGCGGGGATTCCCGGAGCCTGGCGCGCGAGGGGCTCACTGTGCAAGTCTCCACTCCAAGGCAGCATCCTCATAGTCTGTCACCTTAAAGCCTCTTGCTGCGAGGAAGAGCCTCTCCAGAACATTTCCAGAAGCTCAGTCCAAGTTCTCGCGGGGGGCAGGCAGCAAGTGGCATTCGGATGGGAACGAAGTGTGTTTCTCCTACACGGTAATTGTTGAAGCGGAACAGTTTTTTCCCCACTTGTGATTCAGCAGCAGTTGCAAGATTGGACAAGGCCATTATGGAAAGAGCCGGTGGCAATAAATAAAGTCTAATTTCAACCCCTTGAATCGCAGTAGGGCTGCATAAACACCCTGGCTGGATTTACGGGGCCACATCTGGGCAGCGACAGCTTTTACAGCTTGCATGCAGCAGCTGCTTTCCTCGCAGGCTCCCAGCCATTCCCAAGACACAGGAGAAGAGTGAATGGGGGGAGGCGTGATCAATCTTTTTATGCACGGAATTAATCTTGGAGCTGCCGCTGCAGCATGGAGCAGAGTGAAGGAGGCACTCAACGGGAGTAAAGCAAAGATTCAGCTGACAGCTGTGTTGGGGGGGGGGGGG